>CM034310.1:29273137-29587833 GCA_019925795.1 Dendrobium chrysotoxum
AGTTTTATGTGACCAAACCATCTAAGGTGACTCTCTCTAATCTTATATGGCATTGGAGCTACTCCAACCTTTTCACGTATATACTCATTTCGCATACTGTCTCAAAGAGTAATGCCACTCATCCACACGAGCATCCTCATCTCTGCAATGCTTAACTTAATTTTTTGTTTCTCTATAAAATAAAATAAAAATTTAGAGGCTTTAAAAAGTCATTTAGGTTAGGCTATGCACCCCCTAATTCTTACCTCATCTTCAATCACAATTACATCATAAGTCGTATCTCAAAATTGTGTGTTACTTTACACATCCCTCACATGTTGTCCCTCGCCACCAGAGGAGTCCGATGTTAGAGGGCAAGTGCAACTACGTTATCATATTGTCCTGATCATGTTACTCTCTTCTTGATATGTCGCCCTCACCTTGCCGAGAAATTATTACATCCGGATAACGTACGTCCGGATTTGTGATGTACATAGTGTGTACAAAAATTGTATACACAGTGTGTACAAATTTTATACACACTATGTACATCACAAATCTGGATGTACGTTGTCCGGACGTAATAATTTCCCCTCCTTGCCACGGTCGTTATACCACTTCTTAGCGTCCCATACAATTTGGTTAATTTTCAATATTATATTCTAAATGCATTCAACAAAATAAAATAAATCATCTCAATGAATTCATATTTCATTCAGCGAAATACTTCAAATAAAATATAGTTGGTTTACAGGGCTTCATTATAAATATACATGTACTCGCAACCAAACTGCCACAAACTGCCCCCTTACTTTGGAGCAGACTTCAATTCAAAAAAAGGGGATTTTGATTTTTACTAAGGGAACTCTTTAGGTACAAATATTTAAGATGTATATGTTAATGTAAAAAAAATTAGAAACCGAGAAAACCATTTAACCACATCATATCAAGAAATTCATTATGAAAGTTGGAAGAAATTATACATATCTATTTTCTCACACGTATAATTCTTTATTTAGAATAGACAAATAGACGCACTTATATTACACCAAAGGATGCAACTTTTATAATGACAAAAGAACTTCACCTCTTAATTAACAAACAAGAGCTTGCTTGCGAATCATCGGAAAAATCACACCCTCATTCCGTTCCATCTATTTTTTTATTTCCCCATGAATCATATACTTTTGACGATAACGACAAAATTTTCTAAATTCTAATCGATTGGGATGTATTGTGTCGATTCTTTTGAGTAATATATCTAGAAATATCCGGCGATTCTTTATTGACATTCTTTCGAACACAACAGGCTTAACCGATGAAATTGAGGTATAAGTCAAAGTACAACCCAAAAAAAAAAAAGAAGAATAGAAGAGCAAGAGATAAGATTTAGAATGTTTTAGCCCATTGGAGGTGCTATGCTTTGTTGCTTTCAAAAGTATTACATGAGTTATAGAATAATAAAGCCAACAAAGTCCAAAAGTGCCAAAGTTCATAAGAAGCCAAAAAAAAAAAAGTTTTCGAGTGAGCATTTATAAATTTTGAGTTGATCATTGGCATTTCCATTTGAATATGAAAGATGCTACAATTCAAAGGATGGGTCTTCAAATAATTAGTTTATAATGAATTATTGCATATAATTTGGGAGGGATGCTTTATGTTCCTTTATTAGAAGATATTTTGTTAATCAAGACAATGCTGCCAATGCTAGATCAAAAATATTGGAAAAATTATTCTGTACGGTCACCGAACGATCCAGAGACGAATCAGAACGCACCACGTCACTTAGTACCGAGCAGTACACAACATCGATACACAGCAAAACAATGACGTGAAGCGTTCTCATTTGCCTCTGGATGCCGTTCGGTGACCACACAGAATAATCTTTCAAAATATTGAATCCTATAACACCATAGTTAGGATGGCCCCACACTAGATGAAATTCTCCAAGAAGACCTATTGCCAAGACCAAGATGTCAAGCACTTCGGGTACTATATTTTCCAAGAAGGAAAATAATTGATACATCAATCCATGCTGTAAGACACATGTATGACTTAGGCTTCATTTGGGACGGCTTTCTTACTACTTTGTAAAGTTATTTTTTAGTTAAAAAATCTCTTAAAAGCAGAAAAAAAGTAGTGGTCTAAAGCTATCACAAATGAAGTCTAAGGTTTTGTTTGAGACGGCTTTTTTTTTTTGGAAGAAATATATTGATTTGTTGGGAAAATAAGAATTAGTTATATTAATATATGAGATTAACGGCTTTTGGCCATTCTGCTTTTGCCCAATTCCGCCTACATTTATAAATATATTTTTAATTTATTAATAATATTGTTATTATTATTTATAGAAAAAAAGTGTTTTTTAAATTTAAAAAAATATTAAAAATTTTCAAAAATTAATGAAAATTTCTGGAAAGACTTCTTGGATTTCTCTCTTATTATTTCATTTATTATTATCCATTTTTTAATGGAAATAATTAATTTTTACCTTTTAAAATTCTCAAAAATATTGATAAATTTTTTTAAAATATTTCACAAAATTCTGAAAAATTTCTTTCATTTATTCCCCTCCTTGCACCTATAAATACTCCCTTAGGGATAGAGGGAAAAACATGATCTCTTGTGTCAGTCCAAATTTTTCCTTTGGATTGATAGCTCGGGTATTGTCGACAGTGATCAAAACATTGCCCTCTTATGCCTGTCCTTCCTTGGATTTGTAGCTCGGAGAACATTGGTGGCGATTAAAACCTGGTTCTCTTGCTAAAGTTAGAAACGACCGGATGGTGGCCTCTCTCGAGAAGAGATTTGACAACAACAACGCCTGAAAGGAAATCTAGAACGCCTGAAAGGAAATCTAGCGATAAGTAGAACATAGATATTTATATTGAAATATGGCTATAACATAATTACATTCATAATCTAAAAAAATATCCAATGTCAAATATTAATTATTTCAATTAATATTTGAAATTGGTGGCTATTTTAAAGCACTCGGAGATAGAAGAGCACTACTTTAAGAAAAATTATGGAGATTTTCATCAAATTTCAACGAGTATTGATGGGTCAAATTGGGAGCTAGAATCCAACCAGGTCAAATTCAGCCTAATTTTGGCTGATAGCTTTAGGAAGGCTTCTTAATGGGATTTTGTAGAAAGAATATTGAGAAATAAATATGGTATGGTGAGGGGGTGATTGCAAAATAGTTTCACATCAAAAATAAAAATAAAAATAAAAATAAGATAGATTTGCTACTCACAAGGTTGAAAAGATCACCAAATCTCTTCATGTGAGGGTTGTCCACCTAGCCTCTTCTTCTTCAATGGAACTTCAATTTTGTATAACATAGTAATGACCTTTTTTTTCTTCTTCATTTCATAGTGCTTAAGGGGTTGTTTGATTTGAAGTAAAGTGAGTGCAAAGTATTCTTTTTATAAAGGTTTTGAAACTATTGTGTTTAGTTGGATGAAAAAGTAATGCAATGTAAAGTATTCCTTTTATAGTGTAAAGTATTCTAATTCATTTTTTATGAAAGTAAACTCGAATAGTTTTGACCGAATTTCTTTTTCACTGCAAGCAAGCTATATTGCACCTCCGCCACCCTCCACTGGTCACCACTGGCCAACATCGCCCATTGTTTTCGACTTCCACCACCCTCCGCCACCGGCCATGTAATGATTAGTGATTAAATTGAAATTCTTGTAATCTTCAAAGCGTGACATCACTGGTCAGCATCCGTCACCACCACCCGACGTCGCCGCCACCCCCACTATCAGCCATCACACGCTGCAACTACCACCCACTATCATTATTACCGGTCACCACTACCACTGACGACCACCGAATACCACCATCTTTTTACACTGTATTTGTTTTTTTTCAACCTGAATATATACCACCATCTTTAGACTTTACCTGTATTTATTTTACACTCATCCAAACATCTCCATAATATTTTAAATGCAGTGCATTCATTTTATACTGCATTTCTTTTATATTACATTTTTTTTAGCTAACCAAACAACCCTTAAATAGTTACACATTACATTTGAATTACATAAAAAGGAGGGGAAAGGGAGAGAGCGAGGGGCTGACCTCTATAGTGTAGGAGAGAGAGTGTAACTATCAATAACTACCCCTTTCATCTTCCCTTAGCCAACCAACCAAGCATGGGGCCATGTTTAAATTGAACATATTCATTCAATTAAACATTTGCACTTTAGGAATTATCCATTCTCTCCAAGATTCCAAAATCTAAAGCTTAAATTTTTAAAATTTTGAATTTTCAAATATTTTAATTTTTTTCTTTCACTTTCTTGTTACTACTACAACTCAAAATCACCATGACATGGTCTCTTATAGCAATTAACACATATATAAATACAAAAATAAAATCCTATTTAACCTATTTGCATTTGGTCATTTTTCCTTACATCTCTTCAGCTTCCTTCATGCTCCAGGCTCTTGTAGGTAGTCCATCTCTTTTGTGATGGGTATCTTGTGCCACATCAATGAAAACACACCATCAACTATCCTAATATTAAAGGATAAGTAATTTTTAAGGCGGATAATTGCTCACCCTAAAGTACACATAGGTTCACCCTTGTTTGTTCTACTTCCAAATATTAAAATTTTGATGTGTCCTATCAAGAAAAAATTATTGGCTCCACCACAACCAATGCAGATCATCAAGACATTGTTAGAGGCATGGGATCATCGGTTCATGAACGATGATCTAGAGTCGCAGGCGTGGGTCAAGATCATCCTGCGAGAATAGAACCATAGCGGAGCACATCTTAGTTGCCAACAACTGGATGAGCGGGGCTGCGAGGACGACAAAACACAGTAATAAACTCTTCAAATAAAAGGTGTGCCATTTTTATCAAATTCGATTTGATCAAATAGAATGTGAATGAATGAAAGCTACTTAAATCATACTGAAAATTAAATAAAATTTCTTATATGCAACATTAAGCTTTTACATTATCATCCATTTTTTATAATGAATTTCCCATTCTATTCTCTTAAATTTATTTACTATGTCATCCTAAAAATAAATTATTAACTGATTGAATAGAATATGATGACAATATATTATAATTATGAAACTATTTGATGATATATTAATAAATATAAAATTTAGGGAGATAATAAAAAAAATTCATGGAAAAATAATGATGAAAAATTATTCATATAGCATTTCTTCAAAAAGTTCAGCCCTTTCAATATTTGTCATATGATGGAACATATACTACCGATAAATTCTGTCAAGTAAACAAATTGCATGGGGTTTAAATGCAGAAGTAATGTATTTGATATAAAATGAGGGGCAAAAATGTAATTTTAGAGCCTACGGCGTCAACGTATCCAGCGTACGGGTGTGAGTGAGCAGAGTCAATTCGAGCTCGACTTGTTAACGAGCTCATGAGTTGAGCTTATAGAGCCACGAGTTCGAGCTCAGCCTGGCTTAGCTCGTAAACTCATTGAGCTGCTCTATTAATTTAAAATGTGTATAAAAATTAATTTAAATTAGCATTATATAATATATTTTAACATTTTTAAATTAATTCTACATTAAAAATAAAAATTTTAATTTAAAACTAAGAAATCAATTAGCTCAATAATCGAGTCAAGCTCAAGCTTTTCAAACGAGCTTGAACCTATAAAATTTTTAATAAGCCGAGCTTGTGCTTCGTAAATGTGCTCAAGTCGAGCTCGAGCACAATAAGAGCTAAACAAGCTTAGCTCAATTACGCAGACACTTGACTCGAATTGTTTACTCTCCTAGTCCATTGAGCTGAATTTGACTTATTTAAGATGAGAAAAATTGACTTGTAACATTCTACCCTAAATTTTATTTGAAATTAATTTTAAAATTTTAAGTTTTATTCGAAGTGTCATATGTAAATTATTACTTAATTTCTATATTGTTTTCATCTTAAAAGTAAATGTAAGATGTGTTGTGCGGCAAAAAATTAGTGATGGAGCGAGAAATTTTTTATAGTGGGGATCTAAATTAATTTTTTCAAATATTTTCTAAACTTTTTTTATTAAGACTTGGGACTCGCATTGGCAGTTTTAATTTTTTTTAATTTATTATTATAAAAGATAAAATATTAGATATAAGATGACAAAAAACTTATAATTTACAATACGTACTTCCAAATTCTAAATGAGTTGAATAATTACTTCAATGTCAGTATAATCTAATATTTCTTTCTCAATATAAACGACTAAATAAACATTCATTCATTGATCTTCAAATATATTTCGTAACATTTTTTTTTATAATAGAATGATTATTTGACACTTAAAGTTGTATAGTAATGACTATGTCGAATATTTCAACTCTAAAATAATATAAATTTATTATGTCTTAAACTCTAAGACAAGGATATCCAGAACCAACTCATTTAGCATTCATGCGAGGAATAACCATTTTCTGCTGCTCATAAAATGAAGTTATTTTATTAATACAGTTTTTCATTTGTATTCCCATGTAGCTTGCAGTCTTATTCTACATATCTGAATAAAAAATATAGCATTCACAATATCTTATTCTTCTCTCTGCAAAGCTTGTGATAACTCAAATATGATTCCAAATATATCTTTCATCAAATATTGCCAAAAAAATTCAAAAGATGACAAATATTCTAATAATGCAAATGCATCATAACTTATTACACCCTCCATAATAATTTCTAATATATCTAGTACTAAATATAACTTTTGATCAATCTAATTAGTGATTCATAAAGAAAATCCCATTGTGTATTGCCAACATGCATAAGAGTCACCTTGTCTTGTAACAAGTTTTTCATTTTGTAATGCACTTAACATCTTGTCTCTTTGTTTATTTCTAAGTTGATCGTGATGTTTATATGACACACTAATGATGTTCATAACATTTGAAATTATAGTATATGACAAGGCAATCTAAATATGATTTTTTGTAACTAATAATAAGTCTACAACAATGACAACAACAAGCCTTTATCCCATTATGTAGGGTAAGCTACATGAATCATTTTTTTCCATTATGTATTATTAAGAGTCAAGAGTCAAATTCTCATTTCAATCTAATAAAAAATGATCATTTTAAATATTTTTAACCAAGTCTTTTTAGCTCTTCCTCTACCTTTCGTATCATAGGTCAGATGTCAGATCTAATACATCTACTCTTCTAACAGGATCATCAAAAGGCCAATGTTTTATGTGACCAAACCATCTAAGGTGACTCTTTCTAATCTTATATGTCAGACTGCCACTGGAGCTACTCCAACCTTTTCACTTATATATTTGTTTCACATTCTGTCTCTAAGTTTAAGTCACTCATCCACCTAAGCATCCTCATCTCTGTAGCACTTAACTTAATTTTATGCTTCTCTTTTAATAGCCAACATTCTATGCCATAAAGCATTGCATGTCTCACCACCATCTTATAATTTTTTTCCTTTAGTTTGAGTGGTATTATTCTATCACTCAATAGTCCCAATGCATTCCTCCAATTCAACCATCCAACTTGAATTCTACTAATAATATCCCTATCTATTTCACGATCTCTTTGAACAATAGACCCTAGATATCTAAAATTTGCACTCTTTTTAATGACTTGATCACCCAATATCTATTACTACTCAAATTATATTCCATATATTTGATTTTAAATCTACTCAAATGAAAACTTTTAGACTTTAAAGTTGCTCTCCATAATTCAAGTTTTTCATCAACTCCCTCTCTAGTTTTATCAATAAGAAGAACATCATCTACAAAAGGCATACACCAAGGTAAATCCCCCGTAATTTAGGTTTTTCATCAACTCCCTCCCTAGCATTGTAACAAATACTAAGTCTAGCTAGAGTTAATGTGAGAAGCATTGAATATATTGTGCTGATTTATTTTTATTCAATAATAATACTTTTAGTCCATCAAACTCCCCCCTCATATGCTTTATCTTTGTATATGTTATACTCTAATTAATTAGTATCTATCAAACCAACTGTAATTGAAGCGTCTATTTTGATCCCAAATTTATTTTTTGGAAAGTTGGGATTACAAGGCTGATAATGTCCTCTCTAAAAGTATGATCCTCGCACATGATCAAAATATTAGGATTAAATTAAAAAAATAGGAATTTGTAATCCAGGGTATGAAGTAAGATTTTCTTAATCTACCCCCATATTATTTTAATGAATCAATCTCTATTTAACTTTATTATTTGATTTCATTTGTTTCATCTGAACCTATTGATAAATTTGATTTTAAGAACTTAAGAAATGTCTCCATAGACATAGGAACCTATAACATAAAAAAGTATAATTTAATTTTTAACACATATGTAATTTTATGGGTTATATCTATAGCATCATCATTTTACCATCCTACATAATTAAAATATTCTATAGTTTTAGTTGCATGAAAAAAAAGATTCAAGTTTCACTCTTATCAAGTTAAATAAAAATGAATGATAATTTATTTTACCCCTAACAAATATCAGCTCTTAATAATCAACTTGATGCTTGGGCTTATGGAATTGCTAAAAACATTTTTAATCATGCCAACACCTCACTAGCAAATTCATTTCATATACTCATGTTCTAGGTTTTTTTAATGTAAAATGGGGATACATGCAAAGAGTTCTAACTCTTTTTTACTACATCATATACAATAACCCCTTATACTATGCTAGTAGAAATGTTAAGAATTAAGTGGTAAAATGACTCTTCAATGATTGGTGATGACGAGGATGGCGAAGAGGTGGTCCATGATTAGGTTTAGATGCTTCAGACATGATAATGCTCCCCGTGTGACAAGGGGAGGTCAACAATCATGAGTTTGATGAAGGTGCCAACTGGAGCTACTCATGTGCTAAGTTTTTTTCAATATAAAATGGGAATACATGAAAAGAGTTTAGCACTTTTTTGCTACATCATATACATTAACCCTTTAGATTGTGCTAGTACAAATGTTAAGAATGAAGGGGCGAATTGACTCTTTAACGATCAGTGATGACGAGGATGGCGAAGAGGAGGTCCATGATTAGGTTTAGATGCTTCAGATATAGCAATACCCTCTGTGTGAGAATGGGATGGTTGATGATGATGAGGATGACAAAGGTGCCAACGAGAGGCAATAGGGTAAGAGATGGAGGAAGGATTGGGAGGGACATCTGAATTGGCTTTTTTCCTTTATGGAATTTGGCAAGATGGGAGGAGGAGCATTGCTATAAAAATGTATTTAAGAAAAAAATTAAATCAAGTAATATCAAATTTTATGGGGTGAGGGGTGTGTGGGAGGGTGGGTGGGTCCGGGGGGGGGCGGGTTATTGGGGAACGTGACTAGGTTTAGATGCTTTAGATACAAAAATGATCTCCATGTGAGAAGGGGCGATCAACGATGATGAGAAAGATGAGGTGCCAACAGAGCTACTAGCATAATGTAACAACCTAAGGTTTAAAATGAACATATTTAAAAATATAAAAATTTTGGGTTTGTCGCTACAACATTGTGCTTGCGAGCTCCATGGCTCTAAGGGGTTAGAGTGCCATGGCAGTAGGCACTGAAAATATTTTTTTAAAATATATTTTCCTCCACTCATCCCTCCCCTCCCCACTATTCTATTTCTTGCCAGAGAAGGAGCTGAGGAAGGTAAGAAGGGAAAGGAGAGAAAGGAGGAGAGAGAAAGCTCTCTAGGGCTTTTTTTGTCCATCGTTTCTATTATAAAAAGTATTCTGATCATTATAAGTGACTATATTCTTACTCATGTCTTCGATAATTTTGATTTCTATAATTTTAGTTGTCTCAAAGTTGATAAAAATATATTTTCTCCTAATTTATCGAGCTTTTTCTGTATAATTTTTTGTATATGATAGATATGATATTCATAAGTATTTTGACTGTAATATTATTAAATTTTACAGGATAAATTAAAAATTATAATTTTTGAAGTAAATGCATAGTATTTAGATTTTATAGATTTCCCTATATTTCATGGATTATTATATTTTATACATGATATTGACTTATATTGCATAAAAAAATAACATCACTAATATGAAATAAATATGACATTTACATGTAAATAAGAAAGGATAGGTATTAACTTTATAATTAATATGAGCTGGCTCTTAAAATATAATATCTTGCATATGAGGGTAGGTCGATAGACTTTTATTAAAATAAAAGATTAGTGGTGTGATCTCGATTACAGCCTATAACTGATTGACTGATTATACCAATGAGTTGAGAGTGATGACGCTTAAAAATTTATTGAATGCCACATGTGAATTGACTTAAGATAATAAATAATGATGGTAAGATAAAGACTAACGACAAATTAGTCAATAGTTGGGATTAAATTAAAGATTGATGACCAACTGGTCAATAATTAGGATGAAAGGATGAATATACCACACTAAAGTTGGATGTCTTGCCTTGCTCTTTATAATCACATTTATAATTACATTCACATGATAATACATTGAGTTATTTGATAGATAAAATTGATATAGAATTAATTAAGCTAGCATTGAAACTAATACAATATATTAATATACTATTGATTGTTGATTTATATTGATTGGAACTAGAGTGAACATATTAATTTTTTTACCTTGCATTGAATACAACAGTAAGTTTTGGTTACTTATTAGGCTTTTATGCTCATTACGTGATTTTATATGATTTCAGATAAAGGTAAGGAGCTTGCAGCATAAGGCTAAGCAGTGATGATGGTTTAATGTTAGTTTAGTTTACTTCCAGCTTTTGGTTTTATGTATATTTTTTGTAGCATGTGGTGGATATTGTATTTATGCTTTTAGACTTTGGTCTTTAAATCAAGATGTTGTTTCAAATTTGGGCCCAAGTACAGTGATTTTGATGATAACAAACATTACTGTTTCCTTACTTCTGCTATTCTTGAATATCTATTTTTGTTTATCGTACTTACTAACCTGTCAGGTTCATAGGTTCACTTGGAACGTCAATCAGTTCAAGATCAGGTAGATTTTGATTGAGTCAGTGTGAGAACCCTTGAAAAAAAAAAATTTTGTGCAGGTTAGTCCCGGTCGAGCCTGTACGAATTGTCTGTACGAACTGAGAAATTCAAGATTTTTGGTGCAGGTTCGTATTGTACGAACCTGTTAGTCCCGTACGAACCGTCTGGACGAACCGTCCAGAGCCGATCTTCCTGCAGAATTGTCTGTACGAACTGTCTGTATGAACATGTTAGTCCGGTACGAACCGTCTGGACGAACCATCCAGAGCCGATCGTATAGCAGTTTCGTCTGTACGAACAGAATAAAAATTTTACAGTGCCGATCGTCCAGTAATTTCGTCCGTACGAAGAAATTATCGTCCGGGATGAACGACACGATCGTCCGGGACGAACTGAAAAGATCTCAACCCATTAAATATCTCATCCGTTTGATTTTGAAGAGAGAGAAACATTTAGAGAGAGAAAGAGAAGGAAAAGAAGAGGAAATCCGCATTTTGGGCGACTTCGGTCCTTTTTCGTCCGTCGTCGCAGTTGGGAAAGTTGATCGACTCGAGGTAAGACACATTATGCCTATCTCAAATTTTCAGAAATGTGAATTTTAACGAATTTTCTGATTAAAATTATGTTTTCGTTAGCGAAAAACGGGTATAACTTTGCACTGGCAAATCTTTTACCACGTAACTTTTGATATGTTATCGAGATTGTTATTATGCACATTTTGACTATTTTCTGGAAAATTTTCATCGGGTATTTTGAAATCTGTGGGATTTTTATCGAACAAAAAATTTTTTGGATGTCGAAAAATAGTGCTTCAGTACAATAAAAGTCTTGAAACGATGTTGTGCACGATTTCTGGTAATTTAAAAATATTCTGAAACTGTGAATTTTGTATGTTGAATTTTCTGTTGTCTGCCGTTATGCCGTCCGACTGTATTTCGATACGTATTTGATATGATATGATTTGATGTGTTATATGATATGAGATATCAGAAGGGAGTTATAAGGGGCCAGAATCCTTTGAGATTATGTCTGGGTCCGGGAATATGAAAATGAATTCTGATCTGATAATCTGATATGTTCTGATGCTGTAAGCACAAAGGGAGACATAAGGGGCCAGAATCCTTTGAGATTCTGTCTGTGTCTGGGAAGGGAGGCATAAGGGGCCGGAATCCTCTGAGATTCTATCTGTGTCAGGGATATGTGATCTGATCTGTGATATGAAATGTGATCTGATATGTGATTTGAAATACGATTCTGTGATGTGATTTGTACGATTCTGTGAGATGAATTTGATTCAATTTCCGATGATTGCTGTGATAAAATGATTTCTGTGATCTTATGAATTATGTTGATGTTCTGATAATTTTTGTGATAATATCTAAACTCTATTTGATGTTTTGAATTTCGTGCTTTGTTTTGATATTTCAGTTTTATGTGTGGATCTGAGAATTTAGATCGGCTAGTGTGATCTTGCTGAGCTGTTAGCTCACTGTGGTTATCTTCATGGTTTTCAGGTTCTGGGAAAGGGAAGGAAGTGTCAGACTAGCCGTTCAGGATTTGAGTTGCAGTCATAGGTATTTTTGTACTTTTGATTTTTGTACAGTCATGGCTAGGTTGCTTTTCTATTATGTACTTTCTGTTTATAGCCATGCATTGTAGTGTACATTATTTTGGATGAAAGAAAGAAGAAAGAAAATGGATGAGTTTTCCGTACACTTGGATGTTTATAGCAGCTCTGTGGTTCTATAATTCGTTGAAAAGAAAAAAAGAAAAGTAATTCCAAAGCTAGATCTTGGGGTTTTCAGTCGCAACCTAACACGATAGGATCAGTTCTTGTCGCGTTGGGTTGTGACAGTCAGTCTGTAATTTCTATTCTAAAGCATCTTTTACCTTTTCTTAAGTCAAATGTACTGTGATGGATCATGAAGCTAAGTAACCTTACACACATACACACTCAGGGGGAGAAATTTTGTGAGTTAGAGAGTTTTTTGATTTTTGATCATATCATATAGGATAATTCTAAATCGTCCTGAATGATCAGTTAAAAATAAAAATCCTAATTAGGGCATCCTTGAGTATTAAGTTTGCTTAACTAATCATCTTGGATGATTTATATCGTATAGGATGATCAGTACAGATTGAAACAAACAGTCGTCAATCATAATTTAGGCAAGATTTTATAATTCAAAATTTATTCTAATCATACAAAATGATTCATATCATCCTGGATGATTCATGACAATTATGCCAAAAATAATCCCTTAATTATGGGATTAATTATAGTTAAATTGATCGATCAAATCATACAAGACGATCGGAGACCATCGTCCTGGATAATCCGAGCACTGCATGGTACGATAATTAATTGCCACTTATCGTACATGAAAAAATCTTTAACTTTTCAACTAATCATCCTGGACGATACCTCTACATCGTACTGGATGAATCGTGTGCTGCATGGGATAATAATTAATCACCATTTATCATACTGGATGATCAATAGCCACTTGTGAACTAATCGTCCAGGATGATAAAAATATCATATGGGATGATTCATTCAAATACTTGAATTGATCGTATAGGGCAATGCTGATCGTACTGGCTGAAAGGGCTATTTTATACTAATTGTATAGAATGATTGAATTGTCCTGAACGATCTTTGCCGCAAAATTAAAATTAGGGTTATTTTTGAAGCCTCCTATTTAAGTTATCTTAATTGCTACTATACAAGTCTTTTACTGTTGTTCTAACTTGAGAGAGATCAGAGAAGGAGAAGGAGAGTTTGGGAGAGAGAGAGAGAGAAATGATCTTATGAGGGAGAGTTTGTGAGAGGATTCACAAAGGTTGCTCTAAGGATTCAATCGTCTTCTTTCTTCTTCATCCTTGGTTCCTTAGTAGATCTAGGGAGACGATCATCAGCATCATATCCAGGTTCTCTGCCTACTCCAGGAGGGAGTTAAAGGATTGTCAGGTTCTCTGCCTATTCCAAGAGGGAGTAAAAGGATTCTCGTGGTTCTCTGCTAACTCCAGGTGGGAGTAAAAGGATTACAGGTTCTCTGCCTTCGCCAGGAGGGTGAAAAATGATTCAAGGTTCTCTGCCTCACTGGGTCTGTGGAAAGATTTTGTAAGGGCTTCTCTGCCTTACTATATGAGCAAAAGGAGAGACACTAACTGATTAGTGCAATATCTGGAACAGATGGTTCTAGGGAGTGGATGTAGGTCCGATTTGACTGAACCACTATAAAATTTTGTGTGCTCTTTCTTATTACTTTTTTCGCATTTTATTTTCATACTTTTATGTGATTTGTTCTGTGATTGAAATCTTTGATTTTGATATCTGCTTCCGCTTAAGATTGTTTAGTTTTTAAAATATTTAAAAAGATTTTTCATTTTTATTTAAGAATTTTTAAAACACCAATTCACCCCACCCCACCCCCTCTTGGTTAGCCTCGGGCTAGTTCTATAGGGTTTAACCACCCTCACGAACTTTCAGATATAAATATTTACTATGAAAATATAATTGTATTTTCTATTGTTAATATTTTTCCCTGAGTGCAATTAGTTAGCTCTGTTTGTCAATGATTTGAATGTTAAAGAATTGACAAAGATAATTGAAAAAAATGTAATATAAAGAAAATGAAATTCTTTCCTTTTAGATCTTGGGGTGTCGTAGGTAGAGATGGAGGCAAGATTGTGAGGGAAATCTTAATCGACTTTTTTCCTTTGTGGAATTTGGCAACAAGGGAGGAGGGGCATTTCTATAAAAATGTATTTAATAAAGAAAACAAAATCAAGTAATAAGTAATAGAAAATTTTATAGGAGTGAGGGGTGAGGCAAGCTTCCCCCCCGCCGTCAATTTACCAATTGAGAAAATATTTATCACCTTAACATTATATGAAGATCTAACATACATATAGATAAATGAGGAGTTATAAAAGAGATTAGAGTTTTTTTACAAAAAATGCAAAAAGGGAAAGCCATAGGGCTTAACCCAATTGAAATAATTCATCTAGTATTTGTCATTAATTATAAATGATGTTATTTTTATGATTGAAAAATGTATTTATATAATATAGTAGGCATAATTTATCCATGATGGATTTTGTGGTGAATGTTGGAAAAACCCAATGACATTAGAATTATCTTTGTGAGATCGTTTGTTATTTATTCAGTCATTCTCTTGGCAGATGGGAGATCAAAGACCAAGAAAACTAGCATGAATCTTTGTGATATAGTTGTCATTACAAGTGGTGATAGTCGAAAAACTATAAACGAGTGACAGTGGCAAGAGGGCGTAGTTGGATGACATTTGTCGAAGAAATATATTCAAACGATAGTGCTTCGAGGAGCATAACTAGCACACGCTGATCAGAGGATCATGTGTAAGAACTGTAGTTGGGAGGCATTCTTAATATTTTTTTATTTCTCATATACTTTGTTTATTTTATAACAGGCTATTATTAAACCAATTATGTCAAACAAAGCTCACATTTATTTCTTATATTTTTTATTTAACCAAAATAATTTTATTTATTTTAATAATATCCAAACACAAATTTAATATATAAAAACTTTGATCCCAATATTTGTCAAATAATTTTTACATTATTTACTAATTAAATTAATTTGCACCCATATCAAAACAATATTTTTCTCTCAGTTATTTAATAAAAATTGGAGAAAAACTAGGTGAATGTTCTTATTAAAAATTAAAAAGATATATTTTAAAATCCTCAGAAATAGACAAATAATTAATTACTATATTATATTATCTAAAATCAAAATTAAAAATTGTAAAGCCTATCCAAATTAAATTTTAATAATATATCTTCACCAATTTTTATTTTTTTTTTTAATCTCCCTTTTTTTTCCCTCAAGAATCACGTGCTGCGAATCCACGCCTTTCACGCAAAGCGACTTTATATATGCCTGCTGCCGCGTGAAGAACAACAGTACACAGGAAAACAAATAGATAAGAGTGGAAAAGAGAGAAGCTTTAGAGAGAGAGGGAGAGAGAGTCTTCGTTGCCGTAGATTGAGTGAAAAGCCGATTGATTGTGGCCGAGCATTCAATCGGATCTTTAGGGTTTTACTTGCAACGATAGTGGAGATGGCAAAGAGTCCTGAGAAGTCGAGCTTCTCCGTCACCTGCAGCCTCTTGAGCCAGTACATCAAGGAGAAGGGCAGCCTTGCTGATCTAGGGCTCGGGATGCCCACGCGCGTTCTTGATTCTGCTCCATTGGGTATTTCTCGATCTCGAAAGAAGCTTTGTGGTGAATTTTTTGCCATTTACTTCGCTTGCTCCGTTCTTCGAATCATGAAAGGCTTTGTGCCCTGGTTTTTTCTGTTCAAAATTTTTGGATTAAAGGGTAGTTTTCAAAATGAAGTGAAATCCCGATGAATTATGAGTTTGTTATGAATCTGCAGCCATCATTTTGCAATTTTTTCCTCTTTTTTTTGCATTTCCTTTCACCCAAATTTCCAGCGTCCTAATATAGTTTCTGTTTATTTCTAATTTCCCCTATTTGTTGAATTAATATTCGATCTATCCTCATGCATCTGAGATTTCATTGCTGATTTTTACTGGGAAACCAGACGCTTATCGTCCGCTGACGACCATGAGCTTGCTCCCGGGAGTAGGCGTTACCGAAGATGAAACTAAAGACAAGAAATCCATGGAGCTTTTTCCCCAGAGTATTGACTTTCGCGCAGCCAAAGAAGAGACCAAGTATGTCCCGAGATTTCTGCTACGGCTTTATATTTGCTTGTTACTTCTTACTCTTGCTTATCTTTGTGGTGCCTGATGTGTGGATTTCAGGGAGCAGGAAAAGTCCCAGCTCACCATATTCTATGGTGGAAAGGTGCTTGTGTTCGATAACTTCCCTGCTGAGAAGGCTAACGATCTGATGCAGCTCGCAAGCAAAGGGCAGAACTTTACTTCTGGGACAACTTCCTTGGTTGCCTCCGGTGCCGCCGCCACACCTGCGGTGGATACTCAGACTTCCCCGGCATCTGGTAAGCCTCCGGCGAGCTTCCCAGCACAGTCTCAACCCAACTTTTCTGGTAAGCTCTTGAATTCTGCTTCTGCAAACTTTTCAGGGTTTCATGCCCAACATACTCCTTGTCTTCAAGATGGTCTCTCTTTTATGATCTTCCTGATTATCGTTTTAATTTGCTGTAAAACAGACCTCCCCATTGCAAGGAAGGCATCACTGCACCGCTTTTTGGAAAAGAGGAAAGACAGGTTGGATGCTCAATTTCATCTTAGCCAATTTGTGAAAACTATTTTCAATTAATTTCCTTTTCATTTTCTTTCAATTCCGTAAATTCAGTCTTAAGAAAACCAAGCAAAACCATTTGACTGGAACTAATCGAATTCCTACCTAACTCCTACCTAAATCCAGCAACCAAACAAAAGAGTTAACTTTTCTATGAAGAATTTTTGACTTTTATGATCTTTGTTGAAAAACTTCCAGGATCAATGCAAAGTCACCTTATCAACCGATCAACAGCAGTGGATCTAAGGATGTTACGACTGTGAAAGAGGAGGAGATCAGCCAGCCATGGCTGGGCTTGGGATCCCATGTGTTGAAGCCTGGATTGAGCTCGGACTGCAGCAGATAAATTTATACTTTTTGTAGTTAACCAGACTGCTCTAAAGGTTGTGTAATTGAGCTAAGTTGGATGATCAATGGTGTGATTTCTGACCAAGTATGGCTAATTGTTGTATTTAGGGAAGAGATCACGAGATCTTTTGAAGAGGTACAGAGTGCTATAGTTTTGTTTGATTATTAAGATGTTGTTAATCATTATCATTCTTCTATGTCATTTTTAAATTGACTGTTCATGGCTGCCACACAGTAGATAATTTTAGAAGAGGAATTTTAGAAGGGAGCTTAATTAACGGTTAATTAAGTAAAAGGAGTGAGGTTAATTAAGTAAAAGGAGCGCGATTGAGATTAAATTTTAAAAGGAATAAAAATGTAAAATTAATTTAGATTTTCATAGAAAGTCTAAAATTATTTTGCATTTTCTAAAAAATGTAAATTTATTTTAGGTTTTTAAAGAAAACCTAAAATCTAAATTAAAACAGAATTTTTTATACAAATTTAAATTATAAATTTTTTTATGAATATTTCTTTTATAATTATTTAAAGTTAGAAATTTCTTATACAAAGAGATGGGATATGCATTTTTAATATTTTTTATTGTGTGAAAATGACATTTGAAAAATGATTATTTTTTGTGCATATTGATTACATTTAGCTATGAGATAGTTATGGAAGGTCATTTACATGTTACTATGAATCCTTCAATTTTCTTGTAATTTTAAAGGATGATTTTCTATATTTCAAACTTAAAATATTCATGCGGGCTCTGAAAATTTATGCTCCCGGCCTCCTCTCTTTTAGGAGAGTTTTAGTTCCGGGTTAAAATGTTGCTTAAACAGCCTTGAAAATTTGTGTGATAGTTCTAAGACTTTGTTTGAGACAGCTTCTTGATTGCTTTCAAAAATAATTTTTTAGTATAAAATTTTCTAATTCAAAAAATTTTTGTGCTAAAAATTTATTTTAGAAAGCAGCAATAAAGCTGTCCCAAACGAAACCTAAGTAAGTAATTATGATTGTCAAATGTATTTCCTAACTTTCATATCACAACATGCAATTTACCCAAATTTCTCCTTACATAATCTTATTTTTAAAATTTCTAGGAAAAAAAAGGATTAATTAGAAAAATCCACTTCATGGCATATTCTTGCTGCATTTGCTTGGATTTCATTTTTAAATATCATTTTGAATGATCTATAACACTTTTAAATTTATTTGGAAAATTTCATAATTAGTGTAATTTTTATGTTAATTATAAAATCAAGCCATCAAAACATTAATTTCAAATCATGATACATCTTATTACTCTTTAGGTAAATAGTATAACTAGAATAAAGAAAATATATCCCTTCCTACTTAGTACATGACCCATAAAGAAAATATTTTTTTAGAACTCACATTTTTAACTTTTAGCCATAACTCATTTTGTCATAATATCTCTAATATTAACCTCAAGTAAGTTATACGATCATATTCAATTTTAGAATATACAAGCAAATCATTAATGAACATAATCATAAACTAATCTAAATATGACTTAAACATTTGATTCATCAGATCCCTAAATACTTCAAGTGCATTAATCACACCAAAATGTACGAATAAAAACTCTTAATGACATAATGTGTAATAAATGATGTCTTTGTCGCATCCCTTTCTTTTATCTTTAATTGAAGACATTGCGATCTCAAATCTATCTTAGGGAGACATTCTCGCTATTCAAATAAGCTATTGATCATTGGCATTGGATATTTATTCTTGATTGTCACTCTAATCAAAAACTTTAGCTATATGTGATATACCATGTAACACGAATCTAAAGCTTCCCTTTAATCAAGCTCTATCAAATTGTGAAGGCTTTCGCAAAGGTCAATTTTTAGAAATATTTGGTAATGTATTCTAGCTAATTGGGACCCACTTGAATGTGGATTTCTCATGATTTTAAAATGTTGGCTACCATTTGAGATATAAAATTACTTGGCCTAATTAATTTAACTAATTCTTAGGAGCCTTAGCTCATTAATATAAATAAAAATATAAAGCTTAAGGTAAAAAGATTGCTTATATTGAAAATCCTTGAGTCCTTATATAATTTTAGCCATCAAGCTCCTCCTATAAAATATCTCAAGTTTTTTTTTTATTTCCTAAATCCTTTTGAGGGAGACTAAACATTTATTTGCCATGACATGCCTTATAACCCACTTTAACCTTTATTATTTTACTTTTTCTTGATTGTTCTTGTATTATCGAAGTGTTTGAGAGTAAAGTATTAGGAGGAGATTCCCTTGCCATGAAGAACGAAAAAGAGAGGTTATCCCAAAGTGGTTTATTGGTGAAAAGACTCTCCATAGAGAAGAAGTAACATTATTTGTTTATTGTAGTTTATACAATAAATCTTAGGTGTGAAGGATGTTACACTCCAAGATCTATATTGAAAGAATTACATATGGTTTCTATTTTAACTATTTTACTAGTGCTTACCAATGAACAGAAAAAAAATATGATTATATTTTTTTCTTGTCCGGAGATTCATATCATAGGATCCTTATTCTTTCCTAAAAACATATAAAACCACATAATAAGCACATAGCTCAACAAGTAACTAAAATCTTACAATTGAAATTAATTCAAGATAAAAGAGAACAATATGCTATACATTATATAAGAAAACATATGCATCAATGTCTATACTGATTATCTATATCAATTTATCATTCTATAATTCATCACATCTCAATATATTATATTATCAGTCATAATATTAGTAATAGGCAACTGTACTAATGCCAGTAATAATATTAGTATCATGATCAATAACATTAAATAGTATTTATGATATTAAACAATATTAATATCAGTCACAATATCAATACAATATTCATAGCAGTATCGATATCATTATTCAGATATTCAATGAGTGTATCTTAATAGTATCTTACTCATACACTTATAACTCTTAATCAATTGCCCCTTATAACTCCCAATCAATATACTCCTTATAACTCCCTTGAATCACATGAATTAGTTGTCCCGACTTCTTATAATTCTGAATCAATATCCAACTCCTTATAACTCCCAAATAATGAATCATGTGGATCAGTAGGATATTACGTTGAGTTATCATATCATGTATTTGATATCATTCAGTATTTAATTTAAAATATAATAGAATCATATCAAATCATTTAGAATGATCAAATCTATAATATATCCAAATTTGCATGGTGAAAACTTATGAAATTAGGAGAGAATATATTTTTTGCAAATTTAGAAGAGATAAAATTTGTAGAAATTAAAATCATTGAAAATAGAAGGAAGAGATTATTCATTTACAAAGAATAGAATAAAATTTATAACAAGAATGACGGATAAAAATGATCCAAAGATCTTTCTCTCTCCTCTCTCTTCTTCCTCGCTTTCAATTTATTCCTAGCCAAACAACCAAGTGAGGAAGTCGAAGAAGTGAGATATATATATATATATATATACTATTCAAGGCCTGGTGCCGCAACGCTCACTAGATCAGCGCCAAAATGCTCTACTTCAAAATTTTTATATTTTTTTAAAAAAAAGTTATTTTAAATATTTGAGTTATTACAAATGACACCTAGGCTTGGACATACGCTATAGTCAAGCCACATAAAATTATTATGTGTTCGTATTTTGTCTTTATTTTTTTACTTATTGCCCTATTTTGATTATTATTTTTTTATCTTACACAATGGTTTATTGTGGTTAGTAAAAATTTTAAAGTCGGAGAAGTGATATATATATATATATATATATATATATATATATATATATATATATATATATAATTCATGGCCTGGTGCCGCAGTGCTCACTAGATTAGCGCCAAAATGCTTTACTTCAAAATTTTCATATTTTTTAAGAAAAATTATTTCACATATTTAAGTTATTACAAATGACACCTAGGCTTGGACATACGCTATAGTCAAACCAAATAAAATTATTATGTGTTTGTATTTTGTCTTTATTTTTTTTTACTTATTGCCCTATTTTGATTATTATTTTTTTATCTTACACCATGGTTTATTGTGGTTAGTAAAATTTTAAAGTTTCAAAAGCCCAATTCACCCAAGTTGTGTTACCCCTCTCACAATCAATTCTATAACTCAGTATTTAATTAATTCCTCAAGAGTCATTGTTCTAATTCCATAAATTATTACAACCCAACTTAATATAATATAATTAACATTTAAAATTATACTCAAGATCAGTCTCATTATGTCATTTATAGTGTACATAAAATTACATGTAAATAAAAAATAGACCAAATAGGAGACTACAATAACCATGAATGTTTTCATTTTATGCTAATGTGATGTGATGCAAATTTATCAAACATCGAGATTAAATTACACAACTCAAATTACATCATATGCTTAAAAATAAAAACAAAATATTTATAAAAAATTAATATGATCATATCAATCTGTGCAAATTAATTAGAATAATTACATATTCAAAGTTACACTATAAAAGTTTTTAAAATAACAAGATATCGTAATTTTTGTAATTTATGACCAAGTTAAAATTTAGAAATTGCATAATAAGCCAAAATATTTAAAAAAGGGGTAGAATAATGGTAGCATATCTTGAGCTGAATAATTTTTTTAACTAACTCATTACATGAAGGATTCTAAGATCTTCAAATCCTAGCTTTGTCTCTCACTCTCTGTCTCCCTTCTCTTCTATAACTTAAGGAGGAAATGGAATAGCTTCGTGAAGTTTTAAGAATTGAAATTGGGCCTTTTGGAAAAAAGAAGGCTAATGGTATAATAGTAATTATTAAAATTATTTAGTTTTATTTATAAAGTATATAGAAACTATTTTATAACTAGAAATTTGAACCTTCAAAAATTATGAAAAAATAGTTATAAAATAATTTATTATGTCTTGAAAACTCTGATGAAAATATATAGTTTTCAAAATGAACATCAAATATTTGCAGAAAATTCATATGAATCAATACTTATCAAATCCTTAAGGAATTTTATGTTTCGTTTGTGACAACTTTTTTACTATTTTATGAAGCAGCTTTTTAGTACAAAAACTTTTAATTTAAAAAATTTTTGTACTATAAAATTACTTCATAAAGCAGTAAGAAAGCTGCCCCAAACAAAACTTTAGTTAAACACACAATCTCATATTTTCATATCAATCGTATTCATAAATATATAAGAAAATATTTATAAATAGAGTTCATAAATCTTTACAATCTGATGAGGATGATATGTAAATTAGAATTAAATGAATTTAGATAAATTATTTGAAAATTTTAAGTCAAATTCTAGCTTATAGATTCAACCGATTTCCAAATATTTTGAAAATTATCCAATGATCAAACTAACTTGAAAATATATTTTTATAGATATATTATAGTACCATATTAATTAAACATTTATTTTTGTAAATAAACTCAAGGCAAACAGGCACTCAAGAGTATTCTAGTGATTTATGGTTTGCACGTATGGATATTACAGTAACTTTTACTCTAATAAATCTTTTCTATTAAACTAAAATATGTTTATCATCATAAAAAATAGAAAATTATTACTCCTATAAGCTTAGGCATCTTCAACTGAAAACTTCATTTTTAACACCAAAATATAGTAACAGTCACTTCAAATAGTTATTCTTCTCCAACTGAGTTCTATTTCTAATATAAAAAAAGAATATTCTTGTTGCAGGCAAGAATATTCGCAGCGGTGGAGTAAGTAGACTTTTCGTTTTAGCAATGCACGGATATCCAGTACACAAATAGAGAGAGAGAAAGAAGTAAAACATCCGATCTTTTTTATATGGAAAGCCCGAAGAGGAAAAAATCACGGGGCCTCGCCCAGGTGAAAAGATTCAACTAAATTTGAGTGAATTACAAATGTTGACCCATCTCTTGACTTAGAGGCGGTCAAATTACAGTAGTTTGGAGAGTTAGGCAAAGGTTTGGCGACGGTCGGGCAAAAGTCCGACGGTGTCCGGGTAGAAGTTCAGTTGACATGGAATGATCCGACGAAGATAGAGTGGAGGTCCGGTGACACTCGGCGACCAGGTGGAAGTCCGGAGGTGGTCAGCTGCCAGGCAGTGACCCAACGAAGGTTTAGCTGAAGTCTGGTAACGGTCGATGGTCAAGTGGAAGTCTTGCTGCAGTCGGCGCGGGGCGGTAATCCGATGAAGGTCGGGCTGAAGTCCGGCGACGGTCGGGTAGAAGTTCGGCGGTGTTCGACGGTTGGACGATGGTCCGAAGAAGGTCGGGCTGAAGTTCGACGGCGGTTGGCAACCGGGTGGAAGTCCGGTTGAGGTCGGCGGCGGGGCGATGGTCTGATGACGGTCGGGCTGAAGTCCGGTGATGGTCAGGGGCCGGGTGGAAGTCCGGTGGTGGTCCAACGAAGGTCAGGCTGAAGTCCGACGGCAGTCAGTAGCTGGGTGAAAGTCCGGCGGAGGTCGGCGGCCGGGCGGTGGTCTGACACACAAAAATGCATTTCGATTTACCGTTAGGGTGGAGGCTCGCGGGAACTGCATATGACCGAATGGAGTGGTTGAGGGCATCTCCAACCGAAAACTCATTTTTCACGTCAAAATATAGTAATTTATCTCCAATCGAACTTCATTTATAACACGCAAAAAAAAAAAGTGTATATCCTTTGCCAACCAAACTCCACGTAGAATTGCTTGCCTTTCTTTGCTTTCGTCATTTTATGATTTAAAAAAAAAATACGTTTGCGAAGAGTCGCACTGTTCACGTCGCAAAAAATGTGACTGTAAATGGCGTTCGGGGTGGAGTTTGAGGCAGATGATAAACACATGTTTTGCATAGGGCAACAAACGAATCGAACCGAGCCGAGTATGTGCGTATTCATGTTTGAGTTTATTTATTATCATCTTGTTCAAGTTCGGTGCAAGTTTGATTCAAGTTTTTTTGGTTTGTATTCAAGCTTGGTTCGTTTAAATTAATGGGTGTTTAAGTTCGATTCATTTCGTGCTTATTGAGCTTTAAACAAATGAGCATTATCGAGCTATAAATGAGATCTACTTTTAGATGTACATTAACTTAACAAACGAGCCTTATCGAGCCTTCCAACAAACAATTACATCGAACATGTTTATGAACATATCTAGCGAGGTTTTTAAACTATCAAACGAGCTCGTTCACGAACACATGTATTGAGTATTCTTGAGCTATCAAATGAGCTCGTTCATGAATATATCAAATTAGTATTTTCGAGCTATCAAATGAGCTCGTTCATGAACAAACGATTTATGATTCATCTTATATTTGTTTAGAGAGTGAGTGGGTTGTTCGTGATTTTAGGCAGATGCGGGAAGTAAAAATAAATTATTAAATAATTTTAGATGGAATTAGTAAAAATAAATTATTAAATTATTGAATTTAACAATATATATATATATTTATTTAAAACTCTAATATAGTTTTAATTGAGCTCTAATCGAGCTTCTTAATGAGCTTGTTCACGAGCGTTAAATAATATTATTCATGAACATAAACGAACCGAACGCCAAGTTGTTCAAGCTCATTTATTTAGTTATCGAATATTTATCAAAAGTGTTCAAGCTCGTTTGTTTACCTTATATAATGAACATGAACAAGCTCTTATCGAGCTAAGTCACGAATAGCTCGCCGAACTCTCGATTCATTTGCAGCCCTAGTTTGCAGTTTGGTTGGAGATGATCCAAATTTTTTTTTCCAGCGAGTTTATGGGATTCAAGTCCTGGTTACATGGGAGTAATAGGCTTCCATCAACCAATGCACCACACTCCAAACATCAACATGACTAAGAACAAAATATGTTATCTCAAAAAGGGTTGACACAAGAAAAAAACCATTACCCTTATCTAGAATGCATGATAATGTAATATGTGGTTAGTTAATAATCCCCCATTTAAAAGATTATTAGGGTTTTGTTGAGATTATTATTGATAGAAGTATTTAATGCTATTATAAAATTATCATCTTGCTAAAAGTGAAAAAAAATCAAATTTTTATATAAAAATATTTTTGAACTCTATGCAATAAATTTTTTTTGGGTACTTTGATTTTGTGTGAAATTAATTTAATAATTTATGTTTAATCTATTATCTTTTTAAATAAAGAAAATTCATTTAATTGTATATAAGATCATGATATTTTCTTTCCTTTTGCAGCCACTGCTCTGTGAGTACAGCCCTTTTCTTGGACTAATGAAAAACTGGTCCAAAAATTATATATCCCATTAAAAACAACAGCACCCAACGTACATCAGATCGCAAGAGCTTCTCAAAAATTCCTTTTAAAAAAAAACAGAAGAAGAAGCCGATTTGCATACTTTTCAATCTCTATTAAAGCCTTCTCTTTTTCTTTCACTGATCTCTCCTCTTTTCTTCCCTCGATTGCGAGGGATTTTTGTTTTTGTTTTTTTTTACTTTTATTTTCGTTACGTTTGTCTTTCCCTTTTTCAGCTCACTTTGTAAACCCTAACACCTTTCTGCTTTTCGAATTCGATCGGATCAGTACTATTCTTAATCTTTCTTGGAATCAAACGCTAGGCCGTGAAAGAATGCAGCAGCAGCAGCGGCTCAAGCAGCAGGCTTTGATGCAGCAGGCACTTCTTCAGCAGCAGCAGCAGCAGCAGCAGCAGCAGTCTCTTTACCATCTACCTGGACTTTTAGCTCCGCCACAGGTATTGCCTTTCTTGTACTCTTATTGCTCCTTAAGCATCAGGAAACCATGTTTTATGAAGGTCGTTGGCTTGTTGTTTGATTGTTTCCATGTGTGGTTTTCTCCATTGATCATCTTTTTTGGGTTATTACTGCTTTTGCCAGGGAATTTCGATGTTTGAGCTTGGGTTTAGTTGTTTTTATGTTGTGCATCTTGTACTGTTGGATTTTTTTTTTTTGGGACATTTACATTAGGTTTTGCTGGTGAGTCCACTGTTTATATTTTTATGCCTGTTTTATTTCGTGCTGAGATATTGAAATCTACTTATGACACACGAGGATTGAGCGCTCCAGTTCCGACTTTTGTTGCGGATGGAGGTTTCTATTATTGGCTAATGGGCTTGTGTACGCGCAGCTTTACTTTTTTTGCTTCTGATGCTATATCCGACCTTCCATCTTAATTCAATGGCTCATATGAGAGTATTAGTTTTCCTTCATTTTGATGTTCCTTGAAGCAAATGCCCCAAGAACATGTGTGGCAATTAAGTCGGAGTTTCATAACTTCCACTATGCCATTTTCGTATACTCGCGTGCCTTTTGGTTTATATAGCTTTCTAGGTAGGTTTAATGCCTAATTCATTCTAGCTTTTAATTTTTTTAGGGTGTCCTGCACCTGCTAATGGGCGTTCTATGGTACTTCGTATAAACTGATTGGCTAATTTGAGGCCTGACCATAATGTGTTATTCTATATAAGGATAACTAATTCAAAACCTTATTTTGGTTTGAAACTTGATGTGATAAGGCTGGGCGGTTGGTCTTCCATTTTTTCTAGTATTATTGTTTCTTATTTCGGACTTGGTGTAGTGCGTTTATTTCTAGGAGAATATCCTTTAAGTAGGGATTTTTTGTTGTTCTTTTACACTTTTATTTTGCAGATTGAGCCAATTCCGAGTGGAAATCTGCCTGCTGGATTTGATACAAGTTCATGCCGCAGTGTGTGAGTGTTATACGAACCTTTAGCATCTTTTAAAATTTTCTTCTGTGCCGTATCTTTTGCTTTTTATGTCTTCTAGTGATCGGACCCTTTTACTTTTTAATATTAGCTATTATAGATCTCTTATAAGGTTCTCCTTGCACCTTTTTTTTATATTTTCTCTTTAATTTATTCTGACTTCCTTTCCTTCATGCAAAATTAAAAAAAAAGTTTTTTTTAGTAAGCATTACACGATATCATTGACATTGTGATTGATTACTTTTGCACCCGCAACACATTATGTATCATCACTTAGTTTTCTGCTGTATTTTGCTTATATTTTGATGCAGTTATGTTGGAAATATTCATATTCAAGTTACAGAAGCACTTCTTCAAGAGGTTTTCCAAAGTACTGGTCCTGTTGAGGGATGCAAGCTTATCAGGAAGGAAAAGGTTTGCCAACTTTACTATGTTTTATTTTCTACACATTTCACCTCATCATCTATAACCCTAATTAGCACATGTTGCAATTGCTAGTTTTTTGCATGCTTTCTTACATATGTAAGAACTATGTGAGTTTGTGTTTGATACTCATCACGGTGTTGCATGCCTATATAAGGAGTTTAGAATATTAATATGGGTGCTTGAGTATTTACCCTGATAAGGAAAGAGTTTAGAAGATCAATGTGTTAAGGCACATGAGAGTAGGTTTAATCCCATGCCAGGTAGTTGAAAATTTTGTTTATCATAGGAATACCAATGCCATACTCATAGGCTTAAGATTTTAGGTTGGCAAATTGTTGTCTATTTCATTAATATAACTTCTCTTAGAAGTGTTGGTATTGTTTCTCTATCTGAAAAGTTATATAAGAAAACCCTAATATTTCTAACCATCGAGTATTTTTTGGTGGAATGTGCTAAATGCTTTATTCTGATGGATTTTCTCATTTGCTTAATAAGAAGTATGACAGATGTATACTTTTGGCAATGATGAGTCCAGAACGGGTTGGAGGTCTATTGATCCCGTTATAATGAAGGTTTACATTTCCTGGCTTGTTATTTTTGATGATGGCACTTCATACTGGCCTTCTCATGAATTTTGTTTTATGGTTAAAGTCTCTACTTTTGAATCAGAGGATGCTCAAGATGCTTAATATTCCCCCCCCCACCCCCCAATGTATTTCTAGGCTCGCATCCCCTTCTAAAAAAGTCTTTGGAAGTTTGCTGTTTATAATTCCAATTTATAGATAAGTAGTTGAAGATGATGGATCATTTGATCATGAATCTTCAGTTAAAATTCAGGGAAGCAGTAGAAAGAAGAAGCCTGTTGAGAGATATATGGTGATTTGGATCATTCTTCAGGGTCTTATTGCTTTGTGCCTTCTATAATTAATAAGTAGATGCTCATTTCCTCCAAGAAGACCAAGGGACGTCTGGGAAGATGCCAGAAAAATGAGAATAAGGATCAAATTTTCATTCATAGCATACTTTATTCTATTTCATGTAGATACTAAACACCACCCCCGCCCGCCCGGCCCCCGCCCCCCCCCCCCCCCCCCCCCCCCCCCCCCCCCAAATGTTGGAATTAATGCCTCCTTAAAAGAAGCAGTTCTCCTAGAATCCTCCAAAATTAGTTTTCTTTGTTTTGGTTTATTTTATATGGATTTGATTCTAATTATTTGATCAGATTTCAAAAAGTTAATTCTCTCTTCTTTGTAAAGTTAGAATGCTTCTATATATAAAGAGGCATAAAGTCAAGTTGTAATAAGAGTTTTTTTACATTGCTCTATCTTACTCCCCTCATGTGGCTATGCAAAGGGTAAAGAATAGTGGATTTCCGTTTTCTATGAGTAGGCTTTTTTATTAAGCTGGTTAACATTAGTTTTAATTTTTTGTTTATTATAAAAGTAGCTCATCATAGAGCAATCATATTTTTTTTATTTACATGGTAAGATTAGTGTGGGCGAATATAGGTGGAGGATAAATTGATTCACTAGTTTAGCTCCAAGTTAAGTTTGGTTTGAGTTACCTAAACCAAAATTTATTAATCCCCAATATATCATAAAATGTTCTGCTCCCCAATCGATTGTAGGTCCTACATGTACTTGCATAAATTTGCTTTGTATTTAAGATTTCATTATTTGTGCATTGTTTGCATCAAAATGACTTAAAATACACCCAAAAAAAAAACGGAAAAGAAAAATCTATTGAAATAATTTTCTTAATCATAAGCATTTGTTGGAAAATTTTCAATGCTCAATTTGATTGTGCTGAGATACTAGAATCTAAAGTGATTATTGAAAAGATAAAATGTTCCTTTTTGACTAACATTTTGACATAATTCTTAATTGGTTATAGAATGCCATTAAGTTACACACATTTTATTGTCATCATGTCTTTAGTTTAAGTCAACCATCTAAAACATCTTATTCTCCCTAGGTTGAGAACCTTCTTACATTATGCACAAAAGTAGTTGTTAGAGAAGTCTAGTATAAATAAGCTAGACGATTATCAGGCACAACAAAAAAAAGCCTTAGTAAATAGTAACCATATAATACATGATTCGAAGTTCTTTAACTACCATATAATCCGTGATTCAAAGTTCATTAACTTTGACATTGAACTCTTATTGTTATGTATTTTTCTATATTAGGACTATCCTGAACTTTATAGCCTTTGAACTAGGACCTAACCTTTTGTCCTTTGGTTTTTTAGTTCAGATATTGTAGAGGATGTATTAGCCTTAAATTTTCCATCTATTCTGCGTGTCCAACTTTTATCCTTTGATATTTTAAAGTCATTATATATAGAATAAAGAATATTAGCATAATTCTTTAATTGAGAATGTTCGTAAGCATTCTGGAGATATAATTAATTATGGAGACTTGCTTGTTTTAGAAATCTCAATTCCCCAAAATAAATTAAATTCTAAGTAGGCTTCTTATTGCTATTTTACTTATGAGAGAGATTTTTTATGTAATTGTTGAATCTTTAAAACATTGTAGATATTACTTTTGCATAGTGATTTAGCCTAAATTTTGACCAATATCCCTTTAAATTCAATAACTATTGCCCTCTTTTTTTTTCTAATTTGTCTGCCAAAGAAGTTCTCAAGTAGGATTATGTCAATTTCAGGCATTCAATTGAGCCAAATTTTCAACACATAATTTGCGAGTATATATTTGTCTTCATCCAAAGTGTGTTCCTTGTTAGAAAGTAGATTAAAGGAGGATCGAATTTGGGCTTGATACACCAATGTTCAAATTCATTTTCAACGCAAAAGCTTAAGTTTGTGATAAAGGGAAAATCACTTGGTATTTCTTCAGTAACATATTTTTTTCAGCTATTCAATGTGGTGCTGAATTCAATATTTTTATTTTTTGTGTCTTAGCAAAAAGCCCCCTCATGTGAAGCTCTTCACATCGTCTATCTCTTCCCCTCAAGAAGTAGTAACGCTATCAAGTTCATGCACAAAGAGCCAATTGAAACATATGGTGGTGTTGTGAGAGTCAGCCGCTCAAAAACCTTACCTGGCCATCGTAAAACTACCATAGTCCCTTGGATAGGATTCCAAAAATGCTCGCTATTCATGAACAATTTGTGTTCAACTCACTAAGAAGCCCATGTTTGGTTCATTCATCTAGTAAACGAGTTGATAATACATGGTTATTTCATGGGTGAGCTCATGGGTGAGAGCCAAGTACTTAGTATTTCTACATCATATTTTTCAACAATTCGATGTGAGATTAAACTCGATATTCTCATGTGGCTTAACATTTGTGTTGCTGGTTTCTTTAATGATCAGGGGTGAGATTACAGTAGTTCTACAGGTACAATATGGTTTCAGCTATGTTTACCATTCTGTTTTGCATGTTTTTGAAGAACTGAGCAGATATTATAATTATACAGTCTTGAACTTTCTTCCAACTCTTTGTTGAACATGTTTTCTATAATTCCTGGTGCTAGTATGTTAAATTCCCTGCTATTACATGCTGTCATTCCTTGATGGTAAGATTAATTTTTTTATTATGAGTTACTACCAAGAAAGTATGGATTAAGGGTGAAATATGAAATAGGCTATCTCAGTCATTTTCACAAAAACAAATTTTTTCCTAGTTGAGTGGGCTAGGGTTGTAGCACTTTCTTTGGTTGTCTCCAAACTATTCATTTGGTCGTTATATATGACATGCGTTCGGTTTTTTTTCCTTGGCAGTCATCTTATGGGTTTGTTGATTACTTTGATCGTCGATCAGCTGCGCTTGCCATAGTTACACTTAATGGAAGGCATCTGTAAGTAAAACATTACGCCTATGCTGTTTTCTTCTTTGCTTGTGTTCCAATGTTGCTTTAGTCTTCTCAAATTTAAATTGCAGATTTGGCCAACCTATAAAAGTTAATTGGGCATATGCCAATACGCAGAGAGAAGACACTTCAGGTTATATATGTATATCTTAATGTTTGTTATTTAGCTAACATTGTATGATTACACCTTTCAGTGACATGTCCATAATTTTTTTTTTCCTTCATAAGGTCATTACAACATCTTTGTTGGCGACCTAAGTTCTGAGGTTACGGATGCTGCTTTGTTTGCTTGCTTCTCTGTGTATCCCAGTATCTCGTAAGTTTTGTGTGGCCTTTCTGTTTGTTGTATGGTTTTGCTTTTTCCTTAGCTGTTTGTGTCTTTAGTTGCACCTAATGATCTAAAGCCAGCTGATACTGTATGTTCTTTAAGCTTTCTGTCTTTGTTATGCTTTCATTGAATGCTTCAGTACTGACATGTGATTCTATTGCAGGGATGCAAGGGTTATGTGGGATCAAAAAACTGGACGATCAAGGGGGTTTGGTTTCGTGTCTTTCCGGAACCAACAGGTGAAATGATTATCAACCTCGTGAATTTGTGATGTTCATCATTAAGGCTTGTACCTGATAAGTCTTTATTGTTCCTTCATAGGATGCACAAAGTGCCATTAATGACTTGACTGGTAAGTTTCACCTAAACGCTAATTTATAACCTTTCTTATTTGTGAGAGAAATCAGCATCCATTTGGTTGATTTTTATTTCTTGATTTTTTTGGTTTTGGCCATTGTATCACTACAGCTGAAGATACAAGTTAGATTTGGCATGCTTTGTATTGGCAAAGAGCTAGCATCCGTTATACCTGTATTGTAAATGGTTTACTACTGTGTTTTCTTATGCTTGTTATCACTCACTGTGCAGGTAAATGGTTAAGCAACAGGCAGATTCGCTGTAACTGGGCTAGCAAGGGTGCTGGTACTAGTGAGGATAAACAATTCGCAGATTCGAAGAGTGTTGCAGACTTAAATAATGCTTCAACAGGTATGTTGGTTTACTGTGGCACTTAGTCTTCTGAGTGCTACATACACAGTATGTCTCATCTTTCTTCATTGTTGCTTTTGGTTTTGAAAAAACCTTTTTCATAATATGGCATAGCAATTACCCACTTTACTCAATTCTTTTAGGAGCCAATGCAAATACTTTCAACATGTTTTAAGTAGAAAATTATTAAATTGTCATTTCTGTGAATTTCATGTTTTGATTTTCATCACAAGTAGTGAATAATTTTTCAAATTGAGAGTTTGTGGATTGGGAAATTTATGCGTGTTTGCATGATTATGTACACTCATCAAACCCAAGATATTCTGCATCATCATGCACCTTGGTGTTTTAATCTAATATGTTTCATTTGGCTTTTTGAAATGAGATTCTAGATTAATTATTGAACCATATTAATCTGCCATAAAGCAACAACATTTGATGTCTATGAAAATCTAAGCTCTTGACTTGGTTCTTTCTCTCTTTTTTTTTAAAGGTTTGCATAAAGCATTCAACAACTAAAAAGACTTACAAAAAGGCAAAACAAAATTTCCTAAGTATGAAAAAGTAAAAAACTATCCTCCCCAAGGATATCAAAAAAGTCCCGAGGAAGAGTATCGCTATTCCTATCCCCAAAAGACTATAAAAAGTTGCAATTTAATGCCCTTTGGGCGCAAAAATGAGCTGCTTTGTTAAATCTCCTAGGAATGTGAGAGAATATAACATTGTGAAAAAGACCAAGCCAGTTAAGGTGGTCACTATCTATCGGTGAAGAGTCCCAAATTCTTTTCTTCTTGAGCTTCTGCAGATGTTTAATCACACACACATTGTCCTCTTCAACAACAACACCTCGCATCTGGAACATCCAATCTTTAAGGATCGGGCCTATATGGAGCATAGGTTGAAACTCAACATGCGTGCTATCCTAGTGTTTGACTTGCCAACCAACAGCAACAATAGGCTCACCTCGATCATCCCTAATAATGATTTTGATTCCACTAGAGTTAGAGCGAAGAAGTGCTCCATCCACATTGATTTTCAACCAATCCGGCGGGTAAGGTGTTGACTGTAACGGCCACCAACGACAACGACTCAACTGCTCCCCACGATCGCACAACCGTTGCTCCTCACTACACAAAATGTTCGCTCTCTCATTCGGATCTCCAGGCTTACAGAATTGGAAGAAAAAAAAAAGATCGCAAGGAACTTACCTCTCTCCCATTCGTCCACGCCGGAAGACCTAGTCGCAGTAATTGCTGCCCCCATTAACTCCAAAGATCGATCGCAAGCCGGGCTTCCTTCTCCGAGCCCAAAGCCGACTTGATCTCGCTGGCTCTTCTCCTTCGCACGACGCCAAGCCCGACCTCCAGTCGCCAACCAGCCTCCTTCCCCGAGCCCAAAGCCAACCGAACTCCTCCTCCTTGCCGCCTCTGTTCGATCCTGCCGTGCCCTAGCCGACTAGACTTCGACCCACCGTCGACTCGCCGGACCCGCTTGCCTCCGGCCAGACCAGCCTCCGCTGACGCCGACTCCGTGCGTGACTCCCACCGCTGAGCCCTAGCCCGATCGGGCTTCTTCCGCCTCTCCCCCTCTCTGTTTTTCTATTTTATATAATATAATATATCTATATTATATTATATATATTATAATATTATATAATATAATGTTATAATATAATATTATATAGCAGAGAGGTATTATGTATATAATATATATATATATATAATATTATATACAATATAATATAATAATAATATAATTTATTATTATTATTATTATTATTATATAATATAATATTGCATGTATAATAATAAATAAATAAATAAAGAGAGAAAGAGAGAAATGAGAGGATTTTCAAACAGGGAACTCGCAACAGATCTCCGGCAACCAATCTTCGTCCATTAGAGCTTCTGAAGACCGATTCCTGGGCCCGACAACGCCCCGAAGCCCCCGGCCGTTGACTATCTTTCCGGCCGGGCGGACTTGAAAGGGCAAATGCCCTCCTTACCTCCCGGCGCCGGGGAGGGGATGCCGGGAGGCTGTCGAAATTTCCTCAAAAATCCAGGACTTAACCAAAACTTTGGAGAAAATTGGAAAGTGCTTAATTGATTATTTAATTTAAAAATAATAAATAATTATAATATTAATTAATTTGTAAATTAAATGATAAAAAAGGGATCGGCAACAAATCACCGGCAATCGACAATCGTCTGCAACCATTCGTCGTCAACCAAAGCTTCTGAAGATCAATCCCGGGCCCGACAACGCCCTGAAACCCCCGGCCGTTGACTATCTTTCCGGCCGGGCGGATTTGAAAGGGCAAATGCCCTCCTTACCTCCCGGCGCCGGGGAGGGGACGCCGGAAGGTTGCCGAAATTTACTCAGAAATTTGGGACTTAGAAAAATAAAATTTCTGGACTTAGGTGGATTTTGGAGAACATTCAATTAAACTTTAATCAACTTGAAACTTTAATTAACTGATCAAATATATAAACAATCAATTTGAACTTTAGATTAATTTAATTAATTGATTTAAATTAAAACAAAAATCAAATCTCTATTAACTAATTAATTCAAATTCAAAATAGAATCTCAATTAATTAACCTAATTTAACTAATAAATCGAGAAATTCACCTCTTTTAAATCTAGATAAAATTGAATATTAATTAATCAATAAAGGGATTAATCAACTTAATCAAATTCTAAATAACTAAATTAACCACTTAAGATTAAATCTTTAAATTCCTAACTTAACTAATTAAAATCAAGATTAAAACTTTAATTCAATTAAACAAGTGACTTAAAAAAATCAAATTAAAACTTCATTTAACTTGAATCAATTTGAAAATACACCTTGACTAATTAATTGAGCCAATCAATTTAATTTAAATAATCTAATAATTTTAAAATACACTTAAACATATGAAATTTGAAATTAAAAGAAAAGTGAACATTTAACTTTAATTAAATTCATATAATTAATGCAATAACAATAAAATAAAATGCATAAATCAATGTTTTTCACTAATAATCCAACCTTAGTATAGACTAATGCTCTCCAACAAATGGCAGCTCTCCAAACAATGAAACTCTCTCCAACAACTCTTTAACAAACAAGTTCAAGCTCACTAAGATCCTCAGTTGTAGTCTAAGTTGCATCTACCTGAGAGTCCTCTAGATTGCTGGATACGAGCACCTGCAAACAAATAAATAAAAGTCAGCACAATTATAACGAAATTAAATGCTGGAAAGAATAAATTTAACTCTTAATAATAAGAGCAAATTACGGCAAAGCTAGTAAAGCAAAGTGCTGAAACAGGTAAAGCAATAGACTATTGTAGTATGAAAAGACTAAGGGCACAAAGCAAGATGCTAATACTAGTGTCGAGGGAGATGACTTGATATATGGTGCATGTAAATCGTGAAAATATGCATAGACAAGCCTCTTAACTTAGAAGAAATTAGTCTATTGATGACTGAAGTTAGTATCAAAATCATTAGGAGATTAATAATCTCCATAACTCATTAGGATTTTGTACTAAAGAAACTAGCAAAGTAGCTAGGAACTTCTAATACCTGATACTACAATTCACTTGTGAGCAGGAACAGAGAATTTGTAATACCCATAACAAGTAGTATACAAGCAAGGATAGATCCCCTACGGGAGAGAATAAGAGAACTTATAGCAAGCAGGATAATTCTCCTACGAACACGAGCACGATCTCCTAGTACCTATTGAGCGAATGCTCTCTACGAACTGTGCTAAGTGACGTTTAGAGGAATTAAAATAAACTAAATGCAATAAGTGAAATCTAATATGAAATCCCAGAGCAACGCCACCGGATCCGCAACATGTGTACAAGCGGACAGAAGGCGTTCGTAGGCCCTTAAATGAGATCTCGGGCAATTTTCTAAATGAAATCACTCGCACAATGGATCATATTTAAATATTTTAAAAATCCCCCACTTATGTATTAAATATGACTCCGTAAACTAAAGTGCAACAAATCCCTGCATGTGCCCCGACAAATACGATAAATTTCTAAACGCAAAAGTCTGAGAATGCTGTGCAGGGTCAAATGCTCCAACCCTGCATATGCTCCGACCACCGCATACGATTTTAAAATTTAATGGTCTGAGAATGCTGCGCGGGTCTAAATTCAAGTCTCATCCTCCTCGAAAGGACTGGAGTCGACACGACTTAAATCACAAAATGCCTCTCAAAAATCCTACAAAAATACAAGTGATCTTAACGTCACCCCGATGATGACCGTGTCGATCGGAAATCTCAACCGGAGGGGTTTCAAATCTCAAATCAAACAAAATTCCAAATCTCTGAAATGAAATCTATCACTTAAAAATTTAAAACTAAAAAATCATCCACCTCCCGCAACCATTTGTCGGGGGTGATAAATTTGAAATTAACCTCAGCTCACAAAGAGCGAATGCATGTCGGGTGTATTGCTACGATTCATCCTCAAATAGTCTCTTGCCAGCAAGGACGTGGCACGTGCCCTCTGATCGGGTGGTTTTGCCGTGAAATGGCACCATTATATTACGATCACGACCAAAGCCCGTATGTTCCCTAACGGCGTCAAACCCTTGAGTTATGAATCATAGGGTATATTTGATAGGCATAAAGCCCTCTGTTAGCTAAGGTGGATTCAGATATATCCCCTTAGAAAAACACCAACTCAGGTCTACAAGGTATTCTTGGACGAAGCAACCCATGGCTGCCGACAAGGTGCCTTCTGTCAGGTTGGGTCGACTACCTCCTCTGACTAAGTAGACCAAGGAACATGACAGCCCGGGACGACGGAACCATGGGATCTTGATCGGGCTCGTCTTCATTCCCCCCACCACTAGTTTGAAATTTATGGTGATAATTTTTAAATCATGATGATAAATTCAAATCTCAAATTCAAACCCTAAAACTGTTGCTATTATACGATGGGTTCATAACCTATATGACTGCTTTAATAACTAGCCTTAATCGAAAGTTCTCTCTTGTTATCAGGAGGGGTAATTAACTATAGGGGCTTGCGCCTATAGGAAACCAGAACTCAGATCATAAAGTCCTCACAAAATGAGGGCGAAATCTCTGGGTAGTGTCTTATCTAAAACCCAATCTGCCTTCTGAAAATTCACCCGGAACCTAATCTTGTTAAAACTCTTCGCCGTCATCACTATCAAATAAGGAAAATAGACTGATGACGGAGGAGAGGCCGGGAGCATACATCCAATGGAATTTTCGGAGCCCACATAAGGGTACCAATAAGAATTAGATAACAACCCATAGGGTTGAGCATCACCCCAATGCTCCGGAGAGGAAAAAAGAATCTTGCGGGAGATGGCATCAAGGATCATGGCTGCCATAATAGAAGTCATACTTGTTGGTTGCACATGCTTTTTAGCGTTTCTATCCATTGTCCACTCTCTCCAATGAGATTTGCAGCCCTCATATCTTCATCCACTTGAATATTGTGAAAGGTAGGCCAATCCTTAAAAGCTCGGTCCAAAATCCATGTCATTCCTCACGTTTATGCTTCTCCCATCTCGAACAATCCAACGGATGCACTCCCTCATGCTCCTAGCCCCCTCGTAGATAATCCTCCAAGCGGCCGAATAGCCACGCTTACTTCGGTTCAACCACGAGTTGTTCCTGTATTTATCAATTAAACAATAGTGAAGCAGCGAGTTCCTTTGGCTAAGGAAATCCCATGCAATTCTTGCTCTCAAGGGACCAATCCAATTACCTGACGCGTGGAGCCAAGACTCCTGTACATCCTTGGTTTGCAGATCGTCCCCCAAGCGGCATAATGCATGCCCCTCTGGTTGGTGCTTTTGCTCCAAAGAAAATTTCGGCCTAGCTTCTCAAGGTCATTAAGAACCCCTCTAGGAATGTTCGAGTGTTTCATCGCATACATCGACATGGGTAGTAAGGAAGCATTGATTAGAGTTACTCTATCGGCCAAGGAGAGGTGTCTATTCCCCCAAGCATTAGTCTTGGCCTTAGCCTTCTGAATAAGCTGAGCAAAGTCAGATTTGACTAGCCTACTCATGACCAATTGGATGCCCAAATAGTTGAGTTCAGTCGCCTTTCGAAAGCCTGCCAAGTTGGTTAGTCTAGCTTTTTTCCACCGAGGAGTGCATTTGCTGTACAATATAGCTGATTTGCCATGGTTAATGGATTGGCCCATCCACGAATAGTAGTCCTACAATAAAGAAAGGACATGTTTTGTGTTGGCGATCGAAGCGCCTTTAAAAATCAAACTATCGTCATCATAAAGAAGATGCGAGATTGCTGGTCCTCCCTTGCTGATTTGCACTCCCAAATTTGTTCCACGCTCATGAAAGGCCAGGGAGAGTAACTCAGAACAGATAATAAGCAAGGGGACAGCGGGTATCCCTGTCAAAATCCGCACTTCGCCGTAAACCACTCAGTCTGCTGCCCATTTACAAGTACGAGAATTGAGGGAAAATTATGCATTTCATGACCCACTTATAGAAGCGATCCGGAAACCCCATTTTCTGCAAAATCGCATGAAGAGTAGATCAGCTCATCTTATCATACGCTTATTCCATATCCACCTTCATTGCCAAAAAGTTTTGTGGATGCTGAAATTTTATACTGTTCTTATTGACCTGCAAGAAGATTGAAGTATTTTATGTTATTTTATAAGCCGCTATGCATCATTTTTTCATCAAGCATCTGCTTTTGAGGAGCCTTAGACCTGTGAAATCTGCTGTTTCATATTTGCCAAGTTTAAAATCAATTGTCTCATGATATTCACATCTAATTTTTTATAAGTAATATATTTCAAAACGGTTGGAATGCCGTGTTCATATAAAATTAAAATGATGAGAAAATAAATCCTATAATTTATCATCATATGTCAGTTTTTTAATGCCCGGGAATACTTTTTTTAACTTAGAAATGATTGACTGCTGAAGCATTCTACATAGAATTTATTGACTTAATGCATGAGCAGGATGTCACATTAAACGCCAGCTGGGAAAGTTAAAGAGTTTATTTATTTCATGTTCTGTTCCAGTATCGATTATCAATGTAATTTCTAAGTTGGGTTTAATAACTGTACGTATGTTGCCGCTCTAAAACCTTTATCATGTTCAACAGATTTCTGCGTTATAATGGTGATTTCTTTATTATGTTTATACTACTTTTGTCCATTTTATTTGTTATTTATACCGTCTTAGTTTTTTCTTTCCACACCCAATCCAGTCTTTGTTTTTCAACTATTCGAGTTAAAGTAGCACATCAACATCATCATCATCATCATCATCATCATTAGTAGCCTTATTCCAAATATTTGAGATTAGTTTTTAGATCCTCACTTATCATTTGTTCCTATTATGTTGGTACTTCAAAGTAGAGCCTGGCAGCCAGACTCCTTGCCTTCACACACAAGGCTCTTATTGTATAGAAAATAATAGGTACAATCCAGACAATATTTGAGTGATTCTAGCAATCAAATCTAATCTACAAGGAATTTACAATTGTATTCTTAAAATACAAATATTTGTAATTATGATTCTTAATTATAGAAATTCTATAGCCTTAATTAACGCAATGATGATTATGCCATATATCTAGTTGATATCTCCCCTAAAAGTGATTCTAATTTTTGAAGAAGCATCAATTTGCATGTATGGAATTGTTGAAGTTGTTGTGTATATGATATTTTGTAGAAATGTGATAAAGAGAAATAATGCGAGTGTCCTAAGCTTCCTAAATTAAATGACATCCTACTATAATATGCATTGTGTGCTCATGATAGCCAAGATTAGTAACAATTTTAATGATAATGAAATTGAGAGGAGTGAGATTATTCTAAGAGAAATCAAATTCAGATAAAAGTCCATGAAGACAAACAGACGGCAGACAACGCAATATTCAAACTCAGTAGATTATTTAATACACTAGAATGCTTCTTGCTCTTCGATGAAATCGAAGAACCACCAAGAAATGTACACCAACCTTTGACAAAACATCAAGTATCAGGGGACCCATCCTAAAATCACATCATTATACACCTCGAGATGAAGAGGACAACCAGTTGGAAGTGTTGAAGTTGGATGTTTTCTTTCCTACACAAATTTGATCAAAATCGTTCAAGTTTAGCATTTAATATTTTAAAATCAAGAAAAAAATATCTCTGGCAGAGTCTCAACATGTGTAAGGAAGAAAAATTGATGTTCAAAGAAGACTAACATGACAAGGGTGGATGATAGATATACAACAAATTATAACCAAACATGCGAATAATAGTTGTAAGGATGTGTATGAAAAGAAGAAAATAAGAGGCAAATTTCAAGGCACAAGAAGGTAATTGATTAATTAAATAGGTTGTTGTGCTCAAGGCTTCAACCCTGAATTTTGATGGAATAAAAGATTCAAGCAATAAAGTTCGAATGTCTAATAGGTGGCGATTCTTATGTTTAACACTATTTTGTTATGGTTTATAACTTTATATGGACATGACCATTGAGAAACAATGCTCTTTTTTAAAGAAAATTATGAAATTCAAGTGACATTCAACAATATGTCTTACAATTGATATCATGACTCTTGCATCTTATATTTGCCATTGAACTAATTGGAAAGACTCAATAAGGGTAGGTCATTGCCATCAATGTGTCCCCATAGTTCTTTTCCTACAACAAATATTCAAAATTAAAATCAAGTAGAGTAATTTTTATCTGTGAAGCATACACAAAAAATCCCCAAAAGTTGTTAATATAGTTGACATATGATGTCTTAAAAAAGTGTCGAAAATGAGTCTTGAAAGAGACTATTATCGAGAGACAAGTCAAATACACGAGTCTTTGGAATGATCGAACACTGGTGATGTCAAGATGGAAATCCTTGAAAAATCAATATGTGGGAAGAAGTTGAAATCAAAAGAAGATGAAGGCACTAGCGACATGGATTAACATGAAGGCATTGGGAAATTGTTGGAATCACATGGAGGCACTTATGGTGACGAAAAAATGTGCTGGCAACATCGAAGGCAATGTTGGACATGGTGAGGTGGAGATCAGGTGATCAACACAAGCAAACTCAAGATCTTGATCACTAAAGGCATTAAGGACAATGTTGATCCACATGAAGTTGCCGAGATGAGTAGAGATCAAGCATTGCCTAAGGGAGATGAGTTAACACTAATGCAACAACAACAATAATAACATCAAGCTTTTATCCCACTAGGTGGGGTTGGCTACATGAATCCTTTTTCTCCATTGTGTCATTTTAAGAGTTAAAAGAAGAGTTAACACTGATGAGTATGATATAAATCTAGCTGATAGAAACTTGTATATTTAGATTTAATACTTCCATCATTTATTTACTTATGGTTTCACTTTTCATCATCTATTTGACTTGATTCATTAGTATTTGGCAAATTTAGTTGCTTTCTTTTTCGATGCATATTTGCATGATTATTAGTCAGGCATGTGTAATTTGTTTGTCTTAAATTATAATTTGTTAATGAAATTTTTGTGCAGAAGATGTTAAAGATAGTGCAAAAGAAGACGCTCCGGAGAATAACCCGCAATACACTTCAGTTTATGTGGGAAATCTTGCTCCTGAGGCAAGTAGCAATCCGCACTCAGTTTGATCCTAAGGCCATTGTTTCTAGCATAATTAATTTAACATTGCCTTTGTTTCCTAGGGCATATGCTTTAGATTCTGTTATACTTATTTAATGTTTATTTTCTAAATTCTAAACTGGGATATGAAATTAAAAATTGCAGGTTACTCAAGTTGACCTGCATCGGCTGTTTCACACCCTTGGGGCTGGGCAGATTGAGGAAGTTCGAATTCAACGTGAAAAGGGATTTGGTTTTATTAGGTACAGTAATCACTCGGAAGCTTCTCTAGCTATTCAGGTAGCAAATGGTCGGATTCTTGGTGGAAAGCCAATTAAGGTATGTTTTTAAGTTTTGTTGGAAAATTCACCCATTATAATTGTATAGTTTAGTGAAGGATATACTTATTTGGAAATAACATCATTATACTATGAGAGCATGCATTTTGCGAAAATATGCATTCGACATATTTTTTATTTTCCTATGTGTTCATTCTTTACACCTATAAATAGGCATATATGTTTAGTGAATGTTATATTTAAATTCTATCTGCTTAATATGGTATCTTGGCATTGTTGACCTAGCTCTAGTGTTCCAATCTCCTCCCATGCAATCTCACTCTGCGCTATCCCACCTATATGCACTTCCTCTTGCAGTTGGTGCATCCAAGCTCTCACCTTGGCCTTTGTTTGGGCCTTCTCGCATTACATTCAATTTACTAAGTAATCTCAGCCATGCCCACATGGCTGTTTCGATCCCATGCTCTATCACCTTGGTCTCCATGTTAGGCACTTGCATTTGCTTACTACTCTGAATCGTATAATAGCGCATTTAATGCTTTGTTCTTGTGTGTATGCAGCTATGTGCACACGTGCTCGCTCATTATTGCTCTATGCATTTCATCACGTGTACGCTACTTTGCACTTGTGCTAGATGCTTCTAGGATTGCATGTCACCCTTTCTCATGGCTTGTTGCAGGCTCTTTAATGATTAGTTGTACTACCTTGGAGCATAATATCTTCATAAGTTCTACAATAATTATTGTCTAGCCCTTTCACTTATGTCATGACTTTTATTTCCCCTCTTTCTTGGATGAAAGCCTCCATAATATTGAAACATTGCTACCATAGATATCTTTGGGTTATGGGCTACTTCGAGTTTTGACTATTATTATCTTTCAAGTTGAATTCGATTTATTGCTTCAATAGAAGACCGCTCGCTAATTTTCTCAAGCCATCTCTTTGTTACCTGTACTAGTACGTCTTGAATTTCAAATTCAGGAGCATCTTACCCCATGAAATGTAACCTATAGTAATTTTTTTCATTGCATGTCTCCTTTGCTGATGATATTCTTCAACCTTAGAGTCTAAAAGTTTTCATTTGAGTAGATCTAAAACCGAATACATGAAGTGTAATTTTAATAGTAATAGATCTAGTGGGGGCTTTGTGACTTTGTGCAATCAAGTCATTAATAATTATACTCATTTTAGATATCGTGGGTCTATTGTTCAGAGTGATGGTGAAATAGATAGGGATATTATTAGTAGAATTCAAGTTGGATGGTTGAAGTGGAGAGATGCTTCGGGTTTTTTGTGTGATAAAAAAGTAGCACGCAAACTTAAGGGAAAATTTTATAAGATGGTGGTGAGACCTGCAATGCTTAATGACACAGAATGTTGGCTATTAAAAGAGAAGCATAATATTAAGTTAAGTGTTGCTGAGATGAGGATGCTCAAGTGGATGAGTTGATTTACTCTTAGAGACATGATATGAAATGAGCATATCCGTGAAAAGGTTGGAGTAGCTCCAGTGACAGATAAGAGTAGAGAGAGTCTCCTTAGATGGTTTGTTCATGTAAAACGGAGGCCTTTTGATGACCCTATTACGAGAGTAGATTTATTAGATTTGGCCTATATTAAGAAATGTAGAGGTAGACCTAAAAAGATTTGGTTAGAAAATATTAGAAATGGCCTTTCTTTATTAAATTTAAATGAGAATTTAATTCTTAACAGGACACAATGAAGAAAAAAGATTCATGTAGTTGTCCCCATGTAGTGGGATAAAGGCTTGATTTTTTTGTTGTTGTTGTATGTCTCATTTATCACCTGTTATCATTGTTGATTTTTCCTAATTTGTTTCTAAAAAATACATTATACATCCTTCGCAAATCCTTATTCATTCGAATTTGATATTTGTTCCCCATTTTTAGTAAATTTATGATCAATAAATTATTTTATCAAAACTACAATGTTTTGTAATGATTTATCCAACTCATTATATGTTATATTATCTCGGCTTGAAGACGGTTACCAGGGTTGTTGAATTAATGACATTTAATACTTGACATCCGACATTACTTTTGCCCTTGCCTTCATTATTTACTCCTTGTTAGTGATATTGTAAGGTCATTCTCTTACTCAAATTTAGGAATTTGACGCCTCCCTTCTAAAATTGAATGTTTCAATAGTAAGTTTGGTAAACATCATCGTGTCATTCCTATCCTTCACTAATAGTCATTGTCTCTTTCCTTTTAAGTTAGTTCGCTCTAAAATTCGGGTTTCTAGTCGTGTTCCATCTGTCTTAGAGTTTTGCTATTTTGTACATTTAGTGATGATCATTCTCAAATCGTTATATTTATTAAAATGGCAATCATGAGTTTTATTAAAAAAAAAAACTTTAGTTTATTTACTTACATTTCATATTAATGTCCCCTGCTAAATTTAGGGAGAGGCAGACTCAATTCTGTTATTTTATTAAATCGTGTCTCTTCTACATTTCTCAATGATCAATCGCTTATTATGATTCTCTCGCAATGTTCCTATTTTTTCTCTTGTTACTCGAGCATCAGGCTGCCTTTATTTGTTCATATTTTGTACCCACATGATAAGCTCTCTTCTCGTGCATCTCATTTAATATTTCTTGGGTCCACTTGAATTCAAAGCATATATATTTTATAATGCTTTTACCAAACACAATTCACTTCAACCAATAGCTATTTTCATGAGAATATCTTTTTGTTTCCCATCACCACTTCTAATCATCACCAAATGTTCCTCTTCTCCTTGTAGCTTTGTATATTTCCATCTACTTTTACTAAGGATTCCTTTGAGAGTTTGCATTCATATCTACACCTATTGTGATATGACAAAGTAAATGATAAATTACTTCATCATATTCACTCCAGGTTTCTGATATTTTATCTCCATCTTATTTTCATTTTTTCATGTCTTATCTATCATCTATATTTCTAGAGCATATCCAAAAGCACTGCAACATTCTTTTTTGTACTTTCTCTATGGATGTTATTCATGGTTTACCATGACAAATATGAGAATTGGTTGCCTCTCCATCTGGGGTTAAATTAATCCATTTTTAATGGACCTTCACTGTCAAGTTTATTATGATGGCTCTATTGATTGATTGAAAGCTTGTTTAGTTGCTAATGGTTTTATTTAAGTTTGTGGGATATATTATTTTGATACTTATTCTCTGGTTGTTAGACTCGGTTCTTACTTATTTTTAATCTGTGGCAATCAATCATAATGGGTCATTGTGGCAAATGATTATTATTAATGTCTTTCTTCATGAATGATGCAATATATTGTTGACCACCAACCCACCCCGCTAACTCACTAACGGTTCCCCATAACTCCCCACGAGTCCTCTCTCCCTCACATTAGAACCGAAAGAATGCTCTTCCTCTTGTTTTCACTCGGCCGAACACATGAGCCGAAGAGATCGACTCCCTCTCCCTCATTTTCTCAGTATTGCTTGTAGGAGCTGAAGACCCTCATGACTTGCTCGCCCCTCTCTCTCTCACTGTGTCGAACCCCCCAGACGCATGGGCTATCTCTCTCCCTCGTTCTTTATTGATCACACGCAGGAACCCCAACGACCTCCAACCGAGCCCTCCCATCCTCTCAATAGTGCACACACAGGAGCCCCCGACTGACTCCCTCTCCCTCGTTTTCTCTGTACCGCACCAAGAGCCAAAGCCAGGAAAAGACCCCGCTCCTTCCAGCCTCCTGGTCCCTCTAAACTAGACTCCCACATCGTAGCCCCCCCCCCCCCCCCCCCTCCTCCTTCTTTGTTCGTTCGGCCCGATCCCAGCCATCGGACTAAGCCATCCTACTACTGTCTCGACCCCAACCCTCTCCCTTCCTAACTCACTTGCGCTCGACCGACTGCAGACCCCTATACTGCTCGAGTGACTAGTCGTTCGACACGTCTTTCAAAACAGCCTCCTCAAACTCCCTCCATCCACTATACTCCTCATTCAGTTCATATCCCTGACCTCTTAATCATAGTCGATTTGCTGCTAAGGTCACTATAACTCACCATTCCATTGCCAACGACCTACCCAGTACCAAATTGCAAGTCAGCCAAAAAAAGAAGGGAAAATAAGAAGAAGAAAACATATATATTTCATGCTCTCTTTCTTGCTTAAACAACATGTACAAAAATACCCCGCATTCCATTGATCAGGCTGGGAAGAACGAGAACATATGAAGACTCGTGTCCCTTGATCTTAGTCGGGCCGAAAAAATAAGAACATATGAATACCCCACGTTCCATTGATCTTATAGATTTGGCCAGGAAGGTTGAAAAACATATGAAGACTCTGCATCTGTGTATTTTAGATTCGGCCGTGAAGATTGAAAGGAAAATGCCTACACGACACCCTTGTATGAGGGAGGCACTGAGAGGTTATTGAAATTTTAAACGACAAAGGATTCCTCCACTTAATTTAAAACAAATTCTCAATAAGCTAATTCAAAAAAAAATCATGTACCATTTTAATTGATTTGAAATAAGGCAAAATGATGTGAATATGTGATTCAATTTGGAATTGACTCGATATATGATACAAGCAAATTGGGTCCTATATGTTATTTGGATGGACAAACATACTAAGAAAATTAATATACTAAGGACCAAAGCTAATGTTAAGCTCTTTAAAGAATTAATAATTTCTATAATTCATTAAGATTTCACACGTAAAAGAAATTTCAAAATTTCTTAGGCCACTCTCAAATAATGAACGACAGTGATCACACAAGCAAATCATACACACCATCAAACATTTTAAATTTAAGCATAACACTCATCATATTACAATTATATGATACATCATAAGAGTGTATTGCAAGTGTAAAATGCATTATATGTTTAAAATATAAATGCATTATGCAAGAACAATGTTCAAAATTTAGTTATGCAGGAGTAATGAGCAAATGTAAAATACATTGTACAAATGTAATGAGAATGCAAAACAAGTTATATAAATGTAATAAAAGTGCATAATATATTATGCAACTTTTCGCATGTGCTCCGATCTTTACGTCAAACTCTTAAATATGAGATCTGAGAATGCTTTGCGGATTCGTTAAAAGTGCTTAAACAGCTCTATGATAACTGTGTTGATAGGAGATTTTAATCGGAGAGAGCTATTTAATTTTCAAAATGCTCTCAAAATTCTAAAATTATTCATTAAAAATCCAAATTCAAATCCTATTAAGAGTTTAAATTCTTAAAATGAAATTCATCACCAAAAACTTAGAACCAAAATCCATCCACACTTCACAAATTTTTGGTGAGGATGATGAATTTCAGAATAACTTAAGCTTATAATGAGCAGATATCTTGTTGAATGTACTATTACAATTCATTCTCAATTGATTTCTCGCAAACAGAGACATGGAACGTGCCTGCTGACTGGGTGGTTTTGCCGCAAAATAACATCACTATTACGATCACGACCAAGTTCGAATGTTCCCTAATGGTTAAAAGCCGCTTAAGTATATGACGCACTCTATAATATATAAAATCTTCTGTTAGCTAAGGTTGACTTGAGTTTACTCCCTTTGACAAACATCCACCTTAGGTCTATAAGATATCCTTAGACAAAATAATTCATGGTTGTTGACAAGGTTCCTTCTGTCAAGTTGTGTCGACTACCTTTTCTGACTAAGTAGACTAGGGATCATGACAGCCCGGGACGCTACAACCATGAGATCTTGATTGAGCCTGACATCATTCCCTCATCACCCACTTTTAAGTATATGGTGATAAATTTCAAATCATAGACTGCAAAATTCATAACCAAATTCAAAGTCTAAAATCGTTACTGTATATGTTAGGTAATTATTACAACCTATTAACGACTAGCCTTAATCAAAAGTTCTCTCTTATTATCAGGAGGGATAATTAACCATAGGGGTTACGCATGTAGGAAATCAAAACTCAGATCATGAAGTCCTCGCAAAATGAGAACGAAATATTTGGGTATTTTCTTATTTAAAATCTAATCTATCTACTAAATTTTTACCCCATAACTTAAACCAGTTAAAACTGTCCCCGTTAATAAAGAAGCGCGGAGATGCCGAGACGCAAAATTTCGGAGCCCACAGATTTCTTGAACAATTTGGGTGAGCCTCTCAAGAGGATAAATACAGGCCTATTTAGGAAGGCCATTATTGACTCAAGAAGTATACGAGCTTGATTTGACAAATTCTACAAAGTGCTTGCAAAAGTTGGAAGTGGTGCTGCTAATCATTCTATATTCTTGACAAAAATATAACAAGAAGTTTAAAGTGCTGGCAAGATTTATCTAAATGATGTAATAGTTATTAGGAATGTTAAAAAGAGGCATTTCTAAAGTAAAGCACTCGTTACAAAACTATTTTGTGACTAAATATCTAAGGCGACCTAAATGTTTTCTTTGGATTGAATTTTCTTACGGCAAGGAAAGTGTCTCTCAATCTAAAAGAAATGCCTAATCATTAGAAAAATTGGGTTTTGAGGGCACAAACTTGCTGACACCCCAAGACTAAACGAAACATATTTAATGATATATCGTTTGATGATCCATCTCTAGAAACTTGATTTATGTAGTAGTTATGTGAACTTTGCTTGTTGGAGTAAGAAGTATGTTGGATCTCTAGAAACTTGATTTATGTAGTAGTTATGTGAACTTTGCTTGTTGGAGTAAGAAGTCAACATACGCAAAAGTCAAATCATAAGTATTGGAATATTGTTCTTCACATTCTCAATTATATTAAGAAAGCTCCTGAAATAGGCTATTTTTTTTGAAACAAATGCAAGTAGCAATCTCTAGAAACTTGATTTATGTAGTAGTTATGTGAACTTTGCTTGTTGGAGTAAGAAGTATGTTGGATCTCTAGAAACTTGATTTATGTAGTAGTTATGTGAACTTTGCTTGTTGGAGTAAGAAGTCAACATACGCAAAAGTCAAATCATAAGTATTGGAATATTGTTCTTCACATTCTCAATTATATTAAGAAAGCTCCTGAAATAGGCTATTTTTTTTGAAACAAATGCAAGTAGCAATCTTATTCATAAATAAAAAATTACAACTATGTGATAGCTAATCTATCACATTCTTCCTTCAATAAGGAAATAAAAACGGAAGGAAGATTATTCTGAAAAAAGTCTCAAAGGAAACTACCATTTAATACATAGGTTGCACAACAATCCGTAACCTTATTCTCCTCTCTAGAAATACAATTAAAAATAATACGCTTAAAATCATACAAAAAAAGATAAATCTAAAGAGGTAGAACTTGCAGCTAGCTTAAATTGAGAAGTTAACGATTTATGAAAAAGCTTGATAACATTGGTGTTATCTCCTTCAATTCAAATGCCTTCAGCTTCAGTCATCCATTCTTCAAGAATATCCTTTAAAGAAAGGATAACAATGCTTTTAAGTTGAGATACATCCCAATGATATAATTGCTCTCCAAAAGCAGATATAAATCTTCCTTTATCATCCTTTATTACTCCACCGATTCCTGCACAATTAGAACTAAGGCTGCATCAACATTAACTTTAATCCATTTTGGGGGAGGATGCCAAAATTTAGAATTCAGTTCATTGAAACGGTTAGCACCCCAATTATCCAAAATAGGATTTAGATATGGCTTGATTGAAACAGATAATATCTCAGCTGAAATAAACATACGGGAAGATGAAGTTTTTTCATGCTTCATAGAATTCCTATCTTTCTAACAATAAAAAACTGATGAGCAATAAATTTTGGCAACAGCAGGATTTTTAATAAACAAAGATTGATGATGATGCCACATTTCAGAAACTTAATTAAAGGAAGGAATTTGAATTCCCCACTTCTTTAGAACAACAAAAACGTCAATCAGCTTTTTGTAATAAATAGCAATATGAAGAGTATTTTCCTCAAGCAGACAACCTCTTGGACAAAGATCAAATATAGCAATTTTCTATGACTAAGCCAGCTGTTCGTAGGAAGAGCATTTCTTCCAAGTCTCCACCAGAAAAAGATAATTCTGGGTTGCAACTTCATCTTCTTAAGCCAATTAAAGTCATTGGTTTCAAAAAATTTGAACTTTTGTTTAAAGGATAAAGCTGCTATCGTCTTCCTTGAATGTTGATGAATTAACTCCAATTGTCTTTAGAGTGATTTGGAAAGAAATGAATTTGCTTGATTACATTGATCAATTCTTCCCCAAAAGAATCTTGCATGAAACTGTAATTAAAATTGCCGTCCTCAGACAACAGGTTGTCAACGGATAAGTGCTCAAGTTTGCTAATATTAACAAAAGTTGGCCAAGCACAAATAGGTTTATCCCCTATCCATGTATCATTTAAAATGCTGATGTTTGTCCCATTTCCAATCTTCCATCTTAAAATAGGCTTTAAATGCTTTGCACCATCTAATAAAATTTTCCAAGTTGAAGAAGTGCCTTTTTGAGAAGAAGACCAAATATTGCTATCATATTTAACAATAAGAATTCTATTTAGTAAAGATTCCGGCTTCTGAATAAAATTCCAGACTATATTTGATCTTAATGGTCCTTCCCATAAAGAAGCCGAATGAAAATCAAGACCACCATTTCTACTTGGAAGACAAAGGTCACTCCAACTGATATATAATGCATTCCTTATTTTCCATTATCTTTATGCCAAAGGAAATTTCTGCAAAGCTTGTCTAAACCTTAACAAGAATACTTTTCGGAACTAGGGAATGAGTAATGAAATAACTAGGAAGAGATAAAAAAGAGTTGATTAATGTAATCCTTCCAGCAAGAGATAAAAATTTACTTCCCCAATAGTTTATCTTATCCATCGAATGCTTAATCGGACATTGGAAATCTGCGGCAGATTTTATGTTAAAACTGGGCACTTAAATAGTAAAGCATTCATTGATGTCAATTTCTGATCATGGTATTGTTATGAGATGTAATCTACTCATTTGAACGAGTAAGAAGTAGACTGTCGTAGCTAGATCTAGAGTTGATGTAGTATATAAAATCATTACATGTGAAATGATGTGGGAAAAATCAATAAAAGAGCTGGCAACCTAATCAATAGCGTTAGTGAGCAATAATTGATCACTGTATTTTGAACAGCCGTCTGAATATTAAGTTTTTAGCTTAAAAAACAGACACTTGAAGTGATCAATAGTTGTGGAACCATTATTTATTTATTGCTTTGTTGCAGTGCTCATGGGGAAGCAAGCCCACACCGCCTGGAACAGTTTCCAAGCCTCTTCCTGCTCCTTCTGCAGCCACATTCACTACACTGTCAGCCGCCGACTTGCTTTCATATGAAAGGGCATTGGCACTTAGCAAGATGGGTGTAGGCCAGGCACTAATGCCTGGCCAGACCAAGCAAGCAGGCTTGCCATTGGGCGCTGGCGCTAGCCAGGCCATCTATGATGGTGGCTTTCAGAATTTGGCTGCTGCCCAGCAGCTCATGTATTTTTAATCATACAAGTTTTATGACCAAATTGTAGATCTATTGCCTATTTATCTGTCTTGTATTTTTCTTCCTCCCTCTGCCTTTTGTTGTTGTATGGATTGACATATAGTAGCGATTTGTAGGTATTGTAAGCTATTGAGGGAGAAAACGTTATTTTAGTGGGCCTCATTTTATTTGTAATCGCCATACGCAGGAAGAAATTTATGAAGAATGTTTTTTTTAATGATATTCTTAGTTTGTGTGATTTGTCAGCATTAATGGTTACATGTTGATGACTTGTTTCTGCATGGTTTACCCTTTGTATTCCCCTTAGTGAACTTTTTGCATTGTTAATATATTTCTAATGTAGTTTTATATCAGACAACAATAAAATTATCATCCAAATTTTACCTCACCACATGAGATTGGTAATATGAATCATTTTTCTCTATTTTTTCTTATTAAAAGTAGGTTTCTTATTTGAATATATAAAAAAAGATCATTTTTATACTTCCTAATCAAGGCTTTTTAGATCTATCTCTACTTTTTAAAGGTAGGATAGATCTGAGAAACTATATCTAAAAAATCCTTAATTTTTCCAACTTTCATAATATCTTTTAGCAACAGACAAACTATATTAGTCATAACAAGCTTAGTGGCCACAATATTCCTGCATAAAAAATTCAAGTTTATCCTTCTTGCTCTTCGGTGCTGACTTCTACTGTGTATATATATGAAAACTTATATAAATTGAAGAAGTACAGTCACATTAGAACTAACATACAAGGTATTACATAGCCAATAATGCATTAATAATGCACACAAATAAGGTTAGTGAGTTAAAATAACAATTGTACATACCGTAATGCCTGATTAATAGGAGCAATTGCCTCTAAGAAAGAATGCCACAAATCTTACAGGTAAATGAATTGATCTCATATCAAAATGAAAATGACGAAGCTAACTTGACCAGACATGTATCAAGCCTTGTTTGTTTCCAGTGTATATCTCATTCCTATCTTCATCATAGAACAACGCTGTAACATCTTCAAGGGCTTCGCGAACAGTACTCCTTATGGAAGATCTACCACTATCTCCTCTTCTATGAGGACTTATCTGGATTGAAGGGTCATTTGCGGATATTTTGGCAATGCACTTCCCAGTAAGAATATTGCTCATGTTGATGGATCCAACAGTAGAAACTGAGAAAGATTGTTTTATTCATATTTGAGAGAAAACTATAGATTGTTTATGCAAAAGTTGAGCATACCATTACCGACATCCTCGCATCCTTCTTCTGATTTACAGTAGGAAATTATCAAATCCTGGTCACTGGTAATATAAATGTTGTTTGTGTTGCAATCAGGATGCCACAACAAGTGGTCTTCGAAAGAGGTGACCAGTACTCCTCTGAAGTTCCACACAGCAACTGTTCTGTTTCTGAATGTCAAGAAAAGATGATTCTCGTACAGGAAGATGAATGCAGAAGGTGTCATAAATTGTGTCTTGCCAACCTCAGTTAATTCTGAATTTCTAACCTGTTTAAATATTGGAAGTTAGATATGCAGACAGTTGCAAATTCTGCAAAATATGAGGACACGATTGCAAATTCCCTACATCAAGTATCTGAAGATTTTCATTTTCTTGCTTCACCAGAAGCTTCTCATTGAATTGCTCAATGAAGTCAACTTTTTTGTTGCGGTGTAACAAGTGATTGAAAGACTTTAAAATAGTACCATCTTCAATTGAGAGTATCTTTAATGGAACATAACCAGTAGTTCTATGATATATTAACAGCATGATTCCTGGACTGTGATAAAACATTATAAAAATCATAGGATGTCAAATAGTATATTCTTGAAAGGATAGTGAATTAGCAATAGATGTTGAATGGAGGCATCAAACCTGATCTTAATTTCTTGTACATTCTTATCAGATATTGAGTATAAAAAGGAGTAGTTCTTTAGGTCAAAGACCTTGTATATTCTGTGAATGAGCGCACACATTCAGACTAATCACTCAACCAACTTAACTCAAAAGATTAATTCACTAAAGGATAAAGTTTACCCATCCTGAGCTGAGTAAGTAAGTACTTTGCCATTGACATCATCAAATTCAACAAAACCAGGCCATTTGAGAGACTCGGTCTCAAAAAGTGGGTATCCTGCATCAAGTTGATTCCTCCTTATATATCTGTCAGAATGCAATTATTAAAAAAACTGTTGTCATGGACACAATAAGTTCAAGACCAAGAAAATTCATTACTAATTAAAAAGAAAAGTGAAAGCATATCAAAATTTAATAATTCTTGTTTCTAATTCAGCAAATTTCTCCCACTGATAAAATATTCATCAAAATAATTTAAAAAAACATAAAAGAACTTGTGAAGGGACTTGAGAAGTCCAAAGAAACAAATCAGTACTATCTCTAACATATTTATTTTTGAAATTCTATAAGCAAACTATATATAAACATTTTGAACAGTAATGCATGTATATACCAAAATCAACAATGCTTCCAAGGGACAGGGAAAACAAAATCATTAAGATACGAACATAAATAATTTGAGCAATTAACAAAAGATCAAGTTTCTTACTCTATCGGAGTTGTCCGGCATTTTAAGGAACTGAAGTGGTCGGATGCATAAACTGATACAGTGATTAACGATTCATTGTTCTTGTTATAGAAGAGGCTCCTAATTACTTCATCAGGGCTTATATTCAAGAAGCATATACGTTTGTTTGTTGCTGAAAACAAAAATGCAGAAGACTTCAATCGTAAATCAAGCCAACTAGAAGTGACAATGAAGACAATCTGAAGAACTAACTTACTACGACTAAAGGCTGCACAAAGACCAGACTGAGCAAGGGCAAAAATAACATCTTTTGCTGCAACGATCTCAATAATCTTAGATCTCTTTTTGAGAAATTGTAATTTTAAAAACCAATGAACATTGTGATCATAAGTATCAAACTCCTCCTGCATTATCCTAAAATGAGAAGCATTTAGGTTCAAGTCAAAATAACCTTGGAAGGTGGTCAGGTCAAGCAGGAATTTGCTAGTAGTGTAATCGATAATCAACGAGAAAGCTCTAAACCACTTAGATTCAACTATAAGCCATGAAAACTCATAGATACTCAAAGTAACAGTACCCCTTTGAAGATATAACTACGTATTTCAACATATCTAAACATTCCAGAAGGGTTCCATGTTAATTAGATATGTAGGGTTCAGTGAAAATTTTTAATTGCCCCAAGACTAATGAAAACATGCTTATATTGGAAATATGCTAGACAACATAACGAATTCACCTTTAACATGCCTTGCAAATGTCAACATGAAAATATGCTTATTGATTTAAGCTGTAATGAAAGATAAGCACGGCTCAAGCTGCTATTGTCATATTCCATGCTGGTTCCCATGCAAAAACTAAGTTTGCCTAATGAACCACGCAGCAAGTTACACCAAAAGTGTGGCAAAAAACAGTTCATAAGCATCATACAGCACGAAGACCAGAGGGAACTTGTTAGCCATCAGGGATGGAACCATCCTAAGGCACATATAACTTAAGACAGTCACCACTGCGCCCATGCAAGAAGAGTTTAGAGACTCCCATGACTACCCGCAAGCCGTGGTCCTGGAGACTTTGGGTGAGAAGGTTGGGAGCAAAAGCACTAAAACCCTTAGTGGGAATCCTTATTATGGCAGTTATGAATTGAAGAGTTCGCTAGTAAAAGAACGCAGGCTTTGTGGTGTCAGTTGTGAGTTATATAACTATCATTATATAACCACATGACTCACGCAACAAGTTACCCTAAGTAAAAGTGTAGAACAATCATTTCATGATAACTATTATTATATAACCACCACTTATTAATAGATGTTGCTTTCAATATTATGTGAAAAGTAAATGTATAGTTTCAGAAGTAGAAATAATAACAATCCATATTTGATCAACAACCAAATTGTCTTCTACCCAAATTCTTCCTACATGGGTATAGGACTGATGCAAGTGGAGTTTTAGGAAAACTAAACAAGTATATAATCAAACCAAGCCAAATCCTACTTGACGTCATTCCTATCTTGAACTTCTCTAAACTCTCGCTTAGAAAATCAGAAGAACAAAGACAGGGACATAAGTATCCTAATTCCCATTGGACTAATCTAATCTTTCCACCAAAATTGCAATCGTGTGATACAACTCACCTTGTTAGTCCATTGAAGCTCTTAAGTTGTTTTTGGTGGTGGCAACACTAAAATAGCTTTGGCTTTGTCTCGGTTTATTTTGATGCCCTTACAAGAAACTAAAAAAATTACTGCTACAGCACCTAGGGACATTTCAATGGATTGAGATGCTTATTAGTTACTATACCTTTTCAAAATTGTGAATGCTTCTGCAAATCTAGGATGTGTTGGGCTGTACTTCTGCTCTTAATAAAATATTAATAAAAACTTAAATAATTTGATCTTTCTAATCTTTGAAGACAATCCATAATTCGTTGGTAAGTTGCTCCAACAGTTTTAAATCAAAATGACATGGCATTCTAGCCAAACAATAAGTTGCTAGTAATGAAAATTGTTTTCTCGCAATGGGCACGATACATTTTTATTTGAAGATAATCATAGAAGGCATTAAGAAAACTTATTATTGAAAGCCAACTATCGACTCAACTAACTTGTAATTTTGTGGGAATGGATAATTGTCCTTTAAACATGCCAAGTTCAAGTTCGTAAAATCTATGCATATTCTCCGCTTTCCTCTTGACTTTTGATTCATCACTACATTTGAAATTCAATCAGAGTACTATACCTATCACACAAAATAAATCTCCAATAGCTTGTAAAATTCACAAAGAATTTGATTCAATTGATCTTACGATGACTTGGCATACTCTTTGTTTCATTAGCCTTATTAATTTTCCAATGTGAATTTGTGACATGCAACATTGACATTGACCACAGACATTTTTGAAGCAAGGTTAGAAAAAATAGCATTGACAAGTTCATCCATCTACCTTGGATCAAATTATGCAATAATTCTAAGTATATGTGTTGGGTTATCTTCTAACAAAACAACTTCCTTAATTGCTTTGGAGTTATTGTGTCCAATGACTCTCTAAACATCAAACTCAAAACCTCCTCCTAGATGCTTCCCATCCCTCCAAGTAGCACCATTGGAAATGCAATAATTTTCTGCAAACAATGATGGTGCATCCTCTTGCTAGAAATTTTATAGCGACATGATATGTTAATACTACTACTTTAAAAGTATTGAGAAGCACACTAATAAATATTTCATTGTAAGTCGTTAGGGGGTCAACTGTGATGAAATCAACCATTGATGCAAATTGTTGACTGCCTTCCCCCAAAATGATCAGCAGTGCAATCATTTTCATTACGTTTCCCAACATTCAAAAGAAAAATCATAAAGCAAGCATGTAACAGGTACCAACCTTAAACGATTATGGTTCATGCTTCCAAGGATACTTCTAAAGATAACATTCCTTAGGTTTTAATGTCTATAAGAATATTGTCGATTTAAAAGTTTGCAATGTGCACCACAACAATAATCAAATCAATGCAGGGATTGTCATTTGCTGGCTTATCATTGTTAATGAAGGTCGTTGGCGCCACCTCCATCAATGTTCTTGACGTTGAGATAGCATGCACCTCTCCCAATCAAAGTCACTTGACATGATGCTTCAGTTCCAACTCCTCCAATAATTGCTACATCACTCCTACTTAGTGTATCACATGCATCGAGACTAGCTCTTTCCATTATTCTTACAAGGCGCCTTCTCGGGTTGTCCTTTAGGTTTTGTTAGGATAAATTCTTTCAACTTTTCTACACAAATTTTCTCTTTAACCAAATAATAGAGATGCTGACAATCCTCCATACCATGCCCATGGTCTTCAGAAATACACAATATATTGATGAATCTCAAGCATCCAGTCTTGCTTCATTAGGATTGCAAACCAAAAATATTATTTAACGTGAATCGCATCCATGATTTCTATAAGAGAAACACAGAGTGAAAGTTGGGTAGTGCCAAGATGGCAGGAGCGTCACCTATCAGTATCATAGTTTTGATCTCACATATCCGGGAGGAAGTCATGATTCTAGAATCGTTGTTGTTGATGTTGTTCTTGTTGATTTAACAGCTTATGGGCCGACTTGATCTAATTGTATCAAAGTCATCACAAATTTTCCCTGGAGCCATACTCATGTGGCAAGGAGGATGAGACAGCTGATACATGATTCTACTTTTCTGCATTAATATGATTGTTAGAAGATTCAAACAACTCTACCAATATTCTCAACTGCTGCAAACCAAGCGCATATCTAAATGGAACCTCTCGAAGTCCTTGAGTCAATGCGGCTTGGGTAGGGTTACAAACAAGTCAAGTCGAGTCGAGTTGAGATCGAGTAAAACCTAACTCGAGCTCGACTCGCGAGCCAAATCGCGAGCTCGAGCTCAATTCGTGCCAGTGACCCGAGCTTGACGAGCTCGTTAATGCGGTTCGTCTTCTGCGGTCGCACTCCGCCGATCCGTCTTCCATGATCGCACGCACCCGCTTCCGCGCTTCACCTGCGGCCCCAAGCCTTCTACGCTTCGCCCGCACTAATTGAGTTGCTCAACGAGTAGTCGAGCAGAGCATCCTTAGGATTGAACTCGAGTTCAATAAGCCAACAAGCTCGACATCCTACTCGAGCCCAAGCTCGAAGCTAGATAAGCTCAGCTCGCAAGCTCATTAACAAGTCGAGCCCGAGCCAGCTCGCAAGTCGGCTTGATTCGATTCCACCCCTCTAGGCTTGGGCCATTATTGATTCCAAATCTTTCGTGATGATGGAATTTATAAGTGACTTGCCTTAATGGCTTAATCTTTTCTCATATTCAAAAAATTGAGTTCAATGGCTTTTAAACAATGACGAATTGAGTCATGAATTGGAGCTTAAACTCAAAAAAAGTAGGAGGTAATACTCCCCAACAAGAAATGCGAGAACCATCTTAATGGCGCCACCTTAAAATTAGAAAAATATAATTGGCACTTGAGATCATCACTGATATTAAGGAGAGAAGTGACCAACTTGAAGTAGACGATACAGTCAGCAACAAGTAGAGATGGAAAATTTGAACTTTGGAGGTTGAGCCACATCAATTTCAATGGAAAATGCATTTAAAGACTGAGATTGGCACCTCACAAGATGACAAGAAAGTGATAACTCAACATTACTTTCTTCCACGACGAAAGTCCATCAATTGCTAGAGAACAAGCGAGTGCCCTGAGATTAAAATATCGTTAGTGGATAAGAGAATCAGAAGATTATTGCTCCATCGGAGACTCTGCATGAGCAAAATTTGGAAATCGCTTAAGGACTGTCTTGATCATTCTTGTCAATGATCCTCCATCTGATTAAGTTGACCGGTAGTCACGAAACTTTATTGTTTAACATGTCAAGATCTTTCCCTTTCATCAAGATACTCCATGGCTTTAGCTTCTTGTTCGTAATACCTCCACACTCAGTATACTTTTAAGGATGCTAGATCTAAATATGCTCTTATGTGACACTAAAACCATGTTAACAATATCAAGCCATAAAGACAATGAAGAGAGATAAAGAAGCTATAACGAGAAACTTTGAGGATCTTATTATATTTAGTTCACAAAGTACAAGATTGATATGACATGAGCCTATAAGAACGTGTTGAGCTCATCTTCTGCCTGCTTAATTATAAGTTTATGTCAATTTTGAGTGCTTCAAGAATGGCTATAATCAAATGATACAAGCAAAATGATATAGCAATGCTTAATAATACTTATTATACAATGAATAAATCTAATTGGCTAACAATTATTTTAAACTTGAGCAAACTCTTAATGAGTTCCAAGTTGAGGACAAATTCTTGAAGATGAATTTCCACTGACAACTTCTATCACTGGTTCTCTTTGCCAAGTTCTTTTGATTATTGAATTTCATAGACATGTTGGCCCTTTTGCTTGGTGACTTCAACATAAATGCGAGCATATATAGGTGACTTTAAACTTGGCTAACAATTATTTTAAACTTGAGCAAACTCTTAATGAGTTCCAAGTTGAGGACAAATTCTTGAAGTCCACTGTCAACTTCTATCAACGGTTCTCTTTGGCGAGTTCTTTTGACAAATTGATCACTTCAATTATTGAATTCCATAGGCATGTTGGCCCTTTTGCTTAGTGACTTCAACATAAATGCAAGTAGATATAGGCAACTTTGGCAAGAAGTTTCTCTTAGGCGACTTGAGGATTTAGTAAATTGGTCAAGTGGTACAATTTTACTGAACCTGATCCGGATTTGATATATGATTTGATTAACTTGACAGTCGACTACAGGCATTCACCTAAAAATATGTTATTTAATATATAAGAAGTTTCTCTTAGGCGGCTTCTATCAATTTAATAATTTCATTCCCAAAAAAATTACTATGGAAGTAACTTTTCAGTTCAAACAAGTAATGAAAAAGCATAGAATGTAAAAGACTTACCATTATATGATTTTTATTAATATTAAAAAGGTATATGATCAAGTCTCACAAGATTGATTTAATGCAACTTAAGAAGAAATGTTCATATCAAATGTATATTGAAATTATTATAAATCTGTATAATGAAACCCTAACTAGTATTAGAAGTAATTGTATGGTGGCCAAAGAGTTTCTAATTACAATAAAATTACATCAAGAAGTAATGTTAAGTCCATATCTTTTTATAATTATTATAAAGGTTCTTACAAAGGATATCCAAAATGAGATACTTGGTTTATGTTTTTTGCAGTTGCAGATAATCTAATTGGAGAGAAAACTTTTGAAATAAGTTGAATTTAAAACAATAGAGAAAATATTCAGAAGAAAAACTATTTAAAATTAGTAGAACAATAATTGTTTATGTGTTATGTAATTTTAGTGTATGTAATATTAACAATTACCATTCAATAACATAAAGACAAACTGACACCAAAATATGATAGGTTTAAGTATCTTGAATTTATTATATAAAAAGTGTGGATATAGATGAGAATATAACTTTTAAAATTATGGCTAGATAGTCAAAATGAAAAAGTGCCTCAGTAATATTATTAAATAAGATGATATCATGAAAAATTGTTATAAAATAATAATTAGGCTGATGATTTATATGAATCAAAATTTGAGCAATAAAAAATTAGTTAACAACTATGTTGAGCATGGAATCAATTTGTAGGAAAACTATGAAGTATAAAAAAAGGAACATTAAATTAAAGGAAAAAAAAATAGAGCAACATCTACTCAAGATAGACTTATTGTGTTTGGACGTGTGCATCCGCTTAAAAAGTACATAAAGTTTGTGTGGGAGGATTAAGGAGAAGGGACAGGCTTAAGATAACATGGATAAAAATGTTCAAAATAATTTACGAATAACAGGTTTAACTCCTTAGACAACAATCCACGAGAATGATAAAAAAGAGGCTTCATCAAGCTAATCCCACATAGTTGGGATAAGGCTACATGATGATAATGATATGGATCCAAGTGTAGAGCAATAAACAAGTAATTGATAGCTAAGTTAAGGGTAATTGGGCTAAGAATGTTAAGATGAGCATGTGGCCAAAGTTAGAATTAAAGAATGCTAACAATAGAGGAACACTTTGGACATGGACAATGGAGGGTAGAAATTGCACCCATTAGATGGGTTGATAATATTAGCATTGAAAGATTAGAAAGGAGAAAGGTTAGATATAAGTTAGAAACCATAAAATTTGTTCAAAATGATTAGCAAAAATTAGGTTTAACTATTAAAAGGAAATAAAAAATGAGGATTCATTAAGCCAACTACAAATAATTGGGATAATGCTAATAATAATGATATAAATGCTACTTGAATTACTTATAATTGTGTATCAAATCACATAGTTTTTGACAATTTTATTTGAGCTAAATGTCCTATTTAATCCATTAAATTTATTAAAGATGATTTTATGTGTTGATTATCAATTAATTTTATTAATTATTTAATTACAATTATTATATATTTATTCCATTTGATTCATTAAGTTGTTTACATAAACTTTTATATATAATATTATATCTTAATGTTATAAAATAATTATGTCATGATAAAAATAAGAACTTTCACTTATTCACAAAACAATCATTGAATGGCTAATTTTTAAGAGTTGTTTGGAATTGATTATATTTCTTCTTTGCATGGGTGAAAAAATTGCACGTCTTTATGAAAGTGTCATTGAATGGCTAGTTTTTTTATGTTGTTTGGAAATTGATCATATTTCCTACTTCTAAGGCCAAAATTTAATGTTTTAAATTGGTTTTACTCTCCATTCATCTCCTATGTAGATTTAATGTTCTAAGGCAACAACAACAACAACAACAACATCAAGTCTTTATCCCACTACGTGGGGTCAGCTACATGAATCCTTTTTCTCCATTGTGTCCTGTTAAAAGTCAAATTCTCGTTTAAATCTAATAAAGAAAGATCATTTCTAATATTTTCTAACCAAATCTTTTTAGGTCTACCTCTACCTTTCTTAACATAAGTCAAATCTAAGACCTCTACTTTCCTAACTGGGTCATCGGGAGGCCGCCGTTTAATGTAACCAAACCATCTAAGGCGACTCTCTCTAATCTTATCTTCCACTGCAGCTACTCCAACCTTCTCACGAATATGCTCATTTCGTATCCTATCTCTAAGGGTAAAGCCACTCATCCACCTGAGCATCCTCATCTCTGCAACACTTAACTTAGAATTATGCTTCTCTTTTAATGGCCAACATTCGACACCATAAAGCATTGCAGGTCTCACCACCATTTTATAGAATTTTCCCTTAAGTTTGAGGGGTACTTTTCTATCACACAATAAACCCGATGCATTCCTCCACTTCAACCATCCAACTTGGATTCTACTGATAATATCCTCATGTATTTCACCATCACTCTAAACAATAGATCCAAGATATCTAAAACATGTACTCTTATTAATGACTTGATCGCCCAAAGTCACAATCCCCTCACTAGGTCTATTATTACTAAAATTACACTCCATATATTCCGTTTTAGATCTACTCAAGCAAAAAATCTTTAGAGTCTAAGGTTGACCTCCACAATTCTAGTTTACCTTCAACTCCCTCTCTAGTCTTATCAACAAGAAGAATATCATCAGCAAAAAGCATACACCAAGGTACATCCTCTTGCAAATGTCTAGTGAGAACATCCATGACTAAAGCAAAAAGATATGGGCTTAAGGCTGATCCTTGATGTAAACCAACCGAAATAGGGAAATACTTGGTCAAACCACCTTGTGTTTGAACACAAGTAATAGCTCATGCATGCATATCTTTAATGATTTGAATATAAGCATTATTTACTCCTTTCTTTTCAAGAACTCTCCATAGCACTTCTCTTGGAACTTTATCATATGCTTTCTCTAAATCAATAAATATCATATGTAAATCCTCCTTATTCTCTCTATATTTCTCCATCAAACCTCTTAATAAATGTATGGCTTCCATAGTAGAACATTTAATGTTCTAACAGCTTAAAATTAATTATTTCACTCAAAACCAAAAGAAGTTTAGAGAAGAATTTGTGTCAAAGAATTTCATCATCTTAAAGAAGGTTCAAAGCGTTCATGCTCTTTTAAGTCTTCTTGATTACAATTGGTCTAACACCTTTCTCTCTCAATATCTTAGTTTGTATTTAAGTTCTGCTCTTCTACATTAGACAATCATTTGTATAGAGAAAGTATTTTAACAGTTATAATTTATTGGTGATAGACTTATTCACTACCAAAACCTTGGAAAACTTTGGAAGACTTTCCTTGATTGTTGTTAAGCTTTGGTTTAGAATGGTGCACTTGCCTATAATCAAGGTAAGGGGTTATTCCCTTTGAAGTAATAATGTGTATCAGCTTCTCCACTAACTTGCGAGCAAATGAGTGATTGGTACTAGAATCCTAAGTGAAGGAGAGCTTAAGGTCAGGTTGTGCCAAACCATACAAAGGTTGTGTTGTCCTCCTAATCTATTCCTGGATTTATTTTAAATTGCACTTTCATTGAGTTATATTATTGTGATGATCGATGATTATACGATCACATGTTGGTGTTACAATGTTACTTTTAGATTGATCTTTATAATGCCGCATACTCTCTCAACATTTTGTCATTACTATTAGCATCATGCTTTGTGTAAGTTAATTATACATTGCTTCACATGTTTGTATTGTGATTTTCAACATTCACATACTATTAAAATGAGAGTGATCATGGACTTGTATTCAATGTTGTTGTAATCTCCATTCTCTCATAACATTGTAATTATCTTTCACATCACCATCATACATATTGTTGACATTAGCTTTGCTTGTTATAGTAATTGACATTCTAAGTGTTATTAGCTTGTGTTTGAGTAATATCACTATATATTGTGCTTACTAGTCACATACACATCTAGCTTACCTTCATCAAAAACATCTACATATGCACTGTGTTTAATTATTTGATTAGAGTGATTTAGTTGATTATATAAAATTGTGCAAGGTATGTATATTTTTATATTATATTGCATGCACATTATGGGTTTAAATTGGTTAAATTTTGAAAGAAAAGCATAAAGTGCAAAAGTACACAACCAAATCTAACCCTGTTTTGTGTGTGTACCTTAAACTCACAAAAATGTCTACTAAATATGGTCAAAGTGAGGAACCCACGAGTCAACTGTTTACATATAAAAAAATAATAGGTGATACACCTTTCATAAGTAAAATGCTAGATCAACTACAATAATTTTAGAAGACAAAGAGCTTAAGATTAATAGAAAAAAAAGTGATACATGAAATAATGAATAAGTCAAAGCCAAAAATAATTGGGAAAAAGCTGATGGTGATGATGATACCTAGTATGATATATGAAAATATATTGTTTACATTATTTAAAAGAATAAGGATATAAATAACGATATAACATTTCAAGCTAAAGCTTCTTGGTTATGATGAAAGAGTTCATCAAAAAGGTATCATGCAACAAGAGAATACCATGGCGACTTAAGTATAAGTTTATAAAACATGGAGAATAGATTGGTTATGCTATATGAATTAGTGTGTTAGACAACATAAGTCATTAATATTCTAATCAGGTGTGGACAATTAAGAAAAATTTGTGGTAAAACTAAAAATCATCAAGTAAGAAATGGTTATATTATAGAAATGGTGAGAATAGCATCTATTAAGAATATAATAGTAAAAAGTATAGCAACCTAATAAAATGGGTAGATAAGAGGAACTATGAAATAATGTTATATCTGAGATCTAAGAAATGGCATTAAAAAGGCTCAAATAATAAAATTAACATTCAAGTAGAACTTAATATACATTAATAGGGGAAGAGACAAATAGAATTCATAGCGTGGATCCCATAAAAGTTTTGATTAGGATAATGATGACGATACACCCATGAAGAAATTTGTTCTTGCCCCTCTAGATTCGCATGCATCATAAAACAACTATAACAATAGAAGCACCATCTAACTGTTGTGAAAGGAAAAGACCAGAGGCCACAAATAACGAGTATAGTAAACTTCATAACCCTCAACCCCACAAAATCAACCAGTAAACGAAACCAAAAGCAGGACTTTTGACAGCATCCATGACCAGATGATATCAGTCCATCATGCCCCAAGCACATAAAGCAAGTGCCGAACTTGAAGCTCCAAACCCTAAACACAATAAACTCTACTTCCAGCCGCCGGAACCGTAACAAAATTGAGTGAAAGTGTTGATAAGGTCGTGAAACGGACCTGGAGTTGAATGTTCCTGAACTTCTCAGGTGCATTCGACGATGTGCCGCGGTCAATCCGCTGGAAACCACCGATCTCCCGACGCTGGAGCTTCGTCACTGAATTCACGCACTCCCGTTTCCGAGGCTTATTTGACGATCCAGAGGAGGATTCCGATTCCTTACCTCGGCTCTTCGCCGTAACGCGTACCCGTAGCCTGACAACATTTATCTTGTGATTCTCCATCCCAGCAACTTCTCCACCTCCGCCTCAACGGCAGCCGCTGATTATCTTCCGGCAGAAGCGAGCGGTGTAGGAGGGCTTTTAGGAGGGATGGGACTGGAATTTAGCTAGGGTTCAGAAGAGGTCACCTATACTCAACCAGCAAGTAAGCAACGGAAGAAGGATTCCATGAGAAGACGGCTCTCAGGTCCCTGTATTGTGTTCAGGCCAAATTCATGTTTAATGCACAATTAAGAAAAAAAAAGATTATTAAATAATTTAAAAAGAGTATAGAAAATATAATTAATTTAGAAAATGTAAAATTATTTAATATTTTATGTAGAAAATGTCAAATTATTTGACGTTATTTAGAAAACGTCATATATTTTAGCATTTTGCATAAAATTTAGAAATAGAGAGAATTCAGCTCAGAATTGCAACAGGTTAGAAGCCGACAAAAATTCAGTTCACAGCTAACAATCACCCAGCAGCCATCAACAGACTTACATCCAACACCCAAGACCCAACAACCTATAATAAATTCAATTCACAACCAATAACTGGCCAACAACCAACACAAAGAGGGTTTAAAGAGGACGAAAAGTTATCTAATAATTGAACTTTCACTAAGATCATTTACATTTAGGATATCTTCAGTCACAGCTTCAAGTTCAGGATCATTTACTACTGTAAGAAAAAATTTGACCTCTTAAATAATTAAACAGTAGGGAAAAGTAATTATAGGAGGAATTCAATAGGTTATATGATATTGCACCATTTTCTCCATACAACTAATCCTTGGCACAAGCCAAGACCTCAACTATATCATGTTTAAGTGCACTTCGGAACTGATTTAGGATTCTATCACTATTACTGAAGGCACTTTCAGAGGCTACTGTTGTTATGGGAATGTTCAACACATCACGAGCCATTGCAGAGACTTCAGGAAATTTATATTGATTGTCTTTCCAAAATTGCATGATATCGAACTCAATTTTCCTATCTAGTTTAGGTTCATCGAGGTAGAGTTTGAGTTATGACTTTCTATGTAGAATGGCTTCCTCTTCGAATGAATCAAAATCCTATTTTGGAACTCAAATTTTATTGATTAAACTAAAACACTAATACAAATAACTGAAAAATAAATACTTGAAGAAATTGTGACTTAATGATAGTAGAAGAAGAGCTTCTACAGACATTATTATGTCTCCTCTGTGTTGCATTGGAACTTTCACCACTTCCCCTTGTGCAGTTTGCACATAATGAGAATAATTTATCCATTACTTTTTTTAATTCGAATGCATAATCACCTTCATACAATCTTTTGTAACACCACTCTATAAATTTAAGTTTATATCGAGGATCCAGAATAGTTGTTATCGCCAATAGTCACAAAACTCTGACCAGTACTTTTTAAATTTGTCAATCATCCTTACAACCATTCTTTTAATGTAGTCATGACCAAATGAAAGTTCATGTTTAAAAGTTGTATAAGTAGTTGAAATGCAGGAAAAGTAAAGATTTGCTGTTGGATACTTCGTGTCAGATATTACACAAGTAATCTCATAGAAAGGAGCTAGAAAGGTACAAATAGTTTCAACTCTCTCCCATTTTGCATCAGTAGGACAACCTTTGTAGTTAGAATCACCCAACTCTAGATGTAAGGAAAGCCCTTCAATAGTATATAGCACTATCAAGCATTATGAAAGTAGAGTTCCATCTTGTTGGAACATCATGCCTAAGACCTCTTTCGATTCTAAACAACTATGTTTAACACAATCTAGAATTTTTTTACTTCCTTACTTGAGAGCTCTTCACATACTTGATGCTCTCTCTAATTTTTAAGATTGCACTATCAATCTCTTTCAACCCCACCTAAACTATAAGATTAATAATATGTGCAATGCATCGCACATGAAAAAATGTGCCGTCACATAGCAGACCACCACATAAATTAAGCTGATTTCTCAAGAAGTTTATGAAAATATTTTTTGCGGAGGCATTGTCCAAAGTAATATTGAAGAGCTTGGACTCTATTTTCCGTTCAAGCACAAGAGATTGTAACTTCTCAAATATCGATATACCATCATAAGGGGGTGGCATGAAAGAAAAACTTATGATCTTTTTATGTAGGTGCTAATTATTATTAATAAAATACACCGTTAAGCAAATAAACCCACCAGTGTTTATTGACATCCATAAGTATGATGTTTGAAAAACTCTGCTAGTGCACTTTGATAACTGTGAGCGTATATGAGTTTTTTCTTTAGTGAATAATTTCTTACAATCACTCCTTGCATTCTTTCTAGAAAATAGTTGTAGGTCTTGACGAAGGTATGCTAAAAGTGCTCGAACACTCACCCATTCAATACATTGGAAGGGCAAATCATGCATGATGATACGACAGTAAATAAATCCTGAAATTATGTAGAGTCAAACTTACAATCAGTCATAGAGATAGATGAGTTAGATTTGGTTTGCAGTATAAGCTGGCCTATATCCCATATATCTCTTCTTTTAACAATTTTGTAAGTGGCACCTTAAATTACCAGTGTCATTTTTGTTATCACATAGATATTATGAGCCACATTTCTTACATTTACACCTTTGTTTACCATCTTTGACATTAGACAATCCTTAAAATGACCCCAAATTGTTGAAGTCATCATTCTACGCTTTTTAACAATTTCTAAACCATCATTGCATGCATCATTAGATGGCTCTACCACATTATCACCACTGCCTACTTGCTCATGCTCATCAAAAAAAAAAAAATCTCAGGAATGGTGCTTGAATCCTCCATCTAGCCAACCAATCAAACCACATTTTACAATGCAAAAATGTCAAATATGAATAACTATTTCTTAAATGTCAAACTAGTATAAAAGAATGTAACACAACAATAACAAATGGTGTAGAATGTGAGAATGTATCAGAAATTTGCATATAATAGAAATAATAAACTAAAAATGTAAAGTGCAAAAGGACAAAAATGAAATTAGCAACAGCAACAACAACTTAACTAATATACAACTGCAATAGCAACTTAAGGTTTCTCCACCGGTCACACCTTAACTAAATATACAAAACCTTAAAAATTAAGAACATTTATTCATTTACCTTGCGTTTAATCAAGCTATCCAACCTGAAGAGTGAGGAAGACTACATGTAGTGCTGCTGCTAAAGGAGGAGTACATGTTACAGATATAATCATATAAACAACTAACAAACCAAGTAGCCAACAACAATAAGGAATACATTCCTTTATTCCTTTAAGAGAAGAGCTAATTAACCCTTAAAAACACATAGCCCTAAAAAATCGAAAGTATAACTTGGAGAAAAATGATGCCCTAATGGCAAATGAGACAAAAAAGGGGAGATCTAACACAAACTTAGACAAGATCATTCAAAAGAGTAAGAGCTAATAGCTAATGAAAAAGGAAAAAAGCATAAACAAAAAACTCACAAAAAAACCTTGTCGTGAATCATGACTTACTAGTGCAGAAGCCAACAAAAAAGTAGAAACAAATTGAATGAAATAGAACTAAAGTAAGAGGAGGAAGAGAGGAACTGAAACCAAGGAAATCTTTGGGCTGGACTCTGGAGGTGGAGGAGATTGGAAACGGAGGAGAGGAGAGGGGAGAGCTGACAAACGAGAGAGTAGAGACGATACTCATAGTTGGCGTAGAATAGAAATGAATAGCGAGCCAGACCTGATACACTTAGAAATGAATATAGTGTAAGCATAAGTGTGTAACCTAATCAGATGGCTCTCTGCTCATGCGCTCCACACTCACATGATCTGAGATCTCACCGCTTAGCGCCCCATATCAATCCGGGTTAAAATCGGGTTTTTGGGTTGACCTGAACCTGACCCAGAATTTCAAACGGGTTAGAATTAGAGACCCGAACCTAACATGTTTTTCAGATGAGTTGATCCAAATCAAAAAATTTTGGGTCAGTTTCGAGTCGGGTTTTCGTGTCGTGTCAATTTTTGACACCCCTATATATGCCCTTTATAGATTTTATTTATTTTGATTTCTTTTTTTATTTTTCAAGTTAAAAAAATACATATTAAAATACTATTTTATTTTATATATATAATAAAATAATATGTAAAAATATTGATAGGGAATCTATTATTTTTTAAATATACTTGGTATACATTGAAGTAACAAAATTAGCTCTTAGAAAGTCTAATAATCATTAGCTCATATTAATCTCATCAATATAAATAATTAAATCTTAACAATAATTTTTATTCATTAATTAAGAGTCTATCAACAATAACTAATTTGATTTCATTCAATTCAATAAGTAGTTTATAATTTTATTATAGTGATAATGACATTTTTGTTGTTGCACAACAAATTTTTTTGGATATTTCAAAGAGAATTCGTGGAAATACTTGATGGGGTCGAACTAGAGCTTGAATGAGATCTTTCTATTCTCCTTCACCTACATGAAAAAATTGGGTTTAGGATAATGATGATGACCGTGTAAGGGTCATCATTAGAGTTCTTGAGGAGGTTGGAGTGGATCTTGTCATTAATGAAATATAGCCTCATGTATGTAAACCAATTATCATATCACAAACTAGATAATTACGTCACACCTAAAGGTCATCATCATTATCTTTCACAAAATTCAAAGCAAATAGAATTAGATTTAACACATTTAAAAAACAAGTGCCATTCTCCTTTCTAAATAGAAATGGTATGACCCTCCAATTAAGATAGGTGATTATTATATCAAGGAGTGTTTACAAAGCTTCCTTAATAGCTATGTATGAGCTTCTTCATGCTAGAGTAGGAATATACAAGCTTATGTAGCCCTATTAAATCATTAAATAAATTGTTAAGAATGTTTTCATGTTCCAAGTGATTGATTAGAATTCCAATATTTGAGGAATTGCATGAGTTCTCTAGTTATTAATTTGTTGCACTATTATCATGCTTCCTTTACTCCACAAAAAAACACTAAAATGAACAAGATATCAGGTTCCCTCCTTCTTCCTCTTTAGTCAGCTTAATCTTATCCCAAGCTAACAACCTCCACACAAAACCCAAACAAATCCTAATCACCATCCATGGCTTTACCATACCACTCACCTTCGTAATTAGCCTAAACCCTAAAACAACTCTCAACCACCCCTCACATAATCCAAAATTAATAACATTAACTCCACTCAAATTGCTATAATTGGCCAATCACTCTTACAAGTCTTGACCAAGGCTTAAATGCTAATCAAAACCAAACCCAATATATCTTAAAACCTCCACAATCTACATAACAACATTAGCTCATTTTTTGGTGGTCAACTTCCATTTTAGTAGGTTTATAATCAACTTATTCAACTTTATTTTTAGTAGGTTCATAAGCATCTTATTCACATCTTCAACATATTAGTTCATATATAATCAGCTAATAGATGAGAGCTTAGGTTTAACCTATGTTCTTCATAAAACATGATCATCGTCATGTTATTAAACTTGATATTATTATCTTTGATAATGTTGAGAGGCAAACTAAATCAAATAAAGATCTTCAACCATAGGAACTTTATGACAATATTAGTAGTTATTATAGTGAGAATTATTAATTTTACCCACGTCATTAAATAGTTTTCCCATTCCCAAAAAAAATTATCTCTCATTGGTTTAAATAGAGGGTTAGTGAATCCCATCACCCATGTTGTCGACAATTAAAAATTGGTGTTGTTTAGAGATTTTATCCACATTTAATTCTATACTTTTAGCTACATGCTTTGTGCACTGTTATACATTTTCTTATTTTTAAGTAGTATTTCTAATGGCATAAGAAATTATGGCCCAAACATATAAATAGGGGGTGAAAGAGGAATTTTGGGGCACAAAGTAATTAAGGGCTTAATTATTATATTTTTAGCAAGCTAGTGAAATCTCATAAATTCTCTCTCGATATGCTAACTCCTTTTTCTTTCTATTTTATATTGTGAATAGTGTTAGTAAAGTTCTAGTATTATTGATAGATAAATTTGGATTCAACATCCTATAAGACATAATGAGTGTAGATTGATGATTAGAACCAAAGCCAAGCACTATAAGAAGCATATTAACAAAACAAAGAAGCCTTTGGGAAGATGGAGAACTAAAATTTTGTTACAAACAAACAACTAATAGAGATGGAGGAGAGGATCACAAGAATAACTTGCTGAGCTCTAGAGTATGATTGCAAAACCCCCAATGGTAGAGATGCCAGAAAGATCTTCATATTCAATTATTCAAAGACAAATAATAAGTGTCATAGAACTAATTTTGACACCCACACTAAATAATACTTACTACACATGTAGTAGTAAATAATCCACTCCTTTTCCTCCCTAATGAACTGAGAAGAAAAAGTCTCAACTATCAAAAGCCTTCTTTAAGAAAATCTTGGTAGCAGAGTCCCTAGCAAAGTTCAAAACTTTCCACCTTGAATTATACTAAAAAGGTAGATCCATTGACCATGTGCCCTGTTTTGAGCCACCCACGTCTCTACTAAAGATCATTAATGCATCGAAATATCCTTTGTTATTAACACTTTTAAGGAGGTACATCTCAACTGATTTAAGGCCTTCTCTTAGGGAATTATTTAGTGCCTAGATTATAGAAAGTCTCACAAGCTATATTAATAATCAATTATATTTCTTACGATTAGTACTAAAACACTTTCTTTTGGTTACTTTTGTAGAATTAATATTTTTATTATTATTGGTGCTTAACTCCCATTAAAATTCATTAATAAGATTGATGGTGAGAATTGAATGATTACTCATAGCATTATTTAGTATGATTTTTTGATGCTAATGAAACCCAAGCTTGACAGTAGAGTTTGTTACTTACTTTTCATTACTTAAGACTCGATATGTAAATTCATTAGCAATTAAAAGATTTGGCATTTAAAATTAATTTCTTATGAATTTAGGGAACTCGAAGATCTTACTCAAAGATTATTTGCTATCAAACTCATTTGATAATGTGTTTATTTGAACTCAAAAATAGCCATGGACCTGTATTTTTCTACTGACGCAAAAATTTAATCTACTTATATGTGGATCCTAACATTCTAAATTTTATGAGTCAAGTATCGTAAACAATCCTTAATATTAGAAAATAAAATGTACATAGATACTCTCAGTTATAACACAACCTGATATGACCTGCAGACAGACATGTCATGTCATGTTGAATTGGGACAGATCAGCCTAAAATCCAAATTTCGAAAAACTTTTCAGATTTCTTCCATTTTAAAATTTGAAATAGACAACAAAGTTTTTAATTAACTTCCGGTAAGCAAAACATAAACTCATTCATAAATTTATATTCTTTTCATTCATCATTAAAAATATATATATAGCCTTTACACACTATAGTACATTGCCACAGAAAGACATATAATAATTAAATAATTAGTCATAAATGTACAAAAATAAAAAAATACATCTACCAACTCAAAACATATCATATCATGAATACTCAACTACTCAATGAGCTCTTTCCCCTTCCCCTAACCTGAAATAGAATGCAGAATAGGTGAAGCCAATATAGATCAGCAGGTTACACCCACCAATTTAAAATTTTCAAACATTTCACTTATTATACATTTAACTAGATTTAAAAGCAGTTTGTAATAATTTACTATACCAAATAGAATAATGCTTTTAGTTATCAAAAATTCAAAGAACAATACACTAAAGTAAATAAACGAGCATTCCATATATTAGAATAGAAAATTAATAGATTTTCCTCAATCTCTTATACCTCCTATCAGAAATAGGCCCTTATGACTCAATGTGCTAGTATATTAGAAAATAGGCTTTTATGAATCACAATACTTAGTATGTATTAGATATTCCAAAATTTAGGCCCTTATGACTCTCTATTCATTTATCATCAGAACTTTCATCACGTATTATATCTTCTTAGATTCACACTTTTCAAGCAAATAAATATATATATCATTATATTGCAATAAAGAATTATAAATAAACCACTTGTAGAATTTTAAATAATGCTTCATCAGTAAGCAATATATTCAACTAATAAACATAACTTTTTAATTTCAGAATATTACTTGATTACCAAGGGTTGTTCAGAAAATTATTATGAAGCTTTAATTATACTACAGTCGTATTTTTAAGGATCAAAATTAATTTTTAATTTGCTAAAAACCACTTATTTTTCAATACCCGGTGAAAATTTTTTCAGAAAAATATATAATTGTTCAGAATTGTTATATCTATAACATATAGAAAGTTATATGGTGAAAGTTTTGTGGGTACAAAGTTATTCTTATTTTTACTCTATAAAATTATATATTAAATCAAAAAAATCTCAAGCTTTTATATTTTTAAAAATTGAGATATGCATAATGTAAACTACCTCGATCTAGATAATTTCCTAAACCAAGTCAATAACAAAAAATGAATTGAAGGTACCAAAACCTAACTTTCTCTCACTAGGATTTCCCTCTCTCTAACTGGTTGAAAGGGGGTTTAAAATATTTTGATTAAAATGAAGTAAAATGAATTTTAATATTTTTATAAAAAATTGACCTAACATCGTAATGCTCAGCCCTGTAGCGCCACAGCGCTTTCAATTGGAGAGCACAACGCCACAACGTTAGTTCATTTTCTAAACTTCTGTTAGAGAGTTCAATAATGCAGCATTGCCAACCCAATGTCGTAGTGCTCCTAGGAGAAAATTTTCATATTGTTCATGTATGCACACAAACCCCCGGGACCAACTTCAAAATAGATTTAATTATGCTCATACACACATAACACTCACAAACGCATGCATAAAATATGAATGTATAAATTTCACTCCATTACCCTTACTAGATTGGGTCAAAATTGATGCACAGATTCAGTATGTGTTGCAACCCTCCCTCCCATAAAAATATAATCATCGATATTTCAAAATGCAGATCAACGGAACAGATCGGGATATAACTATCTCATTTCATATTCCTTCTCACAAGTAGCTTCTCTTTTCGTTATATGCTTCCACTGCACATTGACTATTGAGATTTAGTTATTCCATAATCTTCTAACATCATTTCCCAAAATTTTTTCTGATTCTTCCCTGTAACTCATATTCAGACATACCTCAAATACTTTATTCTTAGAATCAAATACTTTCCTAAAAAAATGACACTTGAAATATATTATAAATATCATATATGCACTCTGACAACTATAACCTATAGGCCGACTTTTTAATCCTTTCAATTATCTTTAACGGTCTAATGTACCTTAGACTCAACTTTCCTTCTTTTCCAAACTCGTTGATGCCCTTCATTGACCTTGCTTTTACATATACAAAATTTCTCATATGAAATTCCATAGCTCGATGTTTTGCATCATAATACTTCCTTTATCTATCTTACATAACGTTTTATTTATCTCTAATCAGACGGATTAGCATCATCATGAACCAAAGCTGACCTAATCAGACTCCTCTCTCCCACCTTAGTCCAAGACATTAGGGTCCAACATTTCCTACCTTACAGAGCTTCGTAAGGGGCCATACCAATACTTGGCTAAAAATTGTTGTTGCAAGTGAATTCAATAAAAAATGCGATCTTTTCAACTTCCACCAAAATCCAGAATATATAATCTCAAAAGATTTTTCAATACTTGAATAGTTCTATTATATTTTCCATTGGTATACCGATGAAAAGCTGTATTGAAGTGTAGTTTAGTGCCTAAACCTTATTGAATACCTTTCCACAATCTATAAGTAAACTGCCACCTCTGTCTGAAATTATTACCTTCGGTATTTCATGTAGTCGAATGATTTCTCGCACAAACACATGTGCGAATATATCCACTAAATTAGACTATCAAATCGGAATAAAATGTTTAGACTTCATTAGATGATTTATCATAAATCAAATAGCATTATATCCTTGCCTTAATTGAGGAAATCTCATAACAAAATCTATTGCCACTTCCTCCCATTTATATTATGGATTAGATAATGATTGCAAAAAACCTCCCGATCATTGATACTTAGTTTTTACTAACTTGTAAGGTTCATACTTGGTAATAAAGTCTGCTTCATTTATTCAATTTAGGCCACTAGAATATATATTTAATATTAGTGTATATTTTACTGCTTCTTGGATGAATAGTATGACCTGAATAATATGCCTCGTGCATAATTACTTATCTCAGATCTCCTAAATTACAAACCCATAGCCTATTCTTATAGAAGATAGTACCATAATCAGATAATCACAGTTCAAATTTCTTACCAGACTTGGTTTGATCGATCCACTTAAGATATTCTATATATAACTTCTAAGCTTCCTAAATCCTTTCATATAAAGGCAGTTGGATAATCATTTGAGTTAGAAGACTAGAATCTTAATCAACAGGAGCAATCACCTCTAACTATAGATTTTCCATATCTTAAATCAGATATTCATCCAAAGTAAGTAGAATATTAGACATCCCATAAGACTTCATGTTCAAAGCATCTACCACTATATTAGCTTTACTAAAATGATGTTGAATAGTCAGTTCTTAATCTTTAATTAGCTAAAGCCATATCTTTTGCCTCAAATTCAAATCTATTTGAGTGAATATTTATTTCAAACTTTAATGATTAGTGAATATCTCACACCTGACTCTTTACAAGTAGTGCCTCTAAATTTTTCAGAGCAAACACAATAACTGTAAGCTCTAAGTCATGCGTTGGATAATTTCTCTCATGCAGCTTCAATTGTTTGGAAACATATACTATGAACTTTTTATGTTGCATCAAAACACATCTCAATATTTTCAGTGAAGCATCATTGAACACTTGAAATTCCTTTGTTCCTAATGGAATAGTCCAAGCTAGAGCATACATAAAAAAAAAAATTTAGTTCCCAAAAGCTCGCTTCACAATCAGATGTCCAAATGAAAGCCACTAGCTTCTAAGTTAGCCTTATCAAAGATGCAAAAATCTAAGAAAATTCTTATATAAACTTTTGATAATAGCCAGTCATTCCTAGAAAGCTGTGTATCTTAGATATAGTAGTAGGTCTCAACCAATTAGCAACAGTCTGAACTTTTTGGGGATCTATAGAGATACATGTACTGCTCACTACATGCCTTTGAAATGAGATACTCTTCAGCTAGAATTCATACTTAAAAATTTTTACATATAGCTGATGCTGCCTTAGCATCTTCGAAATAATCCTCAGATGCACTACATGATTCTCCTCAATAGCTGAGTAAACAAAAATATCATTTATAAATACAATCATAAACTAATCTAAATATTCCATGAATATCTTATTCATCAAATCCATAAAAACTATAGGTCCCAGACATGAATAAGAACTCATAATGCTCATATTGGGTACCTAATGCAGTCTTCGCCACATCTTCTTCTCTCACCCTCACCTGATAATATCCAGATCTCAGGTCAATCATAAAAAAAATATAAAAGCTCCTATATATTGATCAAACATATTACCAATTCTTTATAAAGGATACTTGTTCTTGATTGTTACATTATTCAATTCCCTATAGTCAATACACATGTGCATGTCGCCATCTTTTTTCTTTACAAATAAAATAGATGCTCCCATGGAGACACGCTAGAATGGATGAAATCTCTATTAACTAACTCTTGAAGCTGTACCTTCAACTTTTGAAGCTTCTTAGGTTTCATCCTATACGAAGCCTTTGATATTATAATCATACTAGGAAATATATCAATATAGAACTTGATCTCCATATATGGAGGTAAACTCATTAACTCATCTAAAAAAAACATCAGGAAATTTTCATACTATAGGGACTTTAGACAGAGATCCAGATTCCAAGCTCATATCTCGAGTAGAATCCAGAAATACCTATATCCTTTCACCCATCCTCAATTCAAATTTCAGGTTGCAACTCGCCTGCATGAAGCCAGAATTACTAGTAAGCGCCAAACAACCATACGACAGTGAATTCATTCCCGGGCGAGGGGACTAAGAAAAGAGATAAACTGGTGCTCAATTATATAACTGTGATTAAATATGGCAGAACCTCTAATTCTTTGAAATATATGGCTCTCACTACCGATAAATAAAGTAATTATTTTCTTCAAACAATCAGCTCGAGCATTGTATCGACTCAACCAATCCATGCCCCAAATAACATCAAATTTAGAAATAGGTAATAGTATCAAACTAGATCTTAACTTTCTATCAGATATTTTAATGTCATAGAAGCATACTCTATTTTCTATAATATCATCTTCAGTCAAAAACATAATAAATAAAAAAGGCAATAATATAAAAGACATGTACAACAAATTAAAATATCTCTTGAAAATAAATGAGTAATTGACTCCAGAATCAAATAAAATATGACAAGGTAGATCAAAAACATACGTCTTAAATGTAACTACATCTCGAGTATCTTTGGCCTCGTGCCAAGTCAAACTGTACACACGTGCTTGAACAGGAGCTGGAGTACCAAAACTACCAAGCTCTTTCTGGCCGCTTCCAAATAGTCTCCCTACAATAGAACTATTACTGCTTCCTGTGGTAGATGATCCCTGAGTAAATATATATGTAAGTTGGAATTGTCCTTAGTCTCCCTGTATATATAATAAGACTCTCATACCTTGGCTCAAAACATCTATTGGGTCTTTCCTGTGGACACTCAACTATCATATACCCATTATGACCATATTAAAAGCATTGGATTGTCATTATATAGGAATGACCAAAATAGCTTATACCATAACTCTGGCATATATATGACCCACACGCAGAACCACCAAAATTTGTCATACTACCGCCATCAGGAACTAACACAGATTAACCACCTCCCCTGGAATCTCCGAATCCAAACCAACTCCTCTTCCCAGAAAAATCACTATTAAAAGTGTCTCTATCGAACCTCTTTTTACTAGCCGCCCACCACTGCTGAGTAGCCATCATATTGTTCTTTATCAGATGAGCCATCTCCACTAACTCAAAGAAATAAAAAATATGAAATGGAACTAGTGGCTGTCTCCGACTATCCCAAAACCCTCTAAAAAATCTATAACATTTTTCCTTATGGGAGTTAACCAATTATAGAGCATACCTAGCTAAGGCTATAAAGTTTATCTCGCATTGTATAACCATCTTGCTCCCCTGAATTAAACTTAGAAAAGTGTCATATATATGGTTCCATGTAGATATAAGTGCAAACCATGACCTGAAAATAACTGTGAACTCCTATAAGCTGATCAAAAAATTCTATCTTCCCTAAAACTTCTTCTTATGCTAGCCCAAACACTAGTGCTCAGCCTCACCATCTAATAAAAATAATCCAGAGGTACCTTTCTCTCATAACATCAACAAACAATCTTTTGCTGCCCTGGGCTCAACAATAACCTCAAATCTCAGATCATTGAATCTCAAAAACATCTGTAAATTTCTATCAATATCATCAGATCTGACAGATGAGATCCTGCTTTATGCTTTTCCCATTAAATGGGCTACTAGACTGGCAAATTGAGAAATAGAATCAAAACTAATAGCAGGAGTAGTACTCTACACCTGTGTTGCTTGACTACCACTATACCCATCTATTATATCTGAGTCATGTGGAGATAACCACTCAAAATACATGACTAAACAAATATACATATAAAAACAAGCAAAAATAAATGCCCAAATACTATCCAAAACTATTTCACTTGAATATAAATCATTCTCTATAGCTTTATTTTATAATTAATTTCTCAAAAATCACTACTTTGATATCAAAAGTGGACTGTCACAACATAACCTGATATAACCCACAGACATATATGTAAATATTAAATTGAGACAACCAACCCAAAATCCAAGTTTTGAAAAACTTTTCATATTTCTTCCATTTTAAAATTTAAAAAAAAAATACTAGAGTTTCTAATTAACTTCTAGTAAGTAGAAAGTAAACTTAGCCATAAATTTCTATTCTTTTCGTTCATAATCAAAATATATATACAACCTTTACACACTATAATACATGGCTATAGACTAAAATAAAATAATTAAATAATTAGTCATGACTGTATAAAAATTTAAAAATATCTCTACATACTCAAATAGACAAGTTTCTGAATACTCAACTAATCAATGGGTTCTTTCCCCTTCCTCTAAATTGAAATAGAATGCAGAATAGATGTGATCCAATGCAGCTTAGTAGGTCACACCCATCGATCTAAATTTTTAAATATTTTACTTATTATGTATTTAACTGGATTTAAATGCAGTTTGTAATAATAATTTACTATATCAAATAAAATAATACTTGTAGTTATAAAAAATTCAAAGAATAATGCATAGAAAGTAAATAAGCAAATATTTTATATATTAGAATAAAAAAATAATAGATTTCCCTTATGCACTTATACCTCTTATTAGAAATAGGCCGTTATAGCTCCCTATGTTAACATATTAAAAAATATACCCTTATGACTCCAAATACTTAGCATATAACACATATATCATTGCATTGAAGTAAAAAAATATAAATAAACCAATTATAGAATTTCACAAAATGCTTCATCGGTGGGCAACAAATTCAACTACTGAACATAATTTTATAGTTTCAAAAAATTACCAGATATCTAGGGGTTATTTAAAATATTATTTTGAATCTTTAATTATACTACATCCATAATTTTTGTGATCAAAATTATATTAAATTTTCAAAAAATCACATAATTTTCTATCTACTTGGTGAATTTTTTTTAAAAAAATACCTAATTATCCTAAATTATTATATCTATAATATATAGAAAGTTACACAACAAAAATTTTGTGGGTATAAAGTTATTCTTATTTTACTCTACAAAATTATAAGTTAAATTAGGACAATCTTAAATTTTTCATATTTTTAAAACTGAGATAGGCATATTGTAACCCACTTTGATCAAAATAATTTCATAAATTGGGCTAACAGTAGAAAATAGATTAGAGGCGCCAAAACCCACTTTCTCTCATTATGATTTCCCTCTCTCCATTTAACCAGTTTAAAGGGGGGTTTAAAATATTTTAATTAAAATAAAGTGAAATGGATTTTGATATTTTATAAAAAATTGGCCTGGAGCCGCAGCACTTGACCTTAGAGCACTGAAGTACTCTTCATTAGAGAGCACAACATCATAGTGCTCAACCCTAGCATCGTAACGTTAGTTCATTTTCTAAAATCTGCTGGAGAGCTCAATGCTGCTGCGCTGCCAACCAAGTGTTGCATGCTCCTAAGAGAAAATTTTAGATTCTTCGTGCATGCACATAGACCCCTAAAACCCACTTTAAAGTAGATTCAAACATGCTTATGCACACAAAATATTCATAGACACATGCAAAAAATATGATTTTATAAATTTCACATCATTATCCTTACCAGACCAGATCTGAATAAGCGTAACCATGCATAGATTTAGTAGGTGTTACACTCTCCCCCCTCCCCCGCTCTCCCTCTATGACACCTCCAAGTTTAATATCTGGATTGACCTATTCTGACCCGATTGGAAAAAGCTGCAATAAGAGAATTTTTAGAGGAAGAAGAGGATTGTTTAGGCCCTTCGGGTCATTTTCAGCCGTCAGCCTAATTCAGAAAGTTATCCGGATCGAGGTAGGTCACATTATGCTTATCTCAATTTTTAAAAATATAAAGTTTTTATTTAATATTTTGATAAAATTTTTATTTTTGTTGTTGATAAAGCTGGGATAATTTTGCACTGGTAAAACTTTCACATCATAACTTTTTTATGTATTATAGAGATTAAAATTTTGAACACTTTGAATATTTTCTAAAAATTTATATCGTGGGTTTTGAAATTTATATAATTTTTATTGAATAGAAAATAATCTAAAATCTAAAAAAATAATATTATATAATTAAAGTTTTAAAATAGTATTCTTCACGATCCCTAGTAATTTGATTATTTATTAAACATGCCTTTTTCTCTTAGTAATTTTCTGTTATCTACCGTTATAGAAAACTATGCAATCTTGGCACAAGCTCAATTACACTTTACCTGATATAATTTGATAAAAAAATGTACATATATGATTAAATTATATCTACTAGGAGAGATAATGAGTCATAATCCTTTGAAATTATATATGTGTCAAAGAATATTCTGATGCGTATAAGGCATATTCTAGTTACTATAAGCCATATTCTTATGCCTATATGTATGTTCTGGTGCTATAAGCATAAAATTTAATCATAAGGAACTAAAATACTTTAAGATTCTATCTGGGTCTGAAAAATATGATATAAACTGCTCTATGATATGAATTATAATTTATTTATGTACTCAGTAATATTATTTAAATAATTGAATAATTACTATATTTTTATTATATTTCTCAATACAGTGATCTATTAGACTACATTTAAACTATTTTTAAATATTCAATTCAGCTTGGGTGGCCTGCTGAACTATTATAACTCACTATAATTTTATTTCTGATTTTTAAGATCTAAGAAGGGGAAGAAGATTGTGATTAGTAGTTTAGGATCATATCTAAATTTATAGGCATTTCTCTATTTTAATTTTTATACAATCATGACTAATTTATTATTTAGTTCAGCTATGTAACTTTTGCATGTAGCCATGTACTGTAGTGTATATATATTTCAAAGAAATAAAATAAAAATCTTATGGATGAGTTTATTTTCAGTTTGTAGATATTTAGTAGCTATGTATTATGTAGTTTATTTAAAATAATTAAAAGAGAATATGAAACATTTCAAAATTAGATTTTAGGATTTGCCTATCATAGCTCAACACGATAGTACATGTCCTGATCGGGTTAGATTGTGATAAATTTTTATAGTATCATAGTAATAATTTTGGAATGGATCATAAAATAGAGCTATAGGAATAATCTGTAAGTCAAGTGGGATAGTTTTAAGTATGTTTGGGTATTTATTATTATTTATTTCATATATATATATATATATATATATATATATATATATATATATATATAGTTGTATATTCTATGTGATTATGAATCCGTCAAACCCAGATATGATAGACGGACAGAGTGGCAGTCAGGCAGCTCCTTATATAGTATTACTCCGATGGTGGGTTATGATATAATTTCATAGTTTGCTTATTTGATAGCCTAGATGATGGGTGAGGCACATAGCAGAGTTCTTACTGTGAGATCTAATAAGGTAAACATACATATACAAATATTTATTCAATTAAATCCTTTGAGGTTTGATGGTACTGTTGAGCCTAGAGCAATAGAGGACTAGTTAAGGAGCCTAGAGAATACATTTGATAGTATACATTATCATCCTGAGAGGAAGACACCTTTAACAGTCTTTATGTTAGATGGTAATAGGGGTGCAAATGAGTCAAGCAGAGTCGAGCTCGAGTTAGAGGGTGTTCGAGTCGAGCTCGATTGTTAAATATTGAGCTTGAACTCGAGTTGAGCTCGAGCTCGACTTATCTCACATCGAGCGGCTCATCGAGTAACTAGCGAGCCTTCATCCTGAGGTCCGGTCATGCTCACTAATTCTATCTCTAAGGTCCGATCGTGTAACACATTCACCAATTCTATCTCCAAGATCTAGTCGAGTTTGCCAGTTCAGTCCTGAGGTTCGATCACATTCGCCAGTTCTATCCTCAGATCCAGTTGCATTCGCCAATTCCATCGTGAGGTCTGATCGACTTCTCAAGGTTATATCTTGCTGCTCCATTTTGAGGTTGCATTGTGTGTTCCGTAGTTCGCTCCGTCCTGAGGTATGCTCGAACTCCGAGTTTCATTTTCTCTCCTACTAGACATCTGATTTCATTTTCCCACATGCAGTTGCATCATCTGCTTGACAAGCTCACTAGTCGAGCTGAGGATTGTTCGAACTCGAGCTCGATAAGCTGTTGAGCTCAAAAATATGTTCGATCTTGACTCATCGAGTCTATTACCTTGTCGATCCCAAGCTGGCTCGTGAGTCGGCTTGACTCGGTTGCACCCCTAGATGGCGAGGTTGAATGCGGGTGGATAAGCCAGCAGGAGGATAAATTTTTGGGGAGATTGAATTCTCTAATTAGCTGGAAGGAGTTCTCAGAGTGTTTAGAGCCTAGTTTATACCATCTTCTATATAAAAGTAGATGTTAGAGAATTTTTTTAGACTAATTCAGGGGAGCATGATAGTTGTTATGCAATACAAAATAAAGTTCACTATTTTGGTCAAATATGCTCTACAGCTACTTTACACTCTCATATAGAAGTGCTACAGATTTTTAAAGGGACTTTGAGACAACTTGTGACAATCACTAGTACCTTTCACATTTTTTTTTATTTTTTTAAGATTTTGGAGAGAGCGTCTGATAGAGAATAATCTAATGAATACTCAGTAATGGTGGACTGCTACTTGGAAGAGATTCAGTAGTGAGACTTATGGTAGTAACTTTTCTAGGAAAGGGCAAATTTGCACAAGGAGATTCTAGGAGAGGTGAACACTTAGTATATACAGTAGTCTCTAGTAGTGCAGGGCACCGTAGCTAGTTTTAGTTATATTAGTGGTGCACCTATGTACTAGAGTTATAGTAGATATCACTTTGGTCAGTGCTATAGAGTGACTGGTCAGTGCTTCAAATATGGATAAGCGAGACACAGGATGCCTGAGTGTCCACAGGCAGGGTTTGACTAACAATATGAGCCAAGATCTGAGAGTTTTGTTAGGCCAACAGGGAGATCGTGGACAGTTTCACTTTATACATTTGTTGAGAGTTTTGTGAGTAGAGGCAATGTATCTGGTTTTATGGTAGGTAGACCATTTAACAGTTAGAGAGAGTCTGGTAGTACTATTACTCCAGTTCTAGTTCAACCACGGGTATACAATTTGACTTAATAAGAGGCTCGTGATGCTCCAAATATTATGATAGGTATAATTTATATTTTTGAGCATCCATATCATATTTTATTCAATTTTAGAGTTAGTCATTCATTTATTTCCTAGTATTTCTTTGATTTACCACACTTACCTTCAATTATACTGGCTGTTTCTTTTTCTGTTATCTTACTAATTAGAGATGGTATGATAGCTAGTAGATTTTATTTCTATGATATTAAGATTTTTGATAAGAAGTGTGAAATCCAATTTAATTTTATTACACATTTTCTCATATAATATTATTTTGGATATGGATTAGTATAGTTGGTACGGGGCTCAGATTGATTATTGAATAAGCGAGCTATTTTATTTTTGGGCAGTGAAATTTATGTATTTTAGGTAGTTAGAGGTATTTTATCTTATTTGATTTCTGCTATAGAAGCATATAGATTATGGAATAAGGGTTATATGTTATTTCTAGCATTAGTATAGGATAGGAGTATAGATTCTGGTCTTCTTTCTAATATCCTAATAATACGAGAACTTTCAGATATATATCCTTAGGAGTTAGTCAATTTGCTTAGGGATAGAGACATAAAGTTATGTATTGATGTATTTTTAGGTATGGTCCCGATATTTAAAGCTCCATATAGGATGGCACCTAAGGAGCTTTAGGAGTTAAAGGTTCGGCTTCAAGAGTTAATAGGGGATTTTTTCATTCTAGTATGTCTTTGTGGTAAGCACCTATTTTATTTGTGAAAAAAAAGAATGATATGATGTGTATGTGTATTGACTACAAAGAGTTAAATAAAGTCACTATCAAGAAAAAGTATCATCTGCCATAGATTAATAATCTATTTGATCAGCTTACTATATCTTTTATATTTTTAAAGATTGATTTGTGATCTAGATACTATCAGGTAAAGGTGAGAGAGGCTAATGTGATAAAGATAGTTTTCAGTACGAGGTATGGAAAATATGAGTTTTTGGTCATACCTTTTAAGGTGATGAATGCACCAACCATTTTTATGGATCTGATGAATAAAGTGTTCAGAGATTTCTTGGATCAGTTTGTTATTAATTTCATAGATAACATTTTGGTTTATTTTGCTTCTGAGAAAGATCATGCCATATATTTGAGGATTATTTTGAAGATTGAGGAAGCAACAACTATATGTTAAATTCCCCAAATTTGAGTTCTAGTTGAGGAGTATTTCTTTTTTGAGGCATATGTTAGTGGTGTTAGTATCTTTGTAGATCCTCAGAATGTTCAAAATATTATTGATTGGCCAAGGCTTACTACTGTATTTGAGGTACGTAGTTTGCTAGGTATGGCTAAATATTACAAGAAGTTTATAAAGGAATTTTCTTAAATTTTTGCACCTCTAATGAGATTGACTCAGAAGTCAGTAGCTTTTATTTAGACACTGGAGTGTGAGGCTAATTTTTAGAGATTGAAGGATTTTTTAACTTCTGCTCCAATTTTGGCTCTTCCATCTGGTATAGAAGGATTTTAGGTAGTCAGTGATGCTTCACTGAGAGAATTGGGATGTGTTCTAATGTAGCACGGTAGAGTGATAGCCTATGCTTCCAGACAATTAAATCCACATGAAAGAAACTATCTAGCAAATGATCTGGAGTTAGCTGTTGTTATATTTTCTTTGAAGATTTTGCGACATTACTTGTACGGAGTCAGATGCAAGATCTTTATTAGCTATCAAAGTTTGAAATACATATTTACTCAGAAGGTTCTAAACCTAAGGCAAAGGAGATGGCTTGAGTTGATTAAAAACTATGATCTGGTTATTTAGTATCAGCCTGGTAAGGCTAATGCGGTGGCAGACGCTCTGAGTAGGAAATCTTTTGAAATTTTATTTCTTTAACTTACTTCTAATAAGTCTTTAATTTGGGATATAGAGAGATTATAATTGGAGGTGATTTATTCTATTGATTGGGATTCTAGTATATTAGCTCAATTGATTATTCATCCTTCTTTGTAAGAAAGGATTCATAAATCTCAGAAGTCAGATATAGAGTATCCAAAATTAATTGATTTGATTAGATCTGATAAGAAATTAAAACTATACACATCTGATTTTGGTATTATCTTTTATAAGAACAGATTGTGGGTTCCAATTTTTGGTGATCTGAGGAGAGATTCTGCATGAGGCTAACTATTCAGGCTATACTATTCACCCATAAAGCAATAAAATATATAGTGATTTGAAAGGTATGCTTTGGTGGTCTGGATTGAAGAAGGATGTGGCGAATTTTGTATCAAAGTGTGAAGCTAGTCAGTTAGTAAAGATAGAGCATCAGTGATTTGGAGGTCTTTTGTAGCTATTACCCATTCCTAAGTGAAAGTGGGAAGAGATGATTATAGATTTTGCTATGAGTTTCCCTAGGTCAAGACAAGGACATAATATTTTCTGGGTTATTGTTGATTGACTGATGAAGTCTACACATTTTATTATCATCTAACAGTCTAATTCTGTAGATAGATTGGCTCAGGTATATGTGTATGAGATCAACAGATTGCATGAATACCAAAGGTTATATTCTCTGGCAGTGATGGAAAATATAGCTCCAGACTGTGGAGAGGTATTCAACAAAGTTTGGGAATTAAACTGCATTTCAAGATGGCTTTTCATCTGTAGCCAGACAGACAATCCAAGAGGACTATACATGTAATGGAGGATTTTCTAAGACTCCATATTCTAGATTTTTGTGGTAGTTGGGAACCACATTCCTCTAATCGAGTTTGCTTATAACAAAAGTTTTTAGTCAAGTATAGGTGTGGCTCTATAAGAAACTCTATATGGTAGGAAGTGTCGTACACCGCTATCCTGGATAGAGGGGGTGAGAGACATTTGATTGGGCCAGCCTTAGTTGACGATGCTATTGAAAAGATTCATTTGATCATAGGCACATTGAAGGTTGTACAGAATAGGTAATGACAATATTTTTATGCTAAGTATCGGGCTGTGGAATTTCAATTAGGATATTTTGTATATGTAAAGATCAGGCTGATGATAGGCATTAACAGTTTGGCAAGGAAGGAAAGTTGAGTCCAAGGTATGTTGGACCATTTGAAGTTGTTAAAAGGATTGTGAAAGCTATCTAAAGATTACAGTTGTTAGATCATATGCTATAAATTCATAATGTGTTTCACATGTCACTTCTAAGAAAATGGATATCTGATTCTAGAAATAGGATATATATTGAAGACATCGAGGTATGTTTGAATATGAGCTACAGGAAAGACCCAGAAAGATTCTAGCCTATGATGTTAGAAAGCTAAGGAGTAAATAGATTCATATAGTTAAAGTTCAGTGGAAGAATATATTTGAAAGAGAAGCTACTTGGAAAAAAAGTCTAAGATGCGACAACTGTATCTTAATTTGTTTTTGTGATTTGAGATCTATGTTTTCAAAAATATGAAGTTTTTATCTAATTTTTTTATAAAATTTCTATTTTTGTTACAAAAAAAGGAGGATAACTTTGTGCTAGTAAAATTTTCATTGTGTAATTTTTTATATATTATAGAGATTAAGATTTTAAACACTTTGAATATTTTTTAAAAATTTATACCCGGGGTTTTAAAATTTATATAGTTTTTATTGAATAAAAAATAATCTAGACTCTAAAAAATAATGTTGTATAATTGAAGTATTAAAATAGTGTTCTTCACGATACCTCGTAATTTGGTTATTTATTAAAAATAAGTATTTTTATTTAGTAGGATTTTTTATTTTCTACCATTATAAAGAATTATACAATGTTGATACATGCTCAATTACACTTTAACTACTACAATATGATGGAAAATGTGTATATAAGATTAAATTATATCTTTTGGGAGAGATAAGAGGCCATAATCTTTTGAGATTCTATTTGTGTCAGGAAATATTCTAGTGCATATAAGACATTTTCTAGTGGTTATAAGCCATGTTCTAGTATCTACGAGCATGTGCTGGTGCTATAAGCACAAAAGAGAGTTATAAGGGGCTATAGTCCTTTGAGATTTTATTTGAGTCCAGGAAATATGATATGAACTACTCTATGATATGAATTATAATTTATTTATTTATTTACTTTAATTAAATAAATAAATAATTGCTATGCTCTTATTATATTTCTTAGTGCCATGATTTATTAGACTATATTTAATTATTTTTAAATATTCAACAAAATATTTAATAAAATAATTTAAAATTTTAGATCAATTTGTATTGCCTGTTGAGCTGTTGTAGTTCACTATAATTTTATTTCTAGTTTTTATAATCTTTGAGGGGAAAGGAGACTATCGATTAGTAGTTCAAGATCAGATCTAAGTTTATAGGTATTTCTCTATTTTAATTTTTGTACAGTCATGGCTAGTTTCAATTTCCTTATGTAGCTTCTACATGTAGTCATATGCTGTAGTGTAGACATATTTTAATAAAATAAAAGAAATTTTTTGGATGAGTTTATTTTCAGTATGTGGATGTTTAGTAGCTCTGTAGTATGTAGTTTATTTTAAATAATTGGAAGAGAATCTAAAATATTCTAAAACTAGATCTTAGGATTTGCCTATCACAGCTCTGCACGATAAGCCCTGTCCTGGTCGAGTTAGGTTCCGACACCCTCTATCTCTCTCTATTATTTTGTTTTACCTTATGAATGGTGCTAGCGAGGTTATGTATTGCTTGTAGATAAAACTGCTTTACAAAAAAGAAACTCCTTTACTCGCCCTTTATTTCCTTTAATCCTTTGATTTTTTTTTATTTCAATGAAAAAAGAACAAAGCCATCCTTGACTGCTTTCACTTTGAATATATAACTAAAAAGATTCACACTCCATTGAACCCTGTTATTTTAACAAAAAATGGATAAACGTGATCATAATAGCAAAGGTGTTTAAGATAATTTAGGCATGCATGAAGCCCTAATATTAAAGAATGACCGACACCTTAAGAAAAAGGGAAGTCATAATTCTAGTTAAAATTGGCCATGGTAGAAACATAATTAATCATTTTCAATATATTTGACATTAGGGGTGTCAATAATTGATATGACCCAATAACCCAACCTAAACCAGACCCGAAAAATCTGGGTTTGAGACTACCCATTTAACAAATGGGTCGGGTTCTGCTTTTATTTTTTGACCCGTTTAAAAAATGAGTAAGATTTGGGTAAACCTGATAACTCAAAATTGAGCCAAAATTGACCCGATATATTTGGTTTCCCTGAATCCCACCCACGGCCCGCTCCCACACTGCTCATCCTCCGTGGTAGATCTCGCGTCCCGCACTGCTCAGGCAAGCACGGAGCACTCACGTGCGTGCTGCCATCCCCCACATAGGTTGTCGATGCACTCTCCCTTGCGTGCGCTGCCAATTCCTACACAGGTGCATCGTTACACTCATGGCTCGACCCCCCTCCGACCTCTCACACCTGGGCTGTAATAGCCTGTATTTTAACCCAAACAAATAAGTTTTTGAAGGAGTCATTTTAAGCCAAATTTAGAAATCGCCTTTGCCATAGCATTTATATTATAGTATTTAATTATATGAATTTTTTGTAATTTTCGGGCACCAGTACAAATCCTTAAGAAATTAAAATCTATCGATACAAGTGAGGATTTTGGGACCGTCAGGTGTCCGTTTTGCAAACTAATTTTATGAATATTTTTTAAATAAAATGATTTACTTTATAATTTTTAAAGCCCTAAAATGATTTATATGAATTATATATTAAAAATTTGGTTAAATTATATAGTTATATTTATATTATATTTATATTTTGTTATAAATATCTTAAATATCCTAAGTCACTAAGTTAAAAGCTTTTTTTGTATCTATTTTCCCCTAAATTGGCAGCAAAGAATGGTTTGAGAAATTGAGGAAAGAAAGGAGATAGAAAAGAGAACTTTGGTTTTGAAGGTTGCATTGCAATTTTCGTCAGTCAAGCTGGTTGGGATACTTACTCGTCTCACTATAAGGAACTGTTACCCTATTTCAATTTTTAATAATTTTATATTTTTGATATTTTTCCAATCAAATTTGTGTTTTCATTATCAAAAAATAAGGATAAGTTTGTATTGTTAAAACTTTCACCACATAACTTTTTATATATGATAGATCTCATCAATATGAATATTTTGACTATAACATATTAAATTTACACCAATTAAATTAAAAGATATAATTTTTTTAAGTAAATGTATAGTATATAAATTTGATAGATTTTTTATGTATTTATATATTTTTATATTTCATACAAGATTTTGACTTATATTGCAAAGAAAAAAGATAACATTTACATGTATGAAAGAAGGCTGGCATTTAACATTATAACGAATACGGGTTGGCTCTTAAAATATAATACCCTACGTAGGAGAGTGGGCCGATAGGCTTTTATTTAAATAAAAGGTTGGTGGTGTTATCCTATTTATAGCTTGTAACTAATTGACTGAATTACAATGATGTGTAGAGGGTGATGACTCTTAAATAATTATTAAAAGCCAACTATAAAAATTGATAGTTTGGGAGCTATGATAGATAAGAGATATACAAAAGAAAATGACATATTAAAATTGAATGTCATGTCTTGCTTTTCATAACTATACTCATGATGATATTTACCTAATTGATAGTACATTAAAAGGATTGATAGATTGATAGCTTATTCTGGCCTTAATATTAATACAATATATCATAATATACTAACATGATTCATTGAATGATATTACTCTTTACCATATATTTAATAATTTGATAGATCTATTTTGATTTCACATATCATATTAATTTTATTGAGATTTTTATTTCTCATATTATATGTTGATTGATATTAACTGAATATACATATTGATTCTTTTGCTTTGTATTGAGCAATGATAGAGTTTTGGTTTCTTGTTGGGCTTTTTAGCTCATTATATGGATTTTTATGATTTCAAGTCAGGGAAGAGGTCAGGACTAGTTTGAATGGGATTGTCAGAGATCCTCAGATTTTTTTTTTATTTTGTTTATATTTTCCTTTACTTTTTTTATTGTTAGGAGTTTGTGATATCTCAGTGATTGTACTAATCTCCTAGCTATTGTATATTAATTTTGGGAGAATAAATATAGTGCAATATTTTGAGGTATATAACTATTAGTAATTTTTATTGAATATACAGATTTATTATTTAGAAGGTCTGATTGATTTGTTTGATTAATTAAAAGGATAAAATAGATAATTTTTCCAAATTTAATCTTGGGGCATCACACACGCCCTACCTCATAGCCCTCACCCACACAAATCCAGCGTTCGCTAAGGCCTACACTCAACCTTATGCACCCGCAGTCCCATTGGCACCGCTCCTGTGCCGCACTCAGCAAGGGTGACACTTGTTCCAATGCTGGCGTCTTCTCTGCTTCCTTTTTAGGAAACTTCTAAATTGCCTCATCATCAGGGCAATATCCTCTTCATCCTCAGTTAGTGACTGATCACTTTCAGAGTCATCCACCTTTAAAGCAATATTCTTCTCCTTTCGTTTCTCACCTGCATCAATCTGTCTTTGAGTCACCGATTGCTCATAAGCAATTAGTGATCCAAGAAGATTGTCAACGGAATAAACATTCAAATCTTTAGATTCAATTATTGCAGTTATCTTTGCATCATATACAGGAGGTAAACAACATAATATCTTGTTAACTTTCTCTGCATTTGTCAACTCCCTACCTAAAGCATGCAATGAAGTGGCTATGTGTGTAAAATGAGTGTACATGTCAGAAATTGATTCATTGTATTTCATGCGAAAAAGTTTATAATCATGCAAGAGAATGTTCAATCTAGTTTGTTTCACTTTATTAGTACCTTCATATGTGATGCAAAGTCTATCCCAGATTTCTTTTCCTGATTTACAGGTAGACACACGCATGTAATCTTCTGACTTTAAAGCACAAAAGAAACTATTCAAACACTTAGCATTCAGTTGAGCTAATTCACGTTCTCCTACAGTCCAGTTTGCAAAAGGTGTTTAAACTCTTATTCCATCTACAATCCTAGTAGGTTCAGTATAACCATCCTGAACTAACATCCACATGCGATAGTCTAGAGATTACAGAAAAGTAGACATGCGAGTTTTCCAAAAATCAAAAGGGATATTATCAAACAACGGTGGTCTAGTGATCGAGCATCCTTCCATAGTATTTCTATTTCCAAAATTAGCCATGATCGAAATTTCAAACAGTATTTAAAACAGTTATTTTGAAATTGGCTCTGATACCACTTGAAAGTCCGAATAAGTTGTTAGACCTATTGCACACGTCCCTAGGCTAACCAAGAGGGGGGGTGAATTGGCCCCCTTTTTTTAAAAAATAAAACTGAATATTTCAGAAAAAATTAATGCTAATCGTACTGTACGATATCAATTCGTACAGTACGAACTGTGATAATATTTTGCTCTTTTGTTCAACACAGAAATTCAACCACTGAGAAAATATACTGTGGAAAAATAAAAATGCAGAAAATAAACAGTGAATAGAAAACACTAGAATTTATAGTGGTTCGGTCAAACACGACCTACATCCACTCCCTAGAGACTCCTTCTCTAGGTATTGCACTAAACTCAAGTGTCTCTTCTTTTTCCCCCACAACAAGGTGGAGAAGCCTTTACAAACTCTCTTCCACCAATCCCGGTATGGAAGAGTACCGTCATCCTTTTCACCCTCCAAGTGCGGCAGAGAACCATCGTCCTTTTCACCCTCCAAGTGCGGCAGAGAACCGTCGTCTTTTTCACTCTCCAAGTGCGGTAGAGAACCGGAATCCTCTCGAACAATCTTATTGCAAAAGCCTCCAAGGAACTAGGAAGATACTTGAAGAACAAGTAAAAAAAATCCTCTCAATTGAATAACCTTGTGAATCTCCTCACAATTCTCTCTTGAAAGATTTCTCAAAACTCACTCCCAATCACTCTCCTTTCACTTCCCAAAAGAATTTTCACAGAAGAATTTTTCCTTCAAACAGTTTTGAGTCAATTTTATACTTAGGACAGAAAAAACCATCCAAAAACTGAAATTTCAAGTTAAGTCCGTGTCGATCGTCCCGTACGATCTAAGATCGTACTGTACGAACAGTTCAGAATTTTTAACAATCTGTCTTGTACGATTTATCAAACGAACAAGTCAGAGAACTTCGTCTGTACATTTCATCCCGTACGAATGCTTGGACGATCAAGTCAGTAAGCTTCGTCCGAACATTTTGTCCCGTACGAACGCTTGGACGATCAAGTCAGTAAGCTTCGTCCAAATATTTCATCCCGTACGAACGCTTGGACGATCAAGTCAGTAAGCTTCGTCCGAACATTTCGTTCCGTACGAACATATGGACGAACCCAATTTTGACTAGTTCGTACAGCAAAACCCATGTACGAACCATATTCGTACTGTACAAACATGACTTAGAAAAATTTTCTAGACATGCAGGTTCTTTATGGAATACACATTCTATAGATCGTCCCGTACGATATCAAATCGTACTGTACGATCAGTTTAAAAATTTAAACTATTTACTCTCCCATTGTGTGTGTGTGCACAGTTATCCAACTTACAATCACACTCTCTCAGACTTAAGAAAAAGAAAAATTTATAGACTCCATTTACAATGAACAAATGAACTTGAAGTCTTTAACAATCTAGAGTGTGAATTTCCTGAAAAATACTTTAGTACACACAACACAAAAAAAACTCAAATATATGTTAGAAGATGAATTAGACAAACAATAAGCTTTTGTAATCATAAAAAATCTAAATAACATAAACTTGGATTAGAATTCATATGAACAAACCGATTCACCCAAATCACAACAAAGCAATCTTTTAGCTTCTCAAGTTTGGAGGTTAGTTTCTTAGTCATATATAGTTTTCTTGTCTAAAAACTTCACGAATGTAAACTCAAGAAGCCACATCTTGAACCATTGGGGGCTAGAGGTTGCTGCTCGAGAAAAAGGGGAAGAATTCTTGGATTTAGCCTTTTTTTAAAGAGGAATAGGAATGTTATTTGAGAACTTCTTCTTAATATAAAATGAACAAATATACACGTTAAAGCTAAGATGAATACCAGCTCAACATAGAGAGATATTCTTCTTGCACATTTTCTTATCCTTTTTGCATTCTTTTTTCAATGGTACAAAAGAATTAGAAATTTAAATGTACATTCATATATCTCAAGAGCTCTATTCAAGCTAAGCCCATCTAGTTCAAGTCATCTCAGCAGAATAAGAATAATGGAGATTTTGAACTCATATAGATCTCCATGAACTAGCAAGGATCATTGTGGACTCCACAAAGAATGCTTAGTCCAAACTTAACATCTCCTCGCCAGCTCCACGCTTAAATAGATGATGACTTCACCGAGCAAGTTACAACTCGAAGTAGCTGATCGATGACTTTTTCCAATAAACTGACATTCTAACTGTCTCAATTGATGAATATAAATTTTTTGTATGTGACTTCACCAAATAACTATTCACATGTGTTTCTACTCTATTGAAAACACACTTAATTTACTCTAGCCTTTCTTGCAACACCAAAAATCTTGGCCAAAGATTATAAATAGAAGCTAAAGGGAGAATTTTTGGACACAAAGTGATTAGGGGCAGTTCATGTATTCTCGACAACCAAGTGAACTCTCATAGCTTTTGTCTTCTCTCTCTCTCTTCCCCCCTTTCTCTCTGTGTTTCTCTCTCTAGTTTTATCATATTAAGGCTCTTGAATTGCTCATGAACAAATTTATGTTTAACAAACAATCACAGATTTAATTTAAAAATAAGTAAATTCAAAACTTTGCATCAAAATATATGCTTATAATACCATTTTTATTTTTAAATAAATTCATTAAGGAGATTTACATACATAACAATCAAAACAATAAAATTCACATATTTAACATCAAAACTTCACCATTCATCTAATACAACACTCATTTATTAAAGTTTAATAGACTTGTCAAAAGTAAAGACAAAGTTACAATGAAGAAATGAGGATGTCATGACCCTGGTCTTGTCAAACGAAGATGATAATGATGGAATCTTACCGATAAAATCAACGATGGGATGACAAGTGGGTGAAAAACTAAGAAGGATAATAAAGATTCATGGGACTTCTGACATGACAGTGTGTAGGGTGATGAGATATCGTTAACAGGATCAATGATGACTAGTAGCATGCAAATGAAAATAAGATTGGAAGAGTGAATGACGATAGGACTATCATCGTACTAATATAATTATAATGAGAGGTTTTAATTTTTATTTAGTTAACCTCCTGAATGATATGTATTGATACATCCTCGAAAAATTATCTTGATCGGGCAGGAATCTCGAGGAAAAATCAAGTTGAAAACTTTCGAAATTAAAATTGGGACCATCCAAACTTCGATTTCAGCAAACTTATAATCGAACTGAACGTCTCAGAAATACGAACACAACGACACAAAATTCAACCCAATCTGAGCCCAAATGGGTCCAAATCAAGGGTCTGAAGCGCTATTAGAATGTTTAAACCATAATTTGGATTACCAAACGGTCTCCGAATATGACATTCTTATAGTCGAATCGAGCATCTCGACGAGACGAATCCAACGAGCCTAAGATTACCAAATTCTGACATCACTAAGACCTTCAAATACCATCAGACGGTCCACGATCAAGGGATTCAACATCAGCCGTCCATTCAAACCACTCCTCATTTACCCTCGATCTTCCACCTATTTACGGGTTATGTCACTCCAGGAAATCTATAAATAGAGTCCCCTCTCCTCTTGAAAAGAAGACATAATCCTAAGGAGAAAAGAGAGAGATCGAAGATCGCTCTTGCCTCCTTGCTCCTCCTCGACCACCGCCGGAGTTCCGCCGGACCACTGCCTAACGTCGGACTTCCGCCGGACCACCGCCAAAAAGCCCTAAGCTCCGCCAGACCACCGCCTTACGTCCTGAGCTTCGCCAGACCACCGCCTTATGTCTTGAGCTCCGTCGGACCACCGCCTAATGCCCTGAGCTCCGTCGGACCACCACATGACGTCCTCAACTCCGCCGGATCACCGCCTCACCCCCTGAGCTCCGCCGGACCACCACTTGACGTCCTCAACTCCGTCGGACCACCGCCTGACACCCTAAGCTCCTTGACGTCCTCATATCTGACGTCCTCAGCTCCTTCAGACCACCGCCTGACGCCCTGAGCTCCGCCGGACAACCACCTGACGTCCTCAGCTCCGCCAGACCACTGCCTGACGCCCTGAGCTCCGCCGGACCACCACCTGACATCCTCAACTCCGCCAGACCACCACCTGATGCCCTGAGCTCCGCCGAACCACCACCTGATGTCCTCAACTCCGCCAGATCACCGCCTGACGCCCTGAGCTCCGCCGGACCACCACCCGATGTCCTCAACTCCGCCGGACCACCGCTTGAAGCCCTGAGCTTCGCTGGACATCCACATAAGGTCCGAAGTTCTACCCAACCACCACCTAGGGCCCGAAATTCTGCCAGATCACCGGGTGACCCCGAAGTTCCGCCAGTGTGACATCAGATTTTCACATACCCCCGACTTCAACCCTACGGTTGATACTTGTAATCTGATCGCCCTTGGAGGCGAGTCAGCCCACTGTAGCCTACTCAAGTTCTAGTATAATCATTTCAATTGGGTCAGGCCCCGTGGTTTTTTCCTTTTCCAGTATTTTTCACATAAAAAATTTGTGTTCTCTGTGTGTGAGCTAGATATTCGTGCAACGCTAAGACTTAAAATTTTAACTCTATCGCCACATATATTCTAGCCCGCAACATATATATATTGACAAGTGACAACTAAATTGTAATAAAAGAATGAAGCTTCAATCAAGTCTATTTAGAATAGTTTAATAATTAAATGATGATGAGATGAAAATGACAACAATAATTATTGTTTAGTTTTGCAATGGATATCCAGTCATAAATTCCCTTGATCGATCCCTTCCGGCAAAAAAAAAAAAAACCAATGCAAAGCGCGGAGCTAACCTATCCACAAATGACAACGCAACCAGACGTGGCAGGCCCCGTGCTGGATCTCATTCCGGGCCCACTAGACATCAACCCGAAATCTCAGCCACTCGCTGGGCAAGGCCCAGCTGGCCCGTCCCAACAGATATCAGAACCAACTGGCGAAGGGCATATCCCGCTTCCGATTCCCAGCATCTCCCTTCGGCATCTGATGGCTCTGATCTCTGCTCCCTCCACTATAAATAATACCCTGTTCTCAACCTCCTCGCCTTCGCTGTCTTCTGTAATGGAGCTTCATCTAGAAACGCCGCTCGAAGCCCTCGTGTTCCGTTACTCCACCACCATAGCCGGATACATATGGACCTGCCTCGCCCTCTTCGCCGCCGGGATCGGTCTATGGCGCTTCCGATTACTCGGGTCAGCATCTAGGCCAGCACCTGTTCCCGCCCCTAAATCTCCTTCCGCCGTTTCTCAGGCGATTCCGCCCCCTCCGTCGATATCAGTTCCGATTGCATCGAAAATGGTTGTGTCGGATTGTGGTGAGAAGGAGGTGAGTGGGTCGCCGACGAAGGGGAGGTTCACCACTTATTTTATAGTGGAGGAGGAGATTGATGGCGACGATAAGGGCGAGGAGTATGAGTTGGAAAGTTACGACGGTCGGGGCCATGGGGAGTGTTTGGATCTGTTGGATTGGGGTTGGAGGGGAGATCTTGGGTGGTATGGTTACCAGGATTGGAAGGCGATTAACGGCAGCGTTGTCAGACTGTGGGATGGCGACCGAAGAGGATCAGCTCAGCGCCAGCGGTGAAGAGGAAGTAGATCTAAGGTGGTATCAGAATTTGTTTGGTGAAGAAATTGTTTGTACATTTTATGTTATTATGGTTGGTTCGGCCGGGCGGCCGGCGACCTGCAATTCCCTCGCCGGATGTTTTTCTGATGGTGCTCCTCTTTTTCTTCTGTTTAACGAATTCTTGCCTTACGTGCTCTTTTCCCTCCTCTTTGGTACAATTTTGCATTCCTTTGGATTTTTTTTTTAAATGATCAAACTGTTTTCGTTTTAAGAGAATACTAATTAATAATATTTGTTTATTAATTGCAAGGAAGTTAATTAGAATAACAACCACCACCGGTCTCTAAGGTTTACAAAATAGAATTGCTTGATAAAGAAAATTACACGAGGAAGTTTATAGGCCATACTTAATTGTAATAAGAAGTAAGAACAAACCCATTACAAAATAAAGTTGTTAGTGCACATCAAAGTAAATATACAAAAGTTTAAAATTTTAATTTTTATGTCCGCATCAGGGTGTAGGTGAGCCGGGCTGGCTTTTATGTCAATTTGAATTCAACTTGCCAATGAGCTTGTGAATGAAGCTTGTCCACATGCTCAAGCTCAACCCAATCTTATTACTCATATGTTGAGCAAGCCCAAGCTTAATGTGACTTGACTAGATTACTCGTTGAACCACTCTATTTAAGAATTTACACATATCCCTCTAATCTTTGAACCCCAACCCCCCGAAGGAGCTAAACTAGTTGTTTAATAATCCAAATCTGAATCACGTGCAAGAGATTGAGCACTTCTCTCATTTCATGACCAAGAGATTCAAAATCTAAAGCCTTGAATTAAAATCACTAAAATTTAAGGTTTTCTTTTTTGAAAAATATCACATCTCTAATGTCTACCTTCCTCAATGACTTGAGTTGATTCCTCACTTCTCTAGAGAAGTCAATAGATGGCATGATAGCTTTTGGGGACAGGGCTTCGCTTTCACATTCATAGGGCTTCTTCAATGCATCTATATTGGGCATCTTTGACAACATGAACTTCAAACTTGTTAAGAAGCAGCGTCCATCAAGTTAGAACAAGTCAGTGATGCAATGACACAAAGAGGTATAATGGGTTTGACTAGTGATTTTATATGCAATTTTCATGGAGTATTTATTCAAATTTTTATGCAATATAGTTCATAAAATTTTCATTTATTCTTTCTATAATGGCTCCTTATTGAGTGATCTAGTTTATAAATAAGATAAAAAAAACTCATCAAAAGGTCGAAGGCCGATGTAACTGAAGGCATTTTCCTATGTGTAATCGGTCAAAATAGATTTTAAGAGCAGGGAGAAGAGGTAATTGCAAGCTTTTTGGCAAGAAACAACAATATAGAAAAATGAACTTTTACAAGGAGGACATTTTTATGTAAGCCTGGTTTCTTTATTGTTCCAATACATTGTATATGTATATATATAATGTAAAAGTTGGTGTACTTGGTTTTGGTCAGATAAAGTAATTTGACTTTACACATGTATGGACTTGATTTTGTTTTCTGTTATAAGCTAACGGTGTTGATGAGATGATAGAGAGTGTGGTTGCTCCATCATTTATGTGGTTGTGGAGATCAATGTTATTGAGATGGTTGAGAGTGTAGTTGTTCCATTGTTTATATGGTTGTGGAAGTCGCTGTTAGTCCCCCACAAACTAAGGGGTCTTGCCGAACCATTAATCTGAGATGAATGGATTGAAACCTGTGAGCTGGGAGAGATGTAGTGAGAATGTTGGTTAGCTGATCTTGAGAGCTGATTGGTATGAACTGAATGTCCTTGAAGTAGATGTGGTCGCAAATAAAATTATTGAAGGATGCATGGGCCTGGTAAGATTGGTAAGTTGAGATGAAGGGTTCCCCTAAGATAACGAAGAAGTCATTTGAGAAGGAGAGAGTAGTGTGGTTGTGGTTTTGTGGATCATGCATATGTTGACACAATTGGTTATTCAGACGAGTGATGGTTAAGTATTGTAGGGAGCCAACAATGTTACGAAAGAGAGGAGGATCAGACAAAGGAGTTGATTTTAAGTTGGGTGGTGGTGGTTTGGATGGTGTGGGAGTGGAAAATGGATTGCAGTTGGTGAATCCATATTTTTGGAGAATGTCGGTAGCATATGGAGTTTGAGACATGAAATATGAGTTATTTTGTTTGGTGATTTGAATTCCTCAAAAGTTTGATATGGGACCGAGATGTTTCATTGAGAATTGCGAGCTAAGGTTAAGGATTAACATAGAGAGGGCCGAAGGAGTGTTTCCTATTAGGAAGATATCATTGGCATAGATGGGAAGATAAATGCGTACTTGAATTCCATTATGGATGAGGAGAGAGGGTCCACCTTGCTTTGTGAGAAACCATTGGAGACAAGATAGGTAGAAAATGTGTGAAATCATTGGTGGGTTGCTTGTTTGAGGCCATAGAGAGATTTTTGAAGTAAACAAACATGATGTGGAAATTGTGAATCTTGAAAGCCATGTGTTCAATGCATGTAGATTGTTTCATCAAGAGAATCGTGACACATAAAGTTAATGAATTTGCCAATTCATGTTTAGTGCTATGGTGAAAAGGACTTTAACATATGATATTTTGGCAACTGGGCTGAAAGTTTTGGTGTGATCAAGATCATATTCTTGATGATGACCTTGAGCAACTAGGCGGGCTTTGTGTCGAGCAACGATGTCATCAACATTATACTTGGTGTGGAAAGTCCAGCGGTAGCCTAGAATATTACTATTTGTAGGAGGTGGGACAAGTTTATCATGCCCTAGAACCTAAAGAGGAATTTAATTTTACTTATTCCTAAGTTAATCATCTCACATTTTAAAATACACTAGGCCAACTAATCATCAAGAATATATATAAAATAAACATTTAAAGTGCGCAATTCATAATTTCATATCCCAAAATAATCATATACAAGAATCCAGATTTCAACAGCTTTCAATACAACATAAGTATAACTTGGACTTCCAAAATCATAAATACCTATTTGTCTGGCTTTCTTGCTCCCTATTGGACTGAATCTACTCAATATGTATTTACTCCGCCATAAAGAATTGCAAGTCTCACCACCATCTGATAGAACTTTCCCTTAAGTTTGAGGGTGCTTTTCTATCACACAACAGGTCAGTGCATTCCTCCACTTCAACCATCCAACTTAAATTATACTAATATATAATATCCCATCCATTTCACCATCACTTTGAATAATATACTTGAGATATCTAAAATGTATACTTTTATTAATGACTTGATCACCCAAAGCCACAGTCCCCCACAAGATCTAAGTACTAAAATTGTACTCCATGTATTCAGTTTTAAATCTACTCAAACGAAAACCTTTAGACTCTAAGGCTGACCTCCATAGTTCAAGTTTATCTTCAACTCTCTCTCTCTCTCTCTAATCTTATCAAAAAGAAAAATATCATCAACAAAAAGTATAAACTAGGGTACATCGTCTTGCAAATGTCTATTAAGAACATCCATGACTAGAGCAAAAAGATATGAGCTTAAAGCAGATCCTTTATGTAACCCAACTAAAATAGGAAAATACTTAGTCAAAACATCTTGTATTTGAACACAAGTAATAATTATTACATACATAACCTTAATGACTTAAATATAAATATTATTAATCCCTTTCTTTTCTAGAACTCTTCAGAGCATTTTTCTTGGAACTTTATCGTATGCTTTTTTTCTAAATCAATAAATATCATATGTAAATCCTCGTTATTCTCTCTATACTTCTCCATCAAACCTCTCACTAAATATATATCTTCCTTAGTAGACCTTTATGGCATGAATCCAAATTGACTTTGAGAAATATTAGTACTGCATCGTAACCTATGCTCAATAACTATCTCCTATAGTTTGAAAGTATGACACATTAACTTAATTCATGTGATGCTCTGGGATCTAAAATGGAAGAATTTTATTTCTTTTTCTTCTTTATTATCTTTTTTGTTTCATTAACAACTATATCATTGATAACCAAAGCTAACTAATTACATTAAGGAAAAATATATAAATAATAAAAAATATATAATTATATTACTACAGTCAATATTTACATCTTGATTAAAGTTTAAAGTAAAAAATATTACAATAGTCACAACAGGCTACAAAGAATTTGTATAAACCTAAGAGCTGAAAATAAAACTATACTATCATCATTACCTTGCCTCACTCTACAGACTCCTTATATTTACCTGAAATTATATAAAAATCACGTAATGAACATATAGCCTAGCAAGTAATAAAAACTTATCACTGCCTTCAATGCAAGATAAAAGAATCAATAAGCATGCTCCAATTTCAGTTAATATCAATCAATAATTAATAGTCTATCAGTATAAGAAAGTATTTAATAAAACTAATATACATCAATAGTAAAACCAATATGATCAGTAAAGCCAAAAAATTCTATCAACTATAAGAAAATATTTATAAAAAACCTATCAATCAATGTGTCATGTCAATATACTTATTAGTGCACTGCATTAATATGTCTATCAATATCTCTGTCATATGCTATGTCATATTGTATTAATATTTATGAAGGTTCAATCAATTCTATTTTAATTTTATCTATCAATCTCATCAATCAATTCATGTGTTATAATATAGATGCAATCATGAATGTGATTATGAATAGCAAGGCAGAACACCCAGCTTTAATATGGTATTTTTATCCTTTCACCCCAACTGTCGGCCAATTGGTCATCAATTTTTAATGTATTCTCAACTATCGACTAGTTGGTCATCTGTTTTTATTTTACCACCGCTGTTTATTATCTTAAGTTAATTCACAGATATAAATCATTAAGATTCATCACTCTTTACATGTCGACATAATTCAATCAATTTGTTATAGACTAACATCCAAGATTACATCATAAATCTTTTATTTAAAAAAAACCCGTAATCTCACCCTCATACGCAGGTATTATTTGTTAAGATTCAACCAATATTAATTATAGTGTTAACAACAGTCTTTCTTACTTACATACAAATATTACATTTATCTTACATCAGTCTTATTATTTTCTTTATACAAGTCAATATAATATATGAAATGTAATAATAAATGAAATACAAAAAAATTAATATATTATGCACTAACTTCAAAAAATCATAATTATCAATCTACCCAATGAATTCAACAGTATTACAGTCAAAATACTCATGAGAATTATATATATCATATATATAAAGTTACAAGATGAAAGCTCGATAAATTAGGAGAAAATGTATTTTAAAGGGTTTGAGAGATAAAATTCTCAGAAATCAAAATCCTAAAAAATAGGAGTAAAGGTATAGTTACTTATAATAAGCAGATTACTTTTATAACAGGAACAACAGACGAAAATGCCCCAGAGGACTTCCTCTCTCTTCCTTCCCGTCTGCCTTCCTTTATTCTCCTCCTTTCTTCCTTCCCAGCCAAGCAATGAAAATAAGGAAGGAGGTATGGTGGCAGGGATATTTAAATGAAAAGTATTAAAAAATTAAGTTTAGTGCCTAGCATCATGGCGCTTCTATAACCTAGTGCCACAGTACTACATATAAAACAACATTATGCAGCATTGCTGAATTATTTTCCAAAATTTCAAAGAGTTCAGCGCCGCTGTGCTCGCAAGCACAATGTTGCAACACTCCAATTCAAAATTTTCAAATATTTTAGATTTTTATTTTAAAATTATTTTCATAATTTTCATATCATTACAATTCCTCTATAATTCGTACACACTTTTGCATCACCTTTATTCTTGAAAGTAAAAATCAACACTCTCCTTCTCTACTCATCTAACATCTTCTAAGTCCTAAAAAAATATTGAAATTTTTCATAAGCCAAGAAAATTTTTCATCTCCTTTACATTTCCACACCTCTATTGAAATATCATCAAGTCCAACAACTTTTTCACACTTCATTTTCTTTAAAGCCTCTTTAATATTGGTTTTACTAATACACAGATTAAAAAAAATTATTTTCATTTAGGATGCTAATGTTACTAAAATCAATCGTATTCTCACAATTTTTATTAAAAACTTTATCAAAATATCTCATCCACCTTTGTTTAATATTCTCCTCTAATAAAAGTACTTTTTTATCTTCATCATTAATGCATTTTACTTGAACTAAATTTTTGCTTCTATCATTTTGCTTAGCTAATTTATACATATACATATATCTTTTGCTCTCCTTAATGTTTAATCTATTATATAAATCATTAAAAGCTAAATTATTTGCATCGCATATTGCTTTCTTAGACCCTTTATATGCCTCTTTATATATTTTTCAATTCTTCGAGCTTTTAGACCTAAATCAATTTTAATAGCAAAGCATTTTATTTTACATCTTTTATTGCATATTTTAATTCCACCACCAACTACTGTTATTATTATGAGTTTTTCCTTTTAATCCTCCACGCACATCCTTTGTAACATTCTTACTATCATTAGTTACTTTTTTTTTCACATAATATCAGCTTCCTCATGAATAGTCAAAATAATAAGATCTTGAATATCACTCTCAAAATATTTTTTGATAGTATTTAAATTTCACTATCTAATCTTAAAATAATATTTTATTTTTTTTTATATTTTATCAATTTGTCTTAAAGTCCAAAACTAACAAGCAAAACGGAGGAGGAAGAAACTTAAAAATATGCTAAAATTATAAGCAAAATTTGTTTTAATGGGGGAATAGGTCCCCATTGGCCCATCGAAGAAAGCCCAAAGCAGTTCTAATGAAAAGGGCACCTTCACAACGATTTGAACCTCAGTTCTTTGTTTTATAAAGTAACTCTCATCCATTTTGTCATATGTTATAACTATGTAGAGGTCATTTAATTTATTGTACTTAAGTTATCATAAAATTCTATAAAACTATTCCTGCTTTATTTATCATTTATTTAGATATTTTCAAAGAATAATAACAATTTTATTCATAAATATTACATTAGAAAATTTTAAAATTTACATCATTAAAAATTATATATATATATATATATATTAATTTTCTTTTTTAATAAAACTAATACCTAAAAATTTAAAGTAAAATAAGATAATCATACATTTTTGTATAATACAACTAATATAATATATAATTTAATAATTTATTCAAAATAAATATTGATTTTTTTTAAGGTCAAATATTATTTCACTAGTAACTATTAAATGAAAAGGTAAAAGAAATCACTTTTAAAATATTAAGAGTATTTTAAAAATTATCAATTTGTGCCCCCATTAATAAAAATTCTAGCTCCGCCCCTGACTACAGACCTATCAAAGGATTACTTCATAGCGAAAAAATATTTTTTGGAGGTAGACTTTTTCCGGTGTATTGATCTGCTCATATCTTGAATTTGATAATGATAATGAAAGAAATAATCAAAATGATTGAGGTCATGATAGAAAAGACTCTTGATATTGTTAATTTGTGATTGCATCCCAATCGAGATGAAAGGATGGCAGTTGGTGGTTAGAACTTGGAACTTCATAAGGACGATGGAGATACAAAGAATGCTTTTTGTGGTGGTGCTATTTTTTTTAGTAATGTAAAAGCATTTTGTTGGTTGAAACCAAAATTAATATCTTCATAAAATTTTCTTTTGGTAACTTCTATTATTGTGGACAATGTGAACCAGTGTTGGCATATTTAAATGAATATGATTATTGATGTCCAAGAAATTTAGGCTTCGTTTGGAACAGCTTTTTTACTGTTTTCTAAAGTAATTTTTTAGTACAATTTTTTTTAAACTATAAATTTTTGTACTAAAAAACTACTTTGGAAAGAAGCAGGAAAACTGTCGCAAACGAAGCTTTAATTTTATTTGGTATTGCCTCTTTGTAAGAAGTAAGCTTTAATGGTGAATTGAGCTTGCTCCTTTTCACCCCTAATTCCCACTACTCTATGATGCGGTGGATCTATTGTTGAGACCTATGTCATTTTAGGGTTATGTTAATTCATGTTATGTATAATTTCGATCGTTTGCATGGATGCATTTTAATGCCATGACAAATTGCTTCCTCCTCTTGGTTGTCTTCATCTTCTCCAAGTTCTTATTGTTGTTGAGTAATTTTCGTAGACACGAGCATTTCTATGTGCGATGAAAATGGGAAGTATGGTGGAATACTTGGTAGAGACTTTTGTGAGGGCGTTGATGCTTTTGTAACTAGTACACAGAGTTAATGTTATGGGTCATACTATCGATTGGTGGAAATTGTGGAGGATGAGCACTTGATTGTGTGCATTCCATCATAGTCTAAAAGTTGGCCATGATTATAGGTTATCTTTAGTTGGTGCAAGATCCATCGACCAAGATGTTAGGTTCTCACCCCCTGTTCACAACTTTTGTGGCATTCATATGATCCACAAAACTTTCATAGTGAAATCGTGTTGCAATTATTATATCTTCGAACCAATCACATCAATAGCAAGCTACATCCTTCTTGCATATGTCATCATGTTGCAATTATTATATATCCGCAACTAGCTACCTTCAGCCACTGACCATCACTATTATTGTGTTTTACACTGCATGCATGTTACTTTAAATCAAATAAAAAAAGTTTATTATCTATATTTATTTTGCACTCAATCCAAATAATTCTAAATATATCAAATACATTACATTCATTTTACACTATATTTATGTTACTTTGTATTCCTTTTTCACCAAACCAAACAACCTCTAAGTCTTTAATTTTTTTGAAGGTTCTAAAATTTAGATCAAATATTAATTTGAAAGAAAGAAATATTCAATATTAAATAAGTGTTAAATCAGGCATTAAATCAGATGATATAAATAAATATTTAAAAATTTTAAATATTATTTTTTAAATATTATTTAAATGACTTAATAATTATACATAAATATATGAAAACAAATAAAGAAAACCATTTTATAAAATATAGAACATGCATTAAAAAATATCTTCTATAATTTTAAATTTATACACTTTCTATATCAAAGTGATTAATCTCTTCTTTTATAGTCATAAGTGAAATTCATATAATTCTTTGAAACCTTGTATGCTCAATTGCTTAAATATATTACAAGTTATAATAAACATTCTTTAATAACAATAAAAGTGCAGTCAAATAAATTTTTTTTTAAGGAGTTATGATTTATAAATTTAAATAAAACTATTAGTCTAAATTATTTATATCTATTCATCAATTAAAATTAAACATTGATAAATTGATCAAAATATGAACTAGATGATTCATGTCCAGCACTTTCTTACTATTTTTCATAAATTTATATACTAAGAAGCTGCTTTTGAGTGCTAGATCTGCTAGAGCTTTATAGTTATAAGTAACCTGTTGCTTGATTTTTTTTTTCAAAAAAAAAAAACAAAATATTTATAATTTCCATAATAATTTAAAAAAAATTATTTTTCTCATAACAATTTTATAATCACATTTATAAAAAGTTAGTCACCCCAAAAGTCCCCTAAGGCTTCATTTGGGGTGGTTTTCTTACTGCTTCTTAAAGCTGCTTTTAAAAATTTTTGTACTAGGAAGCTGCTTTAAAAAGTAAAAAGAAAGCTGTCCCAAACGAAGCCTAAGACGATACAGGTGTCAGCTTCACAAATGTTAGCGAAAGTGATACAACACTAAAAAAAGTGGTTGATTGGGCTATTAAAACTTTAAATGTCTATTTCCCATGGTTTGAATGGTTGTAGAAAATAGAAGAAATAAGATAAAATTTGATCAAATTTAATAATTGTGAGATCTTGAAGATGACAGATCTCACTAAACATATAATAAATTAGGCCAAAAATCCCTTAGAAAAACAGACTGACCCACTAATTGGTTAAAATAACTCAATAATGGGGCGTCTACATCAAATAAACAACACAATTAGGTAACCAATTAAAAACTCTAACTACAATAATAATTTCATAATCATATTTACAGATAACAACAAGAGAACACCAAATTAAAATATATAATTAAGCTCGGATCAAACACCTTTGTCATTTATTTTTCCAAGTTTTAGCAAACTTTATTAATAAAATATGATTTTATTTTATATAAGAAACCAATAAGCATGAAAGCAAATCAAATACTAAGGCTTTGTTTGGGATAGTTTTAGATCACTGTTTTTTTTTTCTGCTTTCAATAGATTTTTGTACTAAAAAGCAATAAGAAAGCTGTCCCAAACGAAGCCTAAGAGAAAGAGTATGCATGTCCATATTAGAAATAGGCGTTATGGGAGTTGTAAGAAAAGAGGTTAGAAAAAGATTGGAATAAATTGTTAATGAAGTTAATTTTGTAGATTTAATAAATAACACAATACTATGAAAGAGAGAGGAAAAGTTGGTTGTCACTGCCATGAATGACATTCTAGAATTATGGAAGTGACTTCCAAAATTGTGGTTAGAATTACATATCAAACAAATGATTGAAGGAGCTTTTGGAAGTGGCTTATTCTCACTTTTATAAAATTGATGTAAACAAATAAGAGCATATCCTAAGCTAATGAAATCTCTAATTAGGTTTATTTTTAGAGAAGTAGCCTTTTTATGTTTTCTAAATGATCTCTCTCTCTCTCTCTCTCTCTCTCTCTCTCTCTCTCTCTCTCTCTCTCTCTCTCTCTCTCTCTCTCTCTCTCTCACACACACACACACACACACATTTTGAAGCATCACCTTATTATATCTGCTACATTATATAACTTATGCTTCAATTTATCCGTATATCAAACATTGACATCAACTCCTATACACAAGTTAGTTGTCACCCCTTCCAACTCTGCATTTCTTCCACCAACCCTACCTTGCTAATCTAGAATTTTCTTCCACAATTTCCTCTATGCTTATAAATAATAGTAATATTATTCTTTTCAAGATACAATAGATTCCACAACAAAACATCTACCCACCTCTTGCTACCCCAACTATCTCAATTACTATGGGTGCTTTTATTCCTAAACATAGATCTCGAGAGCTCAATCCACTTGATATGCAGCCCATTGTGTTACTAGTCAAATCACTAATTGTCACTTTCCATGAAATCTCATAGCCTCCAATTGTGCATCCCTTGCATGAGCCATCTCACACCATCAGTCACTTGGAATCATCTGCATCAATCCCATTGTAAACCTTGGTGGCCTCTAAGAAAAATCATAGTTGAATGCTCATGAAGCCTTCAACATCGCTAAACACAACCAATCCCTTCTTCCTCAATTTTACATAGAACTAGGAAACTCACTCTCCCACTTTCCCTCAAAGAAACCAGTATGACACCCCTTTACCCACTGACACTAACAAACGCTCCCATTTCTCTATACTCACTATATGTGTCTTCATAACTCAGCAAAGACATGCCTATCACTTTCCTAATCACTACATGCCAACCAGCTAATGCAAACATCATTCCCATTACCATTTTGATGATGAGCCTCATCCTACCCTTTTTCTTCAGACTTAAATTAACATGTTCCACCTTGATTTTATAGCATAGTATTATTATATCTATATAATCAAATGTGTTTAATTTTTATAATAGAAAATTTGAATGGTTATTATTTTAATATATCCTAATTTTTTAGGATATTCTTCTTTATTATATTTTTCTTTATTGCTCACTCCATTTGTCACATGTAGGCATGATTATATTAGCCTAGAAGCAATTAATCAAAGATATATCTATTTATTTCATATACTATTTTCTATGAAATATATACTTGATATATCATCAAAACATCACCTTGATCGAGCACAAATATTGAGGCATGTTCAAGTTGCCATCTTCCCAAGTTAAATTCAGGATCATCCAAACTCCAATTTTAGCAAACTTACAGTCAAATTAAATGTCTCAGTAAGACGAATCGAACAACTTAAGATCTAATCCGAGCCTAAATGGTCTCAAATCAAGGGCTTAAAGAAAAATGGGAAGCTTTAGAGGATTAATTGGATGACCAAATGATATCCGAACATAGCATGCTTATAGCCGAACTGAGCGGCTCGACGAGATGAATCCAACGAGCCAAAAATATCTTAATTCTTACATATTTAAGGCAATTAAATGCTGAATGAATGTTTTATGATTGAGGGAATCGATATGAGTTGTCTGATGGAGCACTCCAAAAATTACCATGGATCTTCTTCATATTTACGGAGCATACAACAATAACAACAACAACATCAAGCCTTTATCCCACTACATAGGGTCGGCTACATGAATCATTTTTCTCCATTGTGTCCTATTAAAAGTCAAATTCTCATTTAAATCTAATAAAGAAAGATCATTTCTAATATTTTCTAACCAAGTCTTTTTAGGTCTACCTCTACCTTTCTTAACATAAGGCAAATCTAATACCTCTACTTTCCTAACTGGGCCATCAGAAGGCCGCCATTTTATGTGACCAAACCATCTAAGGCGACTCTCTCTAATCTTATCTTCCACTGGATCTACTCCAAGCTTTTCACATATATGCTCATTTCGTATCCTATATCTAAGGGTAAAACCACTCATCCACCTAAGCATCCTCATCTCTGCAACACTTAGCTTAGTATTATGCTTCTCTTTTAATGGCCAACATTCAGTACCATAAAGCATTACAGGTCTCACCACCATCTTATAGAATTTTTCATTAAGTTTAATGAGGGGGTCTTTTCTATCACACAACAAGCCCGATGCATTCCTCCACTTCAACCATCCAACTTGAATTCTGCTGATAATATCCCCATCTATTTCACCATCACTCTAAATAATAGATCCAAGATATCTAAAACGTGTACTCTTATTAATGACTTGATTTCCCAAAGTCGCAATCCCCTCACTAGGTCTATTACTACTAAAATTATACTCCATATATTCTATTTTAAATCTACTCAAGCGAAAACCTTTAGACTCTAAGGTTGACCTCCATAATTCAAGTTTACCTTCAACTCCCTCTCTAGTCTTATCAACAAGAAGAATATCATCAGCAAAAAGCATACACCAAGGTACATCCTCTTGCAAATGTCTAGTGAGAACATCCATGTCTAAAGCAAAAAGATATAGGCTTAAGGCTAATCCTTGATGTAATCCAATCGAAATAAGAAAATACTTGGTCAAATCACCTTGTGTTTGAACACAAATAACTCCTACATACATATCTTTAATGATTTGAATATAAGTGTTATTAACTCCTTTCTTTTCAAGAACTCTGCATAACACTTCTCTTGAAACTTTATCATATGCTTTCTCTAAATCAATAAATATCATATGTATATCCTCCTTATTCTCTCTATATTTCTCCATCAAACCTCTCAATAAATGTATGGCTTCCATAGTAGACCTACCAGGCATGAATCCAATTGATTTTGAGAAACATTAGTATCACGCTGCAACCTACACTCCATAAAATTTACGGAGCATGCCTCTCTAAAAATTTATAAATATAGCATCACTCTTTATATAATAGGGACCTTTTGGGGCTGGGACCTTTGTAGGCTTAGATCCTGAACTAGAAACTCAAGATAACTATAAGACTTGAAGCATCTCAGAGCTCCACCACTAGCAAACCCTCACCACCTGGTCGCTACTGTTAGACCTCTACATGACCATCGCCGTCAAACCTCGTCTGATAGCTATTGTCGAGCCCTCGTCTGACCTCCATTGCCCGCCGACTATGATCCTTTCGACCACGGCCGCCCGTCGACTATGGTCCATCCAACCTCTGTCGACCGCAACTACTGTCCCTCCAACCACCATTGTTCATTGAATACCGTCCCCCCAACCTCGGTTGCTGGCCAATTATGGTCCCTCCGACCTTCATCGTCCATCGACTACAGTCCCTCAAACCTTTGCTCCATCGACTACGGTCTCTCCGACCACCGTCGCCCGCCGACTACGATCTTGTCGACCTCCGTCGCCAGCCGGCTACAGTCCCTCTGACCTCCATCACCCGTCAACTACAATCCCATCGACCTCCATCGATGGTCGATCTTTGTCGCCTACCGGCCTCCATCGCTCGCCGACTATGGTGCCGCAGACCTCCACCGTCAGCCAATTGCAATCCCTCCTACCTCAGTCGACTATAGTCTCTGCGACTTCCGCCTCCCATCGACTACGGTCCTACCGACCACCTTCTTTCACAGACTAAGGTCCCCCTGATCACTGTCTCCTACTGATTATGGTCCCTCTGACCTTTGTCATTATGGTCCCTCCAACCTTCATCGCCAGCCGACTACAGTCCCTCTGACCTCTATCACCCGACAACAGTCTCCTCTACCTTAGTCGCCCGACTACAGCACCTCCAACCTCCATCGCCCAACTACGATTCTACCGACCAAACGAATAGACAAACATTCTCTTATCACTGGATTCTTCCAACTCCCACTATATATTATACTCTATAGATATATATATTTTCTACATTGAATCAAGGCCTTCTCCTGAGGAAGGACATCATTTGTATTCAATTACAAACACTAATAGAATCATTTTAACTAGGCTAGGCCCCGTGATTATTCCCTTTTAAGGGTTTTTCACATAAAAATTTTAGTGTCTATTATAACTCTTGTACCTCTCTCTCTCTTATTTATTTGTGTGTTTAATCTTCATACAAAATTTGAACGTTAAACTCTACATCTTTCTATTACCGTAAATGTTCCAAGACACAACAATATTATTTAAAGTTGCTTTTTATTCATATTATAAATATACTGAAGCTCTCTAATACTTCGCTTGGAATAACTTTTTTACTATTTTATAAAACAGCTTTTAATAAAAAATTTAAGTTATAAAAATTTTTTAACTAAAAAAATATGTTAAAAATTAATAAAAAAAACTATCACAAATCAAATTTAAATCTCTCAATCTTAGCTTAGGACAATTACTTTCGGCACGTGTTAATGTGCATGACAGCTCATGCACTATAGTGCTTGGTTTCCTAATGGGTCTGTGGTCCGGAACGGTAGGGTCAAATCCAACGGGGGTGTACCAGCAATTGATGGCCATTGAAGCACTATCGGGTCAGAGGCGAAAGACCTACAAGTGGCGGCCCGGATCCGGTAAGAGGATTCCTTTGCTTCTCCGTTCCGTTCGTCGAGTTGATCTCCGCGGCGATTCCTCGGCTAATCGATTTTTCGGAAAAATTTAGGTTTTAAACGGCTTATTATAAAGCTGCCGCGAGAAAAATAAATTTTTTTGATGTTATGTGATGAAAAACAAAGCAGTAAATTTTTTTAAATTGATTTAGTGATAATTATTAATTTTATTTTAAAATAAATATAATATGAATTTTAATTATTTATTTATTTATTATATTCTACTTTAAATAAAATTAATAATATTAAAATTAATTTTGATAAAAATTTTGTACACTTTTTCTCAATTTTTTCTCCGAACGGTCAAGTGATCTAAAGATCAAGTATTATTATTTTTATTTATATTAATAGGCATGCACTTTATTAAAATAGTAATATTATTCTTTTCAAGATACAGCAGATTCCACCACAAAATATCTACCCACCTCTTGCTCCCCCCTATCTCTATTATTACTACGGGTGCTTTTATTCCTAAACATAGATCTCAAGAGCTCAATCCACTTGACCTGCTGCAGCTCATTGTGTTACTAGATCACTAATTGCCACTTTCCATGAAATTCTTAACCTCCAACTGTGCATCCCTTGCAAGAACCATCTCACACCTTCAGTCACTTAGAATCATTGCATCAATCCCATCGTAAACACTGGTGGTCTCTAAGGCAAGCCATAGTTGAATACTCACCAAGCCTTCAACATCTCTAAATAACAATCAATTCCTTCTTCCTCAATTTTACATAGAACCAGGAAACTAACTCTCCCACTTTCCCTCAAAGAAACCAATATGCCACCCTTTTACCCACTGACACTAGCAAACTCTCCCATTTCGTCATACTTGCTCTATGTGTCTTCATAACTCAACGAATACATGCATATCACCTTCCTAATCACTACATGCCAATCAGCTAATGCAAACATCATTCCTAACGCCATTTTGATGATGAGCCTCATCTTTGCCCCTTTCTTCATACTTCAATTAATATGTTTCACCATAATTTTATAAGATAGTATTATTATATCGATATGATCACCTGTGTTTAATTTTTATAATAGAAAATTTGAGTGGTTATTTTAATATATCCTAATTTTTTAGGATATTCTTCTATATTATTTTTTTTCTTTATTACTCGCATTTAGCGTGCACTACAAAAAGAATACCTGCATTTTGAATATTTTGGCGTTCGACGCAACGCAAAGAAAAGCTATAGTGTCTAAGTAAAGTATTCCAAACTCGCTCGGCAATGTATTTATGATGTATTCGAAACCCACTCAAATCGAGCGAGTTTCAAATACACCGCAACTCTCTCAAGCGAAAAGGAGTGAAATCCCAACTGCATTTCTTTGTTGATGTTTGACTTCACCACCTTCGCTTTCGCAAACCTTCGCCCTCGCGTCCTGCCCACCCACAAAGTTCTCCACCCAGCTTTGCATGTTCCTTCCTTCTCCTGCCTGGTAATCTTCTCGCGTACTGCCCACCCACGAAGTTCCCACCGAGCTTCTCCCTCACCCGGTATAAAAGAAGAATTAATTTTTAGTGAGATTTAAGATGTTCTTTTTTTGCATTTGGCTAGATTTACCTCAAATCTTCCTCAAATCCTGCTTAAATTCTGCTACCAAATAACCTCTTAGGTTTATAAGTTTAGATGATCTACAAGATTAGCTATTTCTATATAAACATATTGAACAACTATTTTCAATTTTTTTTTCAATTTTATAGCACATTTTATTTTTCTGTGTATTTGTCTTCAAATTCATATTTTTTATTTTTATAATAATTTTATTTTTTCTCTATATTTTTCCTCAAATTCATATTTTTTCAATTTTATAGCAATTTTTTTTAAAATACACTATTTTTACTTTATCATTGTATTTACTTTGTAAACAATCAAATAACCTCGAAATATATTACATTTTTTTTTAGGCAACCTAACAGCTCCTGGGTCATTACGTGTAAACGTGCATACAGCTCATGCACTATGGTACTTGGTTTTCTGACGGGTCTGTGGTCCGGAACAGTAGGGTCAAATCCAACGGGGGTGTACCAGCAATTGATGGCCACCGAAGCACTATCGGGTCAGAAGCGAAAGAGGTACAAGTGGCGACCCGGATCCGTTAAGAGGATCCTTTGCTTGTCCGTTCCGTTCTCCACGGCCATTACAAAGCTGCCGCGACAAAAATATTTCTTTTTTAAATAGACTTACTGATAATTATTAAAATTTATTTTAAAACAATATAATATGAATTTTAATTAATTAATTACATATTATATTCAACTGAAAATAAAATTAATTTTGGTAAGTGATCTAAGGATCAAGTATTAATCAAAAAATATTTAATTAGAAATTATTTGATCAACTAATTAATCAACTTTGATAGGACTGATTATTACTTTAAACACTAATAGAACTTAATGATATATTTAAGATGCTATATATGATAAAGTTTTGGTCATAAATGATCTCAAACTCATTGAATTAGTATCAAGATGCGTGCAATAGTGAACTAATCAATCAAAATTTTTATTATATTTATTTTTTAATAATTAAATAAATGTAGAATTCATCTTAATTAAGATTATATTAGAATATTGTGATTCAAATTCTTTTTCCAAAATCCTAATCAATTACATAAGTAGTATAATAATTAGTTTCCCAAGTCTAATTAGGCTGCATTTATCTTAACTAAAATTAGCATAATTAATTCTTAATTAGTAAAATTAAGGGTTTGCTTAGGATATCCTTATGACTGCTTTACTTTTTAGACAGCAATCGTAATTTGTTTTGGCTTCTGTTTTTTTAATATTTTCTCACTATTTTTTCACTACTTTCTAATTACTTTTTAAAAAATGTTATGATGGAAAGTTGCTTCATGCAATAATAGTATGGCCAAATTATCTTCTCCACAACAGCTTCATAATCAACTTTATAAAATGTTGCAGCAGACCTAAACAAACTCTAATTCTATGAATTAAGCCTATTTCAAAAGCATAATAAAAGTTGTTGCATCCTGGAATATTCACGGCGATAGATAAATATAAAGTTTAATGTCCTAGCTTTGTACGAAGATCTAGTACACAATCAAATAAAAGAGAGGGGTAGCATTCATAAGAGACACCATAGCTTTTACGTGGAAACCCCTGGAAAAAGGGGAAAAACCACGGGGCCTGCCCATTCGAATGAATCCACTATTGTTTGCAGTAGATTACAAATAAGCCCTTCCTTGGGAGGAAAGCCTTGACTTGATGCAGTACATGTAAATTACATAGAGTGCATTACATGGTGGGAATTAAAATAATCAAAATTGATATGTTTGTTTGGTCGACAAGACCATAGTCGGCTAGCAACATAGGTCGGAAAGATCGTATTCGGGTGATGGTGGTGGGAAGGACCGTAGTTGGCAGGCGACGGAGGTTGAAAAGACCGTTGTTAGGCGATGGAGGTTGGAATAACCATAATCAGCATTCGATAGGTCAGAAAGACCGTTATCAGGCGACGGAAGTCAAAAGGACCATAGTCGGTGGGTGACGGTAGTTAGAAAGACTATAGTCTGGCAACAGAGGTTGAAAAAATCGTAGTCGGCAAGCGACAGTGGTCATAAAGGTTGTTGTCTCTATAAAGGTCAGAAGGACCGTAGTTTGGTGACGGGGTTCAGAAAGACCGTAGTTGGCGGGTGATAGTAGTCAAAAAGATTGTTGTCTGGCGACGGAGGTTGGAAGGACCATAGTCGGCGGGTGACAATGGTCAGAAAGACCATTGTCTAGCAAAGGAGGTCGAAAGGACCATAGTCGGCGGGCGATAATGGTCGAAAAGACTGTTGTCTGGAGACAAAGGTCGGAAGGACTATAGTCGGCAGGCAATAGTGGTTAAAAAGACTATTGTCTGGTGGAAGTCCAACAAGAATTGGAAGCCGGGTGGAAGTTCGACGTTAGTTGGTGGCCTAGCAGAAGTCCGGCTTCAGTCGGTGGAGTCTGGTGACAAAAGAGCTCACTTCCTTTTCTTTCTTCTCTTTCTTGCTTGGGGTCCCCTTTTATGAGAAATGAGGGGTCTATTTATAGTTTTGTGAGAGTGGAAGACCAGTAAATAAGAGGAAGTAGGGTAAGTTGGGAGTGGTTTGAATGGACAGCCGATGTTAATCCCCTTGATCATAGATCGTTTACTGGACATTTGAATGTCTTAATGTAATCAAATTTTGGCGATCTTGGGCTCGTTGGATTCGTCTCTTTGAGCCGCTCGATTCAACTATAAGCATGTCACATTTGAAAATTGTTTGATAATCCAAACTATGCTTTGAACCTTTCAAATATGCTTCAGGCCTTTGATTTGGACCCATTTGGGCTCGGATTGAGTCAAATTTGATGTCGTTGGGTTCTTATTTTCGAGACATTCAGTTCGACTATAAATTTTGCCTCGAGATTCATGCCTGATCAATATAATTTTTTGATGATATATCAAAAGTATTTTACAAATCTCAAAAATAACCATTTTATTAGAAGTTTTTTTTTTCCTTTGAGAAACTTATATCACTTTATTTCAATGGTAATACTTCATCTCTAGTCAATTCCAAATTCTTTTCAACAATTATAATTCGATCGTCAAGGATCTGTATTCTTTTCAATCTTCTGGTATGGAATTTTGCTTTTCTTTTGCCAAATTTTGATTTTGAACCTGCTTTTGAATCTGCTTTTGAAAATCGTGGAGAATTGTAAAGGCAAACAACTTTTCTTTTTGATGTTAGATGAAAGAGGAAGGCTCCTATAGCATCTTTTTCTTTTTAATAATGGACGATAAATGATATAATATGTGGCTCGAATTCATGATCTCGGAGATATAGAACTTTCCTTAATTTAACCAAAAAGATTGATGAGTATTCTTTTCTTGTATCTCAAGCATTTGCCCTTTTCAGGATTCTTTTCGAGTTGATCTTCAGCGTATTTAGCCCGATAGACTCACCGTGCAGATGTTTTCTAATCGGTCGAGCGGATTTGAACTAGGTTGGAATGAATTTTCACTTATAAAAATGGAATTATAACTAAAACTTTTATTGCTTTCTTATCAAAATAGTAAAAAAAATAATTAGGCTTCGTTTGGAACAGCTTTATTTCTGCTTTCTAAAGTTGCTTTTAAGTATATAAATTTTTATTGAAAAATTGCTTTAAAAAGCAATAAGAAAATGTCTCAAATGAAACCTTAATAAATTAAATTAAACATAAATAATTATTTGTAGTTAAAAAAATAAATATTGAATTATTAAATATTTGATCAAATAAATAAATTATTATCTTAGAACTATTTTTTATCACATCTAAAACTGATAGGATATTTTGATACTAATTAAAATCATAAGAAAAAGTTTAGATTGCAATGAATCTCAAAGTTAGTGAAATAAATAACTAATCAATCTAAATTGGATTTGCACTCATTTCAAAAAAAAAATTTTGAGATTTTTTTAATTAAAACAGAATCAAAATATATTGATCCAAATTTGTTTTAGATACTAATCCATTTTAAAGTAGCCTAATAATTAATTAATTGTAGTTGTATTGACCAACTAATTAAACAATTAGCTCATGTCCCAATCCTAACTATCATGATTAAGAACTAATTAAGCTGCATTTATCTTAATTAAAACTTTACCCACTAATCAACCTAATTAAATCTGGATTAGTCTAACTAATTAAATAATTTAGGTCTATTTCAAAAACATACAAAAAGAATACTTTTAAGCATTCCAGAACTAAAAATATTGATCAATAGAAGAATCTCTTTTCTTTTAGAGAACTTCTATCATCTATTTCAAGGCTGACATTTGATCCCTTGTCAAGTTCAAATTCTTTTGTGCATCTGTGCTGTTCTCATTCTTTTGGTGTGAAATTTTGCTGTTTTCTTTTACCAGATTTTGATTTAGAATCTGCTTTTTAAATTAGTAATGAAGGAGAATATATGTTCTTTTTAGGCTTTGTTTAAGATGACTTTTTTATAACTTCTTAAAGCAGCTTTTTAGTACAAAAATTTTAGTACTAAAAAGCTACTTTAAGAATCAATAAGAAAGTTGTCTCAAACGAAACCTTAATGGAAGATCATATCACTCAGCCCTTTTCGGCAATTTTTTTTGGATTGAACATATTTAAAAATATATACATGAATAAGGTTATACTCCTAATGAAATTAGGGTTTCGTGTGGGTATCAGGCTTTCAGCTAATTTAGGCTTCGTTCGGGACAGCTTTTTTTCTGCTTTTTAAAACAACTTTTTAGTAATAAATTTTTTTAATTTGAAATTTTTGTATTTAAAAGCTGCTTTAGAAAACAATAAGAAAGCTATTCCAAACAAAACTTTAATAATAAGAATATTAAAAGTTGTTGGGAAAGTTTGGGATTAAATACTTATATTGATATTGAATTTGTGTTTCAACCTTCAATATCAATTGAAATTCTAGAAGGAGATCATCTCTTACTCGGACTTTCCTTTTTGGTATGCCAAACGTCAATAAATGAAATATTAACATCTTACTGTAAGATTGAACCTGCCAAAAAGCAGATGTGACACTTGGATCGATACAAGAAAAGTTCTTCTTTAATTCAATAGAATTTAGGCGGATTTAGGTGAGTAAAACTCAAAACTATTTAGGTTAAGTAGTTAACATATCAATCTTACTATTTACATATACAGTATTTAGTTGCACTTTCCTTACATTATTATCTTTTCTCTTCTTTTTTGTTGTCGAGGGTTCTAGGATTGGTGCGCACATATTAGCGGTATTGTCGATAGCCTCCCTCAATGAGATTTTTATGCAACTTAATTCCTCTATGTACTTCATCGTCACAGAGAGTTTTCGGGTACAACACACATCATTCTATCAATGGCCCAGTGGCCCACAACGGGATCTCATCGTAGTTTTAGAAGTCCTTTATCAGTGAGATCACACCAAGACTTCCTCAAAGCAAATAATAAGATTTTATTGTTATAATTTTGAGTGTCATGCATATAAATCCCTTAAAAAAAAAATTAAGCGATGGAAAGAGAACCTTGTTGCAAGATACTCAAAAATTCAAGCTGTCTTGGCAACTCTGGGAAGGATTCACTGTTCTGTTGAACAATAAATGAAGTAGGTAAGAGAATTTAGAGTAAGAAATATGATGAGTATTTACACAGCTTATCTAGGTCTGTGGTTGGGAGCTTTAGTTACCAACCAAGAGATATTAGTTTTGAAGCTTACATATGTGATATGTTTGTGAGTTTGACTTAATAAGCCCAAATGTCCTAAAAAAAACCATGATAATTATCTTTATCCAAAATATAGTTTGATATACTTTTGCTACCTCATGATTACGATCAAAACAGATTCTACTATAGCTTGTCAAACGTACCACCCTTCTAACCACCCAGAATAACTCACCTAATGATGATAATAATTAATTAAATGCTTAAATCATATTTGTCAAGAGAGGATTTGGTCAATAGTTTATGGACAGTTTGATCAAGTGAAGCAACTCTTCATGAAAATAACTATGGGTACTCTTTCTACCTCTTTAAAATAAGTTATTGTCTCTCCATATGGATGATTAACAAAAGAGAAAGAAAGTGATATGAAGGAAGAGAAGCCCTAGTTTTTCAAATTCAAAGAAACTCATGGACAAATCTATGTCGAATCACAGTGTGTTATTTATTTTAATTACAGATTTGTGAAAATCATATTGTTCAAGTTCTTGGTCTTAAGTGTTCATACGATATCGTTTAAATGCGAATGAATATTTTCTTTGATGAATTTTAATTACGAATTAGAAGTGACTCGCATCTCATTTATACCTCTGATTCATGGAATGCTTTTCTGATCTATCCGGATAATGAAATGAAAATCTTAGAGATATTATCTCCAATTTTCAATCTCTTGCTGAAGTAGACGCTCTTAAAAGCCATATATTTGAAATTTATAAAACACATAAAATATATATATTTATTAAATTTTAACTTAGTTCGCCTTTTTTAAAATAAAAAATAAAATATAATTTAGCAAATATGCTTTATTATTCTTCGACTTATTATCCAAATAATAAAAGCAATCCCTAACAAGTCCTTTGTTGAGGAGAAAGTGGGTGAAAATATAAAAAAAAAAGTGGGTGAAAATATCATTAAATTTTTATTTAATCGATAAATTTTGATTTTTTTAATTGTAAAAATAAGAATATATAAATGGCAAAAATAGTGAGATTATTTTATATTATAGTTTGGTAAAAGTTGTCATTAAAAAACATATTTTTGCACATTTTTTAAATAAATGTTAATTCTTATAATTTATATTAAAAAATAAATTTTAATCTTATTATATTTTCTCTTATTCCTTCAATTGAGTCTAAGTGAAGATTGTGTGCTGAATTTTTTTATATTAGGGATTAGGTGAATTTTATTGTCGAAATAAACAAGTTAGTAGGCCTAATTTTATTTAGAATTGTTCTTAAAATTGGCATATATTAATATTTTTTATACGTGAAAAAGTTCGAGTAGTATCAGTGCCAGAAAAGATTAGAGAGATTCACCTTAGATTATTTAGTCATATAAAATGTTGGCTTCCCGATTAGGAGAGTAGATGTATTAAATCCAACCTATGTTAAAAAAGATAGAGATAAACCTAAAAAGATTTAAATGATAAATTGACTCTTGATAGAATACAATGGAGAAAAATTATTCATGTAGCTGACAGCATGTAGTGAAATAAAGGCTTATTATTGTTATTATTGTATATATTAATTTTTTTATAATTCTATTTTATTAATTATATATATTATTTTAAAATATTTTAAAACAATATTAGGATTAGGGGTGTTAAAATCGGGTTTCGGGTTGGGTTCGGGTCGAACCCGAAACTGACCCGAGTTCAAACGGGTTGACCCTAACCTGACCAGATTTTGTAAATGGGTCAAAAGTTCAGACCCAGACTCGACATGTCGGATTACTGGGTTGACTCGACCTGCCACGTAACTCAAATTTTATCGGGTTGAGTCCTCGAGTGAGGGCGCACGTTACGAGATTGTCGGAAGAACAAGAGGTTTCTAACCTTTAAATCATTGGTGCTTGATGCAAATCCACAAAGGACATGAATCTAACAAAGATAGAGAAGAATAAGAGAAATATTTTTGAAATATAATTTATTGATTGAGGATATCTTAATTTGATTTTTTACATATATATGAATTTATCATTAAATTAAAAAATAATTTATGAAATTTAGGAGCACGTGCAACTTCTGCTGGATCTGTGAAGGGACATGGGCCCCACCAAACTGTACGATTCACTCGCCAACTCACCGATTCGAGAGTAAAATATCGCAGGCCGTGCTTTCCTTAATCCAATTCCGTCGAGCTTAGTTGAGGCTAACTTAAACTCACCTCGATAAAGAGCTAATTACGCTTTTTTTTTTCAGATCATTAAAAAATTCTATAAATTTTTAATTTGAGAAAAATTTTAAAATAAAATTAAAAAAATATCAACTTTTTTATTATTTTAATTTTTAGATCGCAATCATAATTTTTATTTAACTATTATTTTTTCATTTTTTTGAAAAAAAATTTGTGTTAGAAAGTTTTCCAAAAAAGTTTTTTTTCTTATAAGAATTTTATAATTGTTTTTATAAAAAATTACAATCACCTCAAACGGGTCATAAATTTTAATTTTGAGGTAGAATTCAATCATTAGTTTAATAATCAAGCTCCAATTAAGGTAAAATAATTTTTTTTAATTGACACTATTTATAATGTCTTGACAATATTTACCTATTTCGGTTGGATTACATCAAGGATCAGCCTTAAGCCCGTATCTTGTTGCTTTAGTCATGGATGTTCTCACTAGACATTTGCAAGAGGATGTACATTGGTGTATGCTTTTTGTTGATGATATTCTTCTTGTTGATAAGACTAGAGAGGGAATTGAAGGTAAACTAAAATTGTGGAGGTCAACCTTAGAGTCTAAAGGTTTCCGCTTGAGTAGATCTAAAACAGAATATATAGAGTGTAATTTTAATAATAATAGACCTAGTGAGGGGATTGTGACTTTGGGCGATCAAGTCATTAGTAAGAGTACACGTTTTAAATATCTTGGATCTATTGTTCAGAGTGATGGTGAAATAGATGGGGATATTATCAGCAGAATCCAAGTTGGATGGTTGAAATGGAGGAATGCATCGGGCTTATTGTGTGATAGAAAAATACCCCTCATACTTAAGGGAAAATTCTATAAGATGGTGGTGAGACCTGCAATGCTTTATGGTGCCGAATGTTGGCCATCAAAAGAGAAGCATAATTCTAAGTTAAGTGTTGCAGAGATGAGGATGCTCAGGTGGATGAGTGGCTTTACCCTTAGAGATAGGATACGAAATGAGCATATTCGTGAAAAGGTTGGAGTAGCTCCAGTGGAAGATAAGATTAGAGAGAGTCGCCTTAGATGGGTTGGTCACATAAAACGGCGGCCTCTCGATGACCCGGTTAGGAAAGTAGAGGTTTTAGATTTGACTTATATTAAGAAAGGTAGAGATAGACCTAAAAAGACTTGGTTAGAAAATATTAGAAATGATCTTTCTTTATTAGATTTAAACGAGAATTTGACTTTTAACATGACACAATGGAGAAAAAGGATTTATGTAGCCGACCCCACGTAGTGGGATAAAGGCTTGATATTGTTGTTGTTGTTGTTGACACTATTTATGAATTTAGGAGCTATATTGTATTTGGTTAATAATAAAAAATGCATAATTTTTTAAAATATAGAAAAATACGATTAAGAGTAACTATTTATAAATGAGATAAATGTAACTAAATATTTTTTTATATAAGTAAAATATTATTATATAAAATATAGTTATTTAAAAATAATATATATATATATCATTAATATTTTTAAAAAATTAAAAAAATTATAATTATCAAACTCTTAAAAATCAAATTAAAAAAAATGTTTCTAATTAATAAATACATCAGCCCAAGAGAATATAGGTACAACCTCAAAAATAAAAATAAAAAAGTTGAGGAAGCTGCCCCAAACAGTCAAATTCCAAGGCGCAGTGGCCGCGGGAAGGAAAACATGGAGCAAGAGCTTCAAGTTCCAGAAGCAGTTTTCCCGTTACAGTAACGTCCCCCGCCCCCCGTCTCCCTCTCTCTCCAAACGAAAGCGAACTGTGAGCGAGCCCTACCTAATAAATAATAAGTAATGAAGACCCCTTACCAAATTCCGGGTATATAAAGGGGCCGAGAGTAGCACTTACTTCCATCCATTGTTCCCAACTGCGTTCATTCTATTTTCTTGCCTTTCTCTCTCTTTGTAGTTCTAGCATTTTGCTTTGCCTTCGTTGAGTCCGCCATTTGAGTCTTCAAGAAGGTAAAGCTTCCGTTTCTGCTATAAATGCTTGATTTTTTTCACAATTCCCATGATGCATTATTTTTAATTTTCCGGGGTGTTTTTCACGTTTTGCTGACAGCCACATCATCCCTATCAACCCTATCTCCATTTCAGCAATTTTAAAAATATATGTAACAAAAAAGGTTTCTTTTTTCAAATTATTCTATGAGGTAGGGTGGCTCATATCTTCTAGAATGCGCATGGTGGAATTTTAGTTGATAGTTCTTTTAATTTCAAAGCTGTCTCCTTTTCCGATTCTTCTGCTGCTTGCTTGAAGTTTTGCTTCTGGGCTTCAAGTAAACTTCATAGGATTTGTGGAGGTATTTTTTTCTTTTATTATGAAAAAAAAGCTTCTTTTCTGGAGATCAAAACTATGGAACGATGCCACAGGATTTTTCGGTTTTTTTTTTTTTTTTTCACTTTGCTTCCGGTAAAAATTCGATTTTTGCCATGGAAATGGTGTTTGTTCCGTATTCAAACGTACCTCTGGTAAACGTTGTGTCGCACCCGACGCCTTTTGTCAAAAAAGAAAAAAAAAATGTCAAGAGTTGCTTTCTGGCGTCGGTTTTAATCCGTGGAAAAAAAAGAAAGAAACGCATCTACCTGAGTTGGCAGCGTTCAGAAATTTAATTCGCTTATCTGTCAATCTTATCCATTTGTTTGGTTTACACATCATAGATGTTAGCAAGAATTGTAGACCATGTTCTGTTCTATGCTTGCATGTAACAATTTTACTGTTATCTCCAAGAAATTCTGGGTTTCTAGAAGAAGTTAGTCTTCCTCGGCTTTTTCCAAGTCTAATTTCTGGTGTTATAAGTATTCGTGGAAATAGTTGGCTCATTACTTATATATTGTGATTTTCACTTATTTGCAGTCTGAGTTGTTCTGAAACTCTGAAGGAGAAACAATGGCTGATCACAGAACCTTGACCCGCATCCACAGCATCCGCGAACGGCTTGGAGATACTCTATCAGCTCACACTAATGAGTTGCTGTCCCTCTTCTCAAGGTATTAAATCGTTCTGTCTGGACTTTAGTTATACTCTTGAAGCATTTAAGGTGCGTCATTTGAGAAACGGCCTCAAGTTTTTGAGCGTATGTTGTTGCATGCAATCTAAAACACTCAAAAAGATTGGATTTCATATCATTTTTTAGCATGGTAGAATTTTTTTGAAGTAATTGGATCTTCATATACAATTGAAGAATGATTAATACGTTTTAGAGTAAGAGATTGGTCGCATCATGTAGGTTTGTTAAGCAGGGAAAGGGTATGTTGTTACCTCACCAAATTCTGGCAGAGTATGAATCCGTAATCCCTGAAGCGGATCGTGAAAAGCTTAAAAATGGTGGCTTTGAAGATGTTCTCAAAGCTGCTCAGGTGTGACAGATGAACTAGTTTGCATTTTAAATTTGTTATTTGAATACTATTTTGTTGCTTGGTGGTTTAAATTTCTTGTTTGCTTCTCAGGAGGCTATTGTCACACCTCCATGGGTTGCTCTTGCGATTCGACCAAGACCTGGAGTGTGGGAATATGTCAGGGTTAATGTTAGTGAGTTGGCTGTTGAGGAATTGACTGTGCCCGAGTACTTGCAGTTCAAAGAAGAGCTTGTGGAGGGAAGGTTTGGCTTAGAAAATTCTATAAATTCGTACAGAATAGAGGAGCTATATATTAATTTGTAGATCTATGACAAACAAAGATGAGAGGCTTATTACTGCAATTCTCTGTTTTCTTTCAGATCTGAAAGCAATTTTGTGCTTGAGTTGGACTTTGAGCCTTTCAATGCTTCTTTCCCACGCCCTTCACTCTCGAAATCCATTGGCAATGGGGTGCAATTTCTTAACCGGCATCTTTCTTCGAAATTGTTCCATGACAAGGAGAGCATGTACCCACTACTCAATTTCCTTAAGGCACATAACTACAATGGAATGGTAAATTTTCTTTCTTTGGTGTTAAAACTTTCTTTTAACTATCATTTGTTTGAACTTTCATCTAATTACTCATCCTAGCTTTTTAATTTTTCTTCAGATTTGAGATCTGCAATATTTTCCCAAATGTGGACTTTTACTTCTTTCTGTATCTTGCATCATTGATCCCTTGTTTTAAGTCAACAAGACTGAATGCATGTTATTTAATATGCATTAGAGCTTTTTGAAATGACTACCATAAAGCAAATCATTACAGCTACATTTTCATGTGTTATATATTAGAGATATCTTGGTTTTTAACTGAAACAAAAAATCCCTCCCAAACTTATAGGAATTATTAGATGCGGATAAGAGCATGCAGATGCATTCAGACATCCTATCTGGATGTTATACATAGTTATGTACATCATATTGATTGGTTATTCGTATGTGCGTTATCACACGAAAGAATTTCTCCAGCCTCAGGCAAAGGTGCAAAAATGAAAATTTGTATCTGTTCTATAAATATCTAGATAATAGTGTTTTTTAGATTATAATGTTATCTAATAAATACACTGTGTTTTGTTCAATATTATTTTGATCAAAGAATGTAATATTACTTAGAATAATCATCAATGAAACATTATCTTTTCATGTTGTTATTCTTTTAGCCAAAAACCTTGGGCAACATCTTGATATCATTAAAATAAGATTAAAATTTCAATTAAGGATTTCTTCATCAAAGATGTTAGCTAAGCAAACAGGTGGCATCTTCTCTCTCTCTCTCTCTCTCTCTCTCTCTCTCTCTCTCTCTCTCTCTCTCTCTCTCTCTCGCTGTGTCTCTTTTAATACATTTGAGTTGGTTTTTGATAACAAAATTTGCATGCAGAGCATAATGCTGAATGACAGAATTAACAGCCTAAGCGCCCTTCGTTCTGCGCTACGGAAGGCTGAGCAACATTTAATAAGCATCCCACAGGACACTCCATATTCTGAGTTCAACCATAGGTAGTCTTTGATACTCCTAATCTATAACACACACAATAAGATTATCTGAAAAATGTCTTTTTAAGCTTTTTAATTCAATTTAACAATGTGAAGATTCCAAGAGCTTGGTCTGGAGAAAGGCTGGGGTGATACAGCTGAGCGTGTACATGAGACCATACATCTCCTCCTCGATCTTCTTGAGGCACCTGATCCAAACACACTTGAAAGCTTCCTTGGTGCTGTTCCAATGGTGTTCAATGTTGTCATCTTATCTCCTCATGGCTACTTCGCACAAGACAATGTTTTGGGTTATCCTGACACTGGTGGCCAGGTAATAATCAACTTTGTGGTTCTATTATTTCCTGGTTTTCATTCTATTCTGACTTGTGGCTTCATTGGTAGGTTGTCTACATTTTGGATCAAGTTCGTGCCCTGGAGAATGAAATGCTTCTGAGAATAAAGAAGCAGGGACTTGATATCACTCCTCATATCCTCATAGTAAGTTTAAATTATCTAATACCTAGCTTTGAAAAGGTTGACTGTGCATGAAGCTCCTGCCAATTCAGGGTTTAGGGAGGGTACACACAATTTTACCTTTTTATTTGTGAATAGCCAGTTTTCAAGCTTAAAAATGTGAGCTCCAGATCACAATAAATACAAACTAATCACCGACATAGCCCGACCATTTATTAGTTTTCATAGTAATATTAATAAATTGTTTGTTCATTAGTAGCTAAGAAATATCACCTATCTGTGCAGGTGACTAGATTGCTTCCAGATGCAGTTGGAACTACTTGTGGCCAGCGTCTTGAGAAGGTCATTGGCACTGAGCACACAAATATACTTCGGGTTCCCTTCAGGACTGAGAAAGGAATCATTAGAAAATGGATCTCGCGATTCGAAGTGTGGCCTTACCTAGAAACTTATGCTGATGTGAGGGAATTTAAATTTATAAGGCTCCATGAGGCTTTAATTTTTCTTGAAAGCTTTCAAACTACACCTATTTGAAGAATTAATAAATGTCCTAAAAGCTGTATTATTGCTTGTTTAGATGTTGAAACTCATGTTGTTTTTGGCTCTAGGATGTTGCAAAGGAGTTGGCTAGGGAGCTGCAGGCTACTCCAGATCTCATCATTGGAAACTACAGCGATGGAAATCTAGTAGCATCCTTGTTGGCACAGAAACTGGGAGTTACTCAGGTTTGCAAGTAGAAAATTCTTTGTTCTTAAAATACAAATTTTTAGATTGCCTGCTATTACCTGTATTTTGATTCAATGTATATTTTCAGTGTACGATTGCCCATGCTCTGGAGAAAACGAAGTATCCTAATTCTGATATCTACTGGAAGAAGTCTGAGGAACAATACCATTTCTCTTGCCAATTTACTGCTGATCTTATTGCCATGAACCATGCAGATTTCATCATAACAAGCACTTTCCAAGAAATTGCTGGAAGGTACTAGAAGTTGTAGAAAATGTACTCAAAACCGTTGTTTTGTCTCTCTGCTACTGATCCAAGAAAAAAAAAATTTAATTCAATTATTTCAGCAAGGATACTGTGGGGCAATATGAATCTCATACTGCCTTTACGATGCCTGGGCTCTACCGCGTAGTTCACGGGATTGATGTCTTCGATCCAAAGTTCAATATTGTCTCTCCAGGAGCTGATATGTCAATCTACTTTTCTTATTCTGAGGAGAGCAAAAGGCTCACAGCCCTCCACCCTGAAATTGAGGAGCTACTCTTCAGTGATGTTGAGAACAGTGAGCATAAGTAAGTTCTTATCTTTCATTGGATTTTAGACTTCATTTTATTTTTCCCTTTGCTGATCTTATAACTGATTGCTGTGGCATATTTTAGGTGTGTATTGAAGGACAAGAGCAAGCCCATAATTTTCTCTATGGCAAGACTCGACCGGGTAAAGAACATCACTGGCCTTGTTGAGCTCTATGGTAAGAATCCTCGTCTTAGGGAGCTTGTTAACCTTGTGGTGGTTGCTGGAGATCATGCAAAGGCATCCAAGGACTTGGAAGAACAAGCTGAAATGAACAAGATGTACAGTCTCATTGAGCAGTATAAGCTTGACGGGCACATAAGATGGATTTCTGCTCAAATGAATCGTGTTCGGAACGGTGAGCTATATCGCTATATTGCTGACAAAAAGGGAGTATTTGTCCAGGTAATCTCATCTTCTAACATGAAACCATAAGATTTGTAGTTTCACTTCAAGTCTAACTTGTGCTGTATTTGTGTTTGTTCAGCCTGCCTTCTATGAAGCTTTTGGGCTAACAGTTGTGGAGTCTATGACCTGCGGCCTTCCAACCTTCGCCACAGTTCATGGTGGTCCAGCAGAGATCATTGTTCACGGAGTCTCGGGCTTCCACATTGACCCCTACCAGGGTGATAAGGCTGCAGAGCTGCTGGTGAATTTCTTCGAGAAATGCAAGGAGGATCCAACTTACTGGGAAAAGATCTCCAAGGGAGCAATGAAGCGCATCGAAGAGAAGTAAGCATTAACAACTAGACAATCAGACTGCTACTGCATCAAAGCTAATATTCATGCGCTGAAGCTGAACTCTCTTTCTTGTGCAGATTCACCTGGAAACTGTATTCTGAGAGATTGATGACCTTGGCTGGTGTTTATGGTTTTTGGAAGTATGTTTCTAACTTGGACAGGCGCGAGACAAAGAGATATCTCGAGATGTTTTACGCCCTCAAATATCGTAAACTAGTAAGTATAAACTTATCTGCAAATGAATGTAAAACATTTTCTGAGGGACTCAATAACTTCAACTAGCGTGTTCATGCTTTGTCTTCCTTTCACTATTTCAGGCAGAGTCTGTTCCTTTGCACCATGATTAAGAGAGATTGTTGCCAGCAGAACTAAATAAATTCCGGGCAAATTCAAAAGTTCTATTCCGTTTATTTCAAACTTCATAAGAGTCTAGAAGCTGCTGAGAGGGTCTTTGTTTCTTTCTATTTGAAAATTCTCTACTTTTGTATAAGGCTCAAATGCCAGAATATTTGTAATGCTATCTGATTGTTTCTTTCTCTCTCTTTTTTCTCCAAATGTATGGTCAAATGATATTTGAGTTGATTTGGTTTTTATGATGTCCTTGCTTGCATTTATATGTGGAAAATATGGGTACTTTTAAGAATAGAAAAACTCATTATGTTGCTCTTTCATACATAGATAACTTCAATGAGAAAAATATTCCAACTAAAACTCTTTCTTGTAAAATGAACAAAGATTATCTAGAACATCGTAAAAATGAGATTAATTATCTCTTAGCAAAAGGTCTTATTCATAAATCTTACTCTCTTAGGAGCTCTATGGCTTTCTATGTTATGAATGTTGTTAAAAAGGAAAGATGTGTAAGATATATGGTGTTAGATATATTGGACTGTACCTTCTTGTATATGTATTGTCCACGTCAGACAGCTGTTGTCATCTTATTGTATTCATTTATTATAAATATGTTGTACTCTGTACTGAATAAGATGGAATAAAGTTTTATTTTCTTCTTCCCTGTTTCTATTTTCTTCTTCCTATCTGCTTAGACTATGTTCTCTACATGGTATCAGAGCGGTAACGCTCCCCTCCCTTTCTTTTTCGGTTTTTGGCTACATCTCCTCCTGATTCTTCCATGGAGACCTCCACGGCTACATCTCCTCCTGATTCTTCCGCTACTGAAGATCAACTTCCTTCTTCTCCGGCGATTCCAACATCTCTCAAATTTCTCATGAGCAATGTCAAAAATATCATTGCTCAACCGCTAACTGCTGAAAATCACCCTCTCTGACGCTCTCAGGTTCTTAAACTTTTTCGGGCAAATGGATACCAAGGATTCTTGGATGGTTCTTTATCTCCACCGTCAAGAATCATCATTACAACGTCCGGTCAGACGATTCCCAATCCCAACTACAGCCAGTGGCTCTTGCTCGATCAGAACCTTGCCGCCGCCTTATATTCGGTTATCTCATCGACTATCCTTCCCTACGTTCTCACCGTAGATCACTGCAACGAAATCTGGGATATTCTTGATCGGCGGCTTCAATCTAGTACTCGCTCAAGAATCATCCAATTAAAACATGAACTTCACTATCTCACCATGAAAGATAAAATGATGTCTCAATATCTTCTTGACATTAAAACCAAAGTTGATGCTCTTGCAGCAGCCGGCGCTCCTCTTGCCGTTGAAGATATTATTCACTATACCTTAGATGGCCTCCCATCCACCTATCAAGCTTTTAAAACTTCCATTCGTACCAATCTCCAACCCTTGAGTTTGGATGACCTCTACACTCTTCTGTGTAGTGAAGAACTTAACCTTGCTCATGAAACAACTCGTGAACTGCAATCTCTTCAAATTTCTGGGAACACTACTGCTCTTACGGCTGCAAGGGGTCGTGGTCGAAGCCGCTCAAATTTCTCTCGTGGGCGAAATTCTTACAATAACCGCAGTAGCTCTACCAACAACCGTGGCGGTAAACAATCCAGATCGCCTGTAACTTGCCAAATTTGCGGTAAAAATGGACATTCTGTGGTTAAATGTTGGCATAGGCATGATGATCAATACAACTCTGAACAACCTTCAGCAGCTCTATTTTCTTCTCCGACGGTTCCTCCTCCCACTGAATGGTATCTTGATAGTGGAGCCTCTTCTCACCTTACTTCCGATCCGACTCATTTTCAATCATCTCAATCTTACAATGGCTCTAACCAAGTCATTCTTGGTAACGGCCAACAACTTCCCATTCATTCTACTGGTAAAGGTATCTTACCTACACCTCAAGGTAGTTTGCAACTCTCTCATTTAAATCTTGTTCCTAATCTTTCTTTTAATCTGTTATCTGTTTATAAACTTACTACTGACAATGATTGTATTATCACTTTTTCTTCTTGCGGCTATGAACTCAAGGATCGGAAGACCCGCCAAACTCTTCTCACGGGTCCATGTATTAATGGGCTCTATCCTCTTCAAGTTTTACCGCACAAGAACATCGTCACCTCTCAGTTCGCGCTTCTCTCCGTTCAACCCATATCTGATTTGTGGCATCGTCGTCTTGGGCATCCTTCGTCTGCTACTCTTTCCTATCTTGCAAATCATTGTTCCAATATTTGTACTTCTTCTCTTACTTTTACTTGTAATTCTTGTAGGATGGTAAAAGCCACCAACTGCCACTCAAAAATTCACAAAGTAATAGTACTTTTTCCTTTGAGTTGATTCATTCTGATGTTTGGGGTCCCTCCCCATCTATTTCTCATTATGGCTATCGCTATTATGTTAGTTTTATCGACGATTTTTCAAGATACACATGGGTGTATCCTCTTGTCCAAAAATCTAATGTTTTTACTAAATTTCTTGAATTTCAGAAAATAGTAGAAAGACAATTCAATGCTCATATTCATATTCTTCGTACTGATGGCGACGGTGAATTTATTAATAAGAAGTTTAAAACCCATCTCTCTACGCATGGCATCCTTCACCAATTTACTTGTCCTTATTCTCCAGCTCAAAACGGCGTGGCTGAACGAAAACATCGTCATATCACTGAGACCACTCGTACTTTACTCATTGAAGCCTCTCTTCCTTCTTATCTTTGGGTGGACACTCTCCTAACCGCTGTCTATTTAATCAATCGTTTACCATCTTCAAATACTTTCAATAAATCCCCATATGAAATTCTCTATCAAAAACCGCCCATATACAGTACTCTCAAGGTTTTTGGTTGTCTCTGCTATCCTTGGCTCAAACCTTACTCTCTTCATAAATTTTCTCCTCTTTCTTACCCATGTGTCTTTATAGGTTATGCTCCGGCCCAAAAAGGATACCGTTGCTTAGATCCTACAACCAACAAGGTTTATACTTCTTGTCATGTGGTGTTTAATGAAGAGATTTTTCCCTTTACTCAATTATCCACTCAACCTAACACCTCCACATGCTCGTCTCCTATCATTCCACCTTTACTTCTTGTTCCAACAAATGGTTTACCTGTTTCAATTAGCAATACTCTTAGAGCATGTCCTACGGTTCCTCTTTCTCCTGTACCCGTCTTCAATCATCTTCAGCATACTGATATATCTTCTAGATCTCAATCCGGTCCAGTCACTTCAAATTCTGATTTGTCTATCACTGCTCCTCCTGTTATACCCATTCCTCATCCCATGCTAACTCGTTCCAAGACCGGGCACTCTAAACCCAAACAGATTTTTAATCTCTCCCATCTTCTTCACAATACCGAACCTACTACTTATAATCAAGCTGTCAAAAGCGAACACTGGCGTTCTGCTATGTCTCAGGAATTTCAGGCCTTACAAATGCAAGGAACATGGGATCTTTTTCCATCTCTTCCCACTCAAAATATTCTTGGATGCAAGTGGATATACCGAACCAAACTTAAATCTGACGGCACTGTGGCACGCTACAAGGCTCGGCTGGTCGCTCAGGGATTTAATCAAGAACATGGATTAGACTACACGGAGACATTTAGTCCCGTTGCCAAAATTCCCACCGTCCGAGTGCTTATTCTCATTGCCTTGCATTCCAACTGGGATATTCATCAGCTTGATGTCTCTAACGCCTTCTTACACGGTAATTTATCTGACACTGTATATATGCAGCAACCTCCCGGCTTTCACGATTCGTTGCATCCAACTCATGTTTGTAAATTGAAGAAAGCTTTATACGGCCTCAAACAGTCTCCACGCGAATGGTATGCAACTTTATCTACTCATTTGCAACATTTCGGTTTCACTATTAGTAATGCTGATCCCTCTCTTCTCACATACAAATCGGGTTCAACTCGGCTTTACATCTTAATTTACGTCGATGATATCCTTCTTACCGGAAATTCTTCCACCGAGATACAACGTTTGCTATCCAGTCTTCAACAACGTTTCCAAATGCGAAATCTCGGTTCTCTAGCTCACTTTCTCGGCATTCAAACTGTTCCCACCGCAACAGGCGTTCTTCTTCATCAACAGCAATATGCCCAACGCATTTTGGAACGTGTGGGCATGCATAATTCCAAACCGGTTTCTTCTCCTATCTCTTGCAAAACCGAATCTTCTACCAGCTGCAGCACAGATTTCTCTAATCCTCAACTATATCGTCACCTGATTGGATCTCTTCAATACCTTACTCTTACTCGTCCTGACATTCAGTTTGATGTTCATCAATTAAGTCAACATATGCATGCTCCTCTCACCAGCAATTTTGATGCACTCAAAAGACTTCTTCGCTACATTCAAGGTACTACCGCTCATGGCATACCCTTACATCGTGATCATCTCCAACTTCAAGGCTTTGTCGATGCGGACTGGGCAAACAATCTTCAAGACTGAAAATCTATTTCTGGATACTGTAACTTTCTAGGAAAATCTCTGATATCCTGGCAAGTTAAAAAGCAAACCACTGTGGCTAGATCCTCAACATAAGCAGAATATTGCGCTCTGGCAATTGAAGCTTCTGAAGTTATCTGGCTTCGCCGTCTACTTGAGGATTTTCATATTCCTCAACTCACTCCTACTACAATCTACTGCGACAACACGTCTGCAATTGCTCTTGCTAATAATCCGGTTTACCATGCCCGAACCAAACATATTGATGTCGACTGTCATTTTATTCGAGATTGCATTCGAACCAAACAACTGTCTGTTCATCATATCTGTACAAACGATCAAATCGCTGACATCTTCACCAAGCCTCTACCAATAAATCGGTTTAAAATTCTGTGCAACAAACTTATTGCCGCTCCGTCGTCATTAGTTTGAAGGGGCCTGTAAGATATATGGTGTTAGATATATTGGACTGTACCTTCTTGTATATGTATTGTCCACGTCAGACAGCTGTTGTCATCTTATTGTATTCATTTATTATAAATATGTTGTACTCTGTACTGAATAAGATGGAATAAAGTTTTATTTTCTTCTTCCCTGTTTCTATTTTATTCTTCCTATCTGCTTAGACTCTGTTCTCTACAAGATGTACACTCGCATATGATAGGTGAAAAAGCCCTATTTGTCCCTAGCATGGCGAAAAAACCAGATGGGACTAGCCTACCATGAAAAAGCCAAGGTGTACACAGAGCACTCACATCAGGACCTGCCCTCTGGCGAGAAACACCCATTAACGTCAATCATCCTTAAGATGAAACATCATCAGCTGTACACATCATCCAAGTTGTAGGAAAAGGCCTTCTCAAGAGGATTTTACCTTGTCCATTTACAATCAGCCGATCATGGAGCTTACTACCCTCGTTACTTGGACATACTTGCTTCCCACATTGTAGCAACCCAAGGCTTCACCAAAAGTCGCCGATAACCTTGGAGTGTTTGTCAACCACAGGCCTCTAAATTCGAAAAAATTATTCTGTTCGGATACCGGACGTATCCGGATTATCGGTATACTTGGTATTCTAGCAATACCGATCGGTATCGAATCACAGTCAGTACCGCTCGGTATCGTCGGATACCGATCAGTACCGCTATAATATTGAGCACCGGATACGTCCGGTGTCCGAACAGAATAATTTTTCCTAAATTCGACCCTCATAAGTAGCTAGGCTTGGCTCATCTATTCTTACTCTCATGTACACACTCGACATAATGGAACTTGCCCGATATAAAGGAGTAAAAATAAGAGACTCGGTAATATATAGAGCTAGCTAGAGTGTGACACATGTCTAAAATAATTTGTACCAATGGTCATTAATTGTTGTATTTTTACTCTTTTTTGTTGTCCTTTCTTATAATCCTCATATTCCTATAAATAAAGAGTGAAGAGGAATATTTTAAATGTTTTAGCATCTTTTATAGAGGCTCTTGAGCTAGCAGACTATTTTTCACGTAAAACATACTTGTTAGTAAGGTCGGGTGTCACTAACGAATAAACTTGGATCCAAAAAAAGAGGCAAACTTATATCAGTGATAAATTATAACCCTCTTAACCAAGTTCTAAAATTGATTAAATATCCTATATTTCCAATAAAAAGGTTCTCTTAAATATTGATATCATCAAAAAATTATCTTCATCATGCATGAATCTCGAGGCAAGATCAAGTTGGAAACTTCTGAACTTAAATTTGGGACCCTTCGAACTCCGATTTCAGCAAACTTATAGTCGAATTGAACGTCTCAAAAATATAAACCCAACGAAACCAAATTCGACTCAATCCGAGCCTAGATGAATCCAAATCAATGACCCGAAGCGCATTTGGAAAGATTAAACCATTAATTGGATGACCAAACGATTTCAAACATGACATGCTTATAGTCAAATCGAGCAGCTCGATGAAGACAAATCCAACGAGCCCAAGATCACCAAATTCTGATATCATTAAGATAAAATGCCTAGTAATCGATCCACGATCAAGAGAACCAACATCAGCCGTCCATTCAAATCACTTCAAAAATGCCCTTGATCACCCTCCTATTTACGGGCCATACTACTCTAAGAAAATTATAAATAGACCCCTCATTCCTTATGTAAAGGGGACCCAAGCAAGGAAGACAAGGAAGAAGAGAAACATGAGTTTTCTTGCCACCAGACTCCTCCTCGACCACCGCCGAGTTTCTACCGAGCAGGCGACCAACGTCGGATTTCTGCCCGTCCGCCTACTGATGCCAAATTTTTGCTCGTCCACCAACTAACACCGGATTTCTGCTCGATTGAAGCCAAATTTCTGCCCGTCCACTGACTGATGCCGGACTTCCGTCCGACCTCTGTTTGTCACTAGATTTCAATATGACGGTTGACTATTGTAATTTGATCGTCCTCAATCTCAAGGACGAATTAGACGCTTGTAATCTGTTCAAACACTAATGCAATCATTTCAGCTAGGTGTGGCCCCGTAGTTTTCCCTTTTCCAGGGTTTCCACGTAAAAATTCTGGTGTTTCATTTTTCTTCTGTTTGTGTGTTGGATATCTGTATATTGCTGAGACGAAAAATTCTAACTCTATCTTCGCGTATATTATAGCCCGCAACAAATATATTTTCAGTAATTATTTTTTTCAAAATTTAATTTAAAATAAGGAAATTTGACAAAACCAACTTAGGAAAGAAGATCACTAATTTTTTTATTGTTACTTTTAGATATTATGAATGGAATGTTATGTAATTTGACTTAAAAAAAGCTCAAAGTGAATTTCGAAATTATATGAATAAAATATTTATTCCTTATTCATAACATATTAATATTTACGCAGATGATGCTTAATATTCTCTGATAATATTTCTAATTATTTTAAAGACTTAGAAATTTTTAAATGTTTAAGCATTGAAAATGGCTTGGTAAAATCAATAACAAAGATTAAATTATTTCAAATAAAAATTCAAATTTTATGCTGTAATATTATTAATCCCATAACTGCCCCCATAAATTGGACTATTGAATTTGCTTCTAAATTTCTTGATGAAATTCTTGATATCACTCAACTACATTGATTTTGTAGGTTCAGTCAATTATGTAGTTGCCTATTATAAAGAATTACCTATTGATACCCTAAACCCTTGAGGAATGCTTCCTTCCTGTTTGGATCCTAAATTGGATACCAAATATCCCACTTTAATTAATTTTCATAACTCTTTTAAATTTACATTAAGAAAAAATTAAATGATTCTATACAACATGCACATTATCCTAAGCAGTTTATATGAAATCATCAAATATCCCAAGCATTTATGTACGTTTCATTTGCTCATTTTAATAGCAAGTACGCTCACTTGGCCATGCTTTTAATTTTTAGAGAGTTTAGCAATTTTAGCACCTGCAGAAATTTATGTTAATCATATTTTAATTAGCTCACTTTTTTAGCATCCAGACTGCTCCTTACCTAGAAAATTTTAGCTCCCAACACATATTATATCACAAGTAGCATGGTAAAATCATCACATTATACGCAACACAAATCACATTAAAACATGGCAACCAACATGCAAAGAAATTCGCATCAAATCAATGTTATAGAAACAAGCATATATAAAAGAATAACGGCCTAGCCTAAAATTATAGCCAATTGTCCTAACAAGCTATATATGGTGTGTACACCAGGCTACGTGATTTGGATGTATCCTAAGTTGGTTGTTGTTTGAAGTTTTCTAATGCTTTACTTTATCTTGTTGTATGTTGAGAGGAGTTATAATCTAAGTTTAAGTTTTGGTGGTTTAGTGTTCATTTTAAAATGAGTTTTAGGTGTTGAAGTTGATTAATCATTAGTTCTCTAAAGTTCTATATTTTAATTAAGTTACTTTGTCCTTATGCCTTAAAATCCAATACACTTATGCTCTCCAAATGAAATTTACATAGGTATAATTAGGGCTATAAAAAATGGACACAACATGGAAACCTGACCTGAACCCAACCCAAAACATTGGGTTATGGTCGACCTGTTTGAAAGACGGGTTAGGTTTGGGTCTCAATTTATGACCTGTTTCAAGTTTCGGATCGGGTTTAGATCAACCCGAAAACTCGATATTGACTCGATTTGACCCGCACCATTTTGATTAGGGCAAATGTAAATAGATCAGACTGGGCTGATTTAGGCATTTAGCGAATTAGCGGCCGCTCGCTCATTCTTTCTTTATCTTCATCTGTCTAGGATTTCTCTACGGGATGCCGGGAGCTCTCCTCGCTTACATTTCATCGTTTCCCTTCATTCCTCTTCTAATTCCTTCAGCTTATCGACTTATCTGTTGCTGAGCAGCTTCCTGCTATTGCATGCGGTCGTGCGTTTATAAACCTGTAAGTTTTGTCCTGTCGGTCATCACAGCCTCAACTCTCAAGAACAAATACACATTTACACTGTTTGTATTCCATTTCTATTACGATTTTTTAATATTTTAGAAGCTGAAGTATGGAAATTTTTTGTGGTTATTTTAGGCAAGGGTTTTTTTCGTTGGCTTTAATGCTTACCATTTTGAGATTTTTACATGGTTATTTAGTTTAATATTTTGTTTATACAACTTGCAAAAGAAGATTGGCCATTCATAGGGCCTTATAAATTTTTTTCCATTTTTCATTAATCTCCTTATCTAAGATCTAAAAGTTGATCAAATTGTATATTAAAAGTTATAAGAAACTCAAAGATCCCTTCTTTTTCAACATTTACTTTAGATTCACTACACCATCATTCATTACATTTCTTTTCAGGTCATAGTTGTAATCTGACTCTAATTAGAAAACCTTCATTGCTTCATTAAAGAGAGGGCATGATCTCCATGCCTAAGATCTGGAATTTGATCAAATTGTATATTAAAAGTTACAAGAAACTCAAAGATCCCTTCCTTTTCAACATTTACTTTAGAATCACTACACCATCATTCATTACATTTCTTTTCATATCATAGTTGTAATCTGACTCTCATTAGAAAACCTTCATTGCCTCAAGTATTCAAATAGATAGATTACTTTGGTTGGAGGTTGAAAGTTTTGTCTTGAGCTTATATATGAGATTGAGAGCAATATCTTTAAACTTTAAATATGTTTGTATTAGAGCAATATCACTTAAGATCTAAAATTTCAATAATGTGTTAGTGTTTTTCACTTCCAGTTTGATATGTAAGAAATTTTTAAATTTTTGCATTGTGATGTCTTCTAATATTTTGGATAGATGGAGGACTTTAACAACATTTCTGAGGATTTTTGTTTTGATGAAAATGAACAAGTTGGGGGTTCTGAAAATGTGGAAGAGCCATATAACAATAAATGTAATGAGGGAGGGTGGGAGTTGCTAAGAAGCGAAGAAGAATGGTTTCAGCTGTTTGGGATTATTTTGAGAAGTGGCCTATTCCAAAAGATGATAAGCAAAGGGTATATGCTTAGATTGTTGGTTGAACATTTGTTAGTTTGTTAGACATCTAATTAGTAGTTGGTTGGTATATGATCTTTCATTGCACTTGAAACTTAGAATTTTGTAGTATAATTCGGCTGTTGGGTTACTTGTTGTTATTATTCACTTATTCACATTATATTGGCTGCTATTTTTTATTTTCCCGAAGTCTGTTATGGTTGTAGTTGTAATGTTGTTGGCCTGTCTCTGTGGGCTGTGGGCTGATTTGCTATTTGTTATTGACATTGGTTGCTCAAACTCGATTTGTTGTTTGTTATTTGCTGAAACCTGCGATGATGATAAACATTCTAAAATGAAAGTGAGAATCATATCAATGTAAGACTGTAAGTGCTATTACAACCATGTGACATGTATATTCTCTTAGAATGAGCAGATGCTATCTAATTGAATGGACAGATACTAAGTTAATATAAATTGCCACCTTGGATGGTAATATGTTAATATTTATTAAAGTTACACCTCATTATGTGATTAATGATTTAGAGGGTTTAATCTAAGAAAAGTATTAAAGTTTTCTACTTATTTAATTGGTTTATTGCAGTTAAATCTATATCATAATTGAAGATAGATTCTTGAAGCAATTTCTTTGAGGTGCATTTAAGCAAATCATCAAAGTGTAATTTATAGTTTTCATATTCAGATTTACTGTAAACTTTTTTATTGTTTATAGATTGATTTGTAAATGAGCAACTGATTTGTAAATAATTTGTAAGTGAATTGTAAATGAGCTAATTATCAATTGTTTTGTAAATAAGCAATTCATATGTAAGATTATAAGGGATATGCAAATGATTTCTTAATTGATTCATAAATTATATTTCATGCTAACTATTGTAATTTGTTTCTATTTTATATATGATAAATTTAAACTTGCTATAAATTGTTTATATTTTACTGTTTGCTGCTATTTAAACCTATTTTCGTTGTATCTTTGAGTTTGATGGGTTTTGTCAGTTGATCCAGACCCGGTCGAGTTCGGGTCTAAGAAGCGGAGAAGAATGATTTCAACTGTTTGGGGTCATTTTGAGATGTTGCCTATTCCAAAAGATGGTAAGCAAAGGGTATATGCTTAGATTGTTGGTTGAACATCTGCTAGTTTGTTAGACATCTAATTAGTAGTTGGTTGGTATATGCTCTTACATTGCACTTAGAACTTGAAATTCTATAGTATAATTCGGCTGTTAGCTACTTGTTGTTATTATTCACTTATTCTCATTATATTGGCTGCAGTTTTCAATTTTCCTAAAGTTTGTTATGGTTGTTGTTGGCCTGTCTCTGTGGACTGTGGGCTTGTTTGCTGTTTGTTATTAATATTGGTTGCTCAAACCTGATTTGTTGTTTGTTATTTGTTGAAACCAACGATTATGATAAACATTCTAAAATGAAAGTGGGAATCGTATCAGTGTAAGACTGTAAGTGCTATTACAACCAAGTGACATTTGTATTCTCTTAGAATGAGCATATACAATCTAATTGAATGAACAAATACTAAGTTAATATAAACTGTCAACTTGGATGGTAATATGCTAATATTTATTAAACTTACACCTCATTATGTGATTAATGATTTAGAGAGTTTAATTGGTTTTATTGCAGTTAAATCTATATCATGATTGAAGACAGATTCTTGAAGCAGTTTCTTCGAGGAGCATTTATAGTTTCCATATTCAAATTTGTTGTAAACTTTTGCTATTTATAATTGATTTGTAAATGAGCAATTGATTTATAAATAATTTGTAAGTGATTTGTAAATGAGCTAATTATCAATTGTTTTGTAAATAAGCAATTCATATGTAAGATTGTAAGTGATTTGTAAATGATTTCTCAATTGATTCATAAATTGTATTTCATGCTAACTGCTATAATTTGTTTCTATTTTATATGTGAAATTTAAACCTACTATAAATTGTTTATATTTTATTATTTGCTGCTATTTAAACCTATTTTCACTGTATATTCGAATTTGACGGTTCATGTCGGGTTAACCCTGGCCCGAAGCGGGTCGGGTTCAGGTCGGGTCAAATTTGCGTTGGACCCGAACCCAACTCGAAACTCGATTTTGACAGCCCTAGGTATAATAGTTATCGTTTATTAGTAATTTATTATTAATTATTTAAATTGAATAATAACTATATTTATTTACATCAGGATCGTGAGATTTATTTCACCCTTATTGGGCAAACTTAATAGCCTCGTAGGCCCGGGTTACCTAATAATTATCTTTGGATTTAAGTTTGATTTAGTTCATTAGATTAGATTATCTAAATTTATGATTATCTTATTACTATTTTTTTGTATTAATCATTAACTTATTATTAATTTTACATCAATTGGTTTTTGGCGTTATCACAACGGGCATGATGATATGACCTCCTTAGGATACTTAGCCTCGCACCTCGATGTAGTCCAGCCTATAAACCTTATTAATATGTTTATTTTAATAATTCAATTTTAATTGATTTCTTACTGATTTATAATTTGCATTCCATCAAATTAGTTCGTGGCGTTGTCACAACGGGCATAATAACCAAGGCCTTTAGTCTAGCCTAAAAGCTTCATCAAAGGAATGTTGGTTATTTATTTTAATGTTATTTTTTTATTTAATTCACTAAAATTTTGATCATTTATTGAATTTTATATTTTATTGAATATTTTAATGTATTTAATGTTGAGTCCATTTCTTAACATTTTATTTACACTAGTTTCTAGAGTTCTTATATTTTTAATAAATATTAGACCCATAGATGAGTAAAATACTACTAAGTTTGTTGGATTTGAATTTTCTATAATTAGTAATTACTTTTATAAGTTTAGGTGTTTAGTGAACTAAATTTGACCAAATATTGACTTTTTTATTTTCAATGAATTCTGAAGGTTTGATATTTTTTATAAATATTAGACCCATGGATAAGTCCAATACCTTTGAGTTTACTCAATTTTAAGTTCTCTTTAATTAGTTATAAATTTTGAAAGTTTGTGCTTATAATCAAATTATTTAATTTCTTAATTAGAGGGATTTCTTTTTTTATACCAAACCAACTCTAAATCTCTCCTAAATGTCAGGAATGATCTATAGGGGTGATTTCAAGTATTTGGTATTTTAAATATTTTTTATTATTTATTTTGATTTATTAATGATTTTTTCCCAATTTTGAAATTATCATTAATTCTGAGGGTTGATGGTAGGGATTTTAATTTTATTTGATTGGGTATTTAATTATGAGCATTTTGAACCTTAGTTTGCATTTTTTTTAATTCAATTTGAATTTAGTATGATTTTTTGAAGTTTCAGCCCCAAAATAAGGGGTTATTTTAGTTTTATTGAGTTATAGGGTCAAATGATGTCAAATCAGAGTGAAATTAAAACATGTGGTGTAAAATGTCATTAAATTTTCTGGTTTTGAGCTTCATCCCTATTGGATGTGTGTAAAATTTTTAAAATTTTCTTAAGTTCTCTAGATATAATCATTAATTATTTTTCCTATGTGCCACTAATGTTAAAATGGGCTTGAAACTTGGTGTGACTAACCTTTGCATACATGTAAACAAGCCATAGAATTTTGGAATCCTAATGTCCTATGGATTGAATGTAATGAATTATCAATGTTATAGGTCACATAGCGACCTATAGACTTGAAATTTCAACTACATAAAAGATATGCATAAAACAGGGCTAAGAAGATTGTATGGTGTAAAGAACATCCTCAAATACTTCCCCTCCAAATTTGAGGATAAAATCATGCCCATTTGGAAAGCAATATACCAAAATCCATAAGTAATTAAAGGCTATTTGCTCTTAAATGATGCATGATCTGATTTTAAGATTATTTAAAAATTAAAGTATTCATTACACTGAATCCATAGAGCCCTAGCAGGCAGAGATTGGACAAGGAATTAATTTATTATAAAGTTTTTTAAAATCCAAGTCTAATCATGACCTAGGTTTTTGAAAATTCAAATATGAGCAATATAAATCACAAATAACTCTGAAAAAGTTATTGGATGTGTTAAACATCCAATAATTCTTCTCATTTAAATTTGAGCTTGATTGGACAAATATCCAAAGAGTAATTCACAATATTTAATAAATATTAAAGTTGAAATTGCTCTCTAAATACTCATCATTTTAACCTAATTTTATTTTTAAAAAATAGATATTTTAATTCTAAAGAAAATGAGTATTTATTTGTTAATTTTGGTTAAAAAATAAATTAATTATGATATTCCAAGGTTTTGATAGGTTTGAATCATTTTATAATTAGTTTTGAGGCTAATTTCACTTGGTAGTGTTGCCTTTACATGCATCAGCATGTAGTTGGCTGACTCAAACGGCGGTGGTCAGCTGAGTCAGCCCACTTAAACAATGCGACATATCGTATGACCATCCGATCCAGTGATATAAGGGTGGATGGCCCAAATTTAGCCGGACGAGATTTCACATAGCTATGGGTTTCGGTTGATCGGATCTGCTGTTAAAATGACGGGATCAAGACCGTTGATATCAAATAGATGAAATCAAACGGTGAGGATCTCGTCTTCTTTTTCTTTTTAACCTAAGTTCAGAAGATATAATCTCATCTTCTTCCTCCAGCCAACTAAGAACCCTAAACTTGTATTTCTCTCCAAATTATTTATACAATAATCAACCTACTTTAAATTTTAGAAAGAAATGAGAGGTGACTTAAGAAAGAATGGGGAGGTGTTATTAAAAGCCTTCATAGGGTTTTCTAAAATCTATTTAGAATCTTATATAAACGCCTAGGGTTTGATATTTACTTGGATAAGAATGATCTCAGAAAGAGTTTAATGGCTAAAATCCTTCCTTGAGGGATTTGGAGAAGCTTTGATGAAGACACCAAGCTTGAAAGACGTCTGGATTGGATGTTTGAACGGTTGGGATGGACGAACTCGTTATCCTCCGTCGATCTCACCATCACCATGCTCCAAATGGTTGGAAAACACGAGGGGGATGTAGAGGATGTTGTGGGAGAGCAAAATGAAAAGGCTGCCTAGCTAAAGCAGGTCTAGAGGGTGAGTTCTATTGCTTTGAAGATTTTAAAGAATGTCCCCTATTCCATGTAGTCAGGCTTGAATCGAGGGTTATGATTCATCAAGAGGTTTGCTTGGATGCTCAACACCTGTCCCAAGTGGTTAGGGAGCAGTGGTGGTACCTAAAAAGTTTTAGAATGACCTTGGTTTGTCTCATATGGGAGGGGAACCACTTTGCCATTTTTGGCAAAATTAATGCTTCAGCTCAGGCTGGGAGGTGTTTAGGAGGGAATTAGGGTTTATTGAGTGGGTTATGCAAGCTATTTTTGAAGGAAGTGAAGGCTTTGACATGGTTTGACCACATGGGCTTATTTGAGCTTATTGTTGACTGTTTGATCAATCAACATGCCATGTCGACTAGGATAGACCATGGAAAGTGTTTGAATGTTGATTGGATTGGGCTACAAGAGTTTAAAACCATGGTCTTGGTGTTTGAATGTAAGGTTGACCATATGAAGCCTCTTTTAAGCTTTAGGTTGACTATTGATCATTCAATTAGTCAAAGTTGACTGGGATAGGTTAGGACTGTCAACATTTGATCTGACCCAAAAATCCGATCCGAAATCGACTCAAATTTTTTGAGTTCGGGTCGACCCGTTTAAAGAACAGGTCAGGTTAGGGTTGAGATTTTCAACCCGTTTAGTGTTTTGGGTCGGGTTTGGGTTAACCCGATAACCCGAACCTAACCCGAAATGACCCGCGCCTATTTAGTAAATAGCAAGCTGCGAGCCACACAAGCAGTCTCCAGTCAGTGCCTCAGCGGATTCTTTCGTTTATTCCATCTGTGAGTTCTTTCTAGGGTTTCTTTTCTCTCTTTCTCTCCGGTGCTGGAGCTCTTGTTGGCGCGACGGCGTCTCGCTTACATTTTTGTTCCGACTTCTGATGCTCCATGATCTATTTGTATCTCATTTCTATTACCATTTTTGATATTTTAGAAGATGAGATTCTCTCGAGATTTTGTGTTCTTCACTTATTCTCTGTAAGGGTGTTGAGATTTTTATTTTTAACAATTTAAATGGTTATTTAAGAGTTAAGACGCCATTTTTAGAAGCACTGGAGCTGTTACCTATTAGCCGTTACTCGTTAGGTTGTTCTCGACTAGGGTTTCTTAAATTTGTGTGATTATTTTTGGCTACTGGCTAAGGTGTTTAAAATGTGGTTAATGTTGTCTCTACTTAGGCCGGTTTGAACTTTTGCAGATGTGGAGATTGCAGGAGCACTGAGGCAGTTAGGGCATCATTATTTTTTCCATTCTTCTTTTGGTTTTTGACTGGTTTGTTGGTTATTGACTAATTGACTAGTTAGGGCATCATATTTTTTTGCATTTTGCATCTGCCCCTTTAAGATATTCAAGTGTTAAATATTTTGTTTACTGTTTACTTGTTTAGTTTGAAATTTAAGTGGATGATAAACAAATAAAATATTGTTCAAATGATAGCTTACTAAATAATGCCTAAAGACTCTTTTTTCCAATGTTTTATTTCCTAATTTACTTTATCTTTTGGTACTTGGTTCCAATTTGACATGCAAGAAATATTTAAATATTCACATTGTGATGTCTTCTAATATTTTTGATAGATTGAGGGCTCTAATACCATTCATGATAATGTTTGTTCTAATAAAAATGAAGAAGTTGCACCATCTGATAATGTGGTAGAGCCATGTAACATTGAATGTAATGAGGGAGGGGAAGTTGCTAAGAAGCGGACAAGAATGACTTCGGTTGTTTGGGGTGACTTTGAGATGTTGCCTAAGCCAAAAGATGGTAAGCAAAGGTGTAAATGCAAAAAATGTGGCGTGACATATTTCTGTGATAGCAAAAATGGAACTGCTAATCTAAGACGAGAGTTGGAAAATTGTAAGAAAAGAAATATGCGTGATATTGGACAACTCATTTTACAAATAAATTCTGAATCATCCATTTCTATGATTGATAGTAAGTTTAATCAGTCAAAATTTTGTGACATGTTTATTGCATGTATCATTATGCATGACTTGCCCTTCCAGTGTGTTGAGTGAGTTAGAGTTCGAGCTCTTCTGACATATCTTCGTCGGGACTTGCAATTATTCTCTAGAAACACTACACGAAGTGATTGTAAGAAATTATTTATTAAAGAGAAGTGTAATATACGTTCATAGTTAGCTAAATTGACAAGTAGGGTGTGCTTAACATCGGACCTTTGGACTTCCATTAATACATATGGGTTCATTATTTGATAATGCATTTTATAGATAATGATTATCATTTACAAAAAAAGATTATCAGCTTTGGTTTCATGCCACCCCCTCATGATGGCATTGCATTGTGTGAAAAGTTACAGTCTCTTATTATGGAGTGGAAATTTGATACTAAACTTTTTAGCATTACTTTGGATAATGCATCAGCAAACAATACCTCAATTGAACATCTAAGAAATCATTTATGTTTGCGTGGTCTTTTGCTTTATGATGGTCAGTTCTTTCATATTCGTTGTACAACACATATGGTTAATCTCATAGTTCAAGAGGGTTTGAAGGAAATTGATGGTTCAATAATTAAAATCAGGGAGAGTATTAAGTATGTAAAAGGATCTCAAGCGAGGAAGCAAAAGTTTCTTGATTGTATCAAACAAAGTTGTCTAGATGGAAAGAGAGGTTTGCGCCAAGATGTTCCAACCAGATGGAACTCCACTTTTATCATGCTAGATAGTGCTATCTACTATCGACGAGCTTTTCAGCATTTAGAATTGGGTGATTCAAATTATAGGAATTGCCCAAGTAGAGTTGAGTGGGAGAAAGTTGAATCCATTTGCAATTTCTTGACTCCTTTCTACGAAATAACATGTGTTATATTTGGTTCAAAGTACCCAACAACAAATTTATACATTCCTTGCATTTCAATAGCTTATGCATCGTTGAAACATGAACTCTTAAGTGAACATGATTACATCAAAAGAATGGCGGCAGGAATGATTGACAAATTTGAGAAATATTGGTCTGGATTTTCTATTATACTGGCTATAGCTGTCATTCTAGATCCACGATACAAATTTACTTTTGTTGAGTGGTGCTATAGGAGACTATATGAAGGTGATTACCATCATGAACTATCAAAGGTTAGAGAGAAATTGTTCTCTTTATTTGCAAACTTGCTGCTGGAGTTCTTATTTACTCTGTAGTTCAATGAGGTTATTGGTTGCTGCTTGTAATTTGTAACTTCTATTTTGTAATTGGGTTCCTGTTTTTTCTTATGTGATCAGTTTCTGCAATTCGGTTGTTCGGTTGTTGCCTTGGTGGCTGCTGCTTTATGTTTTCTGCAGTTGCAATGCAAGGAAGTGAAAAGAGAAATTGAGGCTTTATGTGGTTTTACACTTTACAAGCCATGAACTTGCTGACTTGCTATTGCTTTTTTGCTTTTTGTGGTTTTGCAGTCGGCTGCTTTATGTTTTCTGCCACTCGGGTTTTGGCTGTTGCCTGCTGTGCCACTCGCTGCTATCATTTTCTCATTCATATGTTATAATCTATATGTAATATGTTGTTTTAATAAGCGATGATGATTAACCCTCTAAAATGAAAGTGGGCGCTAGGAGTCGTATAAGTGGTAAGTGTTTATGAGCTATTATAATTTACAAACAGGTGACATTTATATTATCTTTTGTAATTTATAAATTGAATTGAGTTTGTAATTGAAAGGCTCAATTGAGTTGAAACTTGTAAGTAATTTGATAGATTTGTAAATGATTTGACTTTGTAATTTAGTAATTTAAATAAGCAATTTAGTTATTGTTTAATTGTTTTCAAATTTAGTTACATTTGTTCATTTTTTACCCTGAAATTCTAATAAAATTTACTGTACATCATGTTTATCGGGTCGGGTTCGGGTCACATAAATCGACCCGTTTATAAAAACGGGTCGGGTTGACCCGAACCCGAAAATTGTCGGGTCAGTTTCGGGTTCGACCCGAACCCGACCCGTGACCCGAAATTGACACCCCTAGGATAGGTATTGGGGGAAGTTAACTTGTTATTGGGGTCAATGTCAAGGGGTTTGAGAGAGTGGTGTAGGTGTTTGAGTGAAGGATTGAGCATGAGCTTGAGTTTAACCACCCATGGTGAGTTGACCCAGTCAAACCAATGTTGGTTTAACTCATAGAAGTGTTGGATGTGTTTGAATGATGCAATGGAAGGGTCTTGAGAGGTTAGGGAGTTTGATTTAGGTTTATACACTGGATTGACCCAGGTTGATCCGGGTTGACCAAAATTGGGTTCAATTGACCAAGTCAACTGAAGACTGGATTAGGGTGGCTAACCATATCAAATTCATTAGTATTTGTATTTATGGAAATTTAATAGAGTTTAGGAATGATTTGTGGTTTGATTGTAAGTGATTGGGGTATTTAATCAATTGAGCTAAGTTGAGTTAGCTCAACTGAGTCAAATGAGTCAGTGACTAGCTCAGGGAACCAGTGGTGATAGCTTTGATGTATGAAGCTCATATTGAAGTGGTTTGAATAATAATTGAAGTCAGGGAGGTCAGTACACTATAGGGGCAGTTCATTGGGCCTATTGGTTGTAATTTAAGGTTTTTGGTGTTCAAGTGGTTACATGGTCAACCAGGATCCATCAAAAGTTTAGTTTTGGGTATAACATGTCATTAGAATGATCATGAGCATATTCAAGGGTTTTGGAGAGATTCCCAAGGTCAATTTCCACAATATACATAGTGCAGTGGCATGAGTTATAAATATTTAAAAGTTTTATAGCCTTTAGAATTGAATTCATTTTTGGGGGTTCTAAAGCTTGGATTTCTCCCAAATTTTGAGAGTTGACTCTAGGGACATGTCTAATCAATATGCAATTGATAAATCATGATTTCAATGTCATTTGATTTGGTTTAGAGGTGATTGAAATATCACTCAAAATAGGTCATGGGACAAGATTTTGGCTTTGATTTTTTATTTGAATATTTGGATTTGGTTTTGATTTTGGATTAGGTTGATTGAAATTGATTTACTCATATCATTGACAATCATTTAGGTGATTGTTAATGATAGAGTAGAAGGGGTCAAGTAGTAATTAGGTGACTAGCAATTGAAGGGATTTAGGATTTGATTTAGATTTGACTTGATTTGAATTTGGGTTAAATTTGAGTTGATTTTGATTTAGCCAGCCTCATACAAAAATGAGATCAACAAAGCCTCATCAACTTCAAGATAGGCCTCTCCATCCGCCACAACATTACACATCAGGCACTAATGCCATACCAAGCAGGCAGCATAAGAGGCGTTAGTTAGTATAGTACCAAAATTTATGTAACTTTAGTTTATGAACTTCAACATTTTGTATTATGTTATCTAGCATATACTCATGTACTCTGCATTTTCATATTAGTGTGATTACTCTTCACATAACGTAAAATCTATCATTTTTTTTAAAACTAACTAAGATGAATTATTTTAAGAACTAAATAATATATAAAAATACATAGCCGTCAAAATAACATATCCTCTCATAATTGGATTCTATAACATTTTTCAACAATAACTAACATTTATACAAAACAACACACCATACAAATAACATAAAAAAAGATTACACTACCACTCCTTTAGCAGCTTGTATATATGCACCTGGAGTTGAGTATGTGTTGGGCTACAAACAAAGTATAACTCAAACTCATATTGCAAATCTTGCAATTAGTAAGATTTAAAAATTTCATATTCTTATCTCCAGATAAATTCTTCATTCTTTTTTATATATATGTCCAAGATAAAGACTTCCTCAGTTGGATCCCAAGGTCGATAAAAAATGAGATGTTCAACATCACAAGGTGGCCTATCAACAACCATCCAAACCCGACCCCAACCATCCACACCCGACCTCACCCCACCCCTCATGCACCCCTTGAATGCACTGGGAGCCACGCATGGTTTAGTTCTAAAATAGGGTGGCCAGAGCTGTGCTTATGCTGCTATACAAACTTTTTGCATTGCGCAGAAATTTAAATGATTGCTTATAACTTGCAGAATTCACAAAAAAAAAAATCAATAAAATTATGAAATAAATTTAATATATATTTTTTAAAATATTATATTCTAAAACATGAAATAGAAAACTTATAGAAATAAAACATCTTATGTAAGTTAAAACAAGCTTTTATAAAAAATATATCATTAAAACTGATATTTTTACTCTTATTGAATATTTACATAATTATAAATTAACTCCTTATTTAATATCCAAATGATATTTGGTAGATGAGAAAATTTTAATTTAGTAAATCTATTCAATAAATGATGCTTTTTTTACTCGAATACAATATCTTATAAATCATTATTAATAATCTGAGATATTTAATTTTTAATATTAATTATAATTATTACTTTTAATTAAAAAATTTTCCATGTTTCCTAGAAATTTAACATGTACAAAAAATATATGCTACTTATAGATATTTAACTTGAACTCCTTAAATTAGATTGAGCATTTTGTGCTGAGGCCCAACATTGTGGGTAGTGGGCCTTTCAGCCTGACATGCTGTTGATCAAAGGGGTGGCAAAGTTCATCTTATTATAATAGAATTCCTTATTGACTTAGACGTTATTATTCCTCCATCCTACGAATACAATCCTCCAAAGTCAACTTAAAAGCAAGCTGACTTTGGAGGGTCATACTCGTAGGAAGGAGGAACAACAAGGTCAAACTTTGGTGACCTCCATTGGCTCGGTTAGGTTGCCTTTAATTAAGAGAATGGTCCCCATAAACATGAAGTTCCATTATTGTTAGCCATTTGATGAGTTCTTGTAGAATGCTAGGAATGCTTCCTATAAAAGGAGTTGAAGTGTTGCATGCTAAAATATTCACAATGATAGAGTGAGAGATTAACGCCTTAATTTTATACAAAGATTCAGCACATATACAAATAAATAAAAAATTTCACACGAGATAACAAAGTTTTTACATAAAAAACACCAAAGGAGGAAAAACTACATTGCTTGGCATAATTGAAATAATCTAACATTTATGTTAAGTGATATAAATTCGTTATTTCTCACAATTGAAGAAAATGAGATTACAAACTGAAGACCATCTACTTTGTCACCTATGATTATAATAAAAATTGTAAGAGAAGTGGTAAAGAATGATAACAACTATCATGCAATGAAGGCCAAATGATAATTTACCACAAAAAATTTCAGCTATACTTCCAAATGCTTGGAAATGACCCATTAAGTTAAGGGTCATTAAACAAAGATAAGGATTTATCATGACCAATGAGAAAAAGATAACCACCTGCACATCTGGTTAGCAATAGATTGCAAATCCTTGAAAAAATAAGACACCTTACAGGGGCTAAAAATCCAAATGGACCCATAGTAGATAGTCCACAACTCTGTCAAGTAGGCTATGGCTAAAGTAAATGTTCAATTTTGCAAATGGAAAAACAAATTTAGGGAAGGAAAACTCACTCCACCGTTCAATTTAAACAGGATAGCTTGATTCTAAATGACTATGCATCTTGTTTTGATTGACATTGTGTCATTGAATAATCTAGAGACAATGCTTGCAGCATTCTTCAATGCACATTTAGGAATAGAAACAGAAATGAGGTAGTAAGAGAGAGATCCAGATAGAAGATCTGATGAGTTGAGCCAATCTAAGAAAAGAAATTTATTAGTTCTATCAAACAGAGACTGGCAATCCCCAACCACTAATCAGCAAGTAGATGATAAAGGAATTCCAAAGTATTTCCAAGGGAAGGGACTGCGCACTTAGTTAAAACCAAGAATCTGACCAAGCACTATCGGATTATCAACATATTTGGCAAAAGATAAGGGGTGATCTTGAGATGCAACTTGCCGGCCTCCAAATAATCATACAATCATTCCCAGGGATCTTCTCATAGCCTGTCCATATCGCAATCTCTTGGTCCAGAATTATGGAATGATTACTTATTATAAGACCACCATATGTTGTCTTCTTATGCTGAAAGGAATACATCTATTTTCCCACCTTCAAAGTTTACCTGTTTTCATTTGAAACTGGGCAAATGTTTCTATCTAGTAAGAAAGACAATGAAAAGTAAACAGAAATAAAAATTAATTACAGGTAAATATATGCTATTCTTCTTAATGTCCTGTCAAAACTGACGTCAACAGTCTGGAAGAAACTTCTTCAAAGGGAACCACCAAATAAATTCACAATTCAACATGGAAATTGCCCAAGCAAGCCTGATTTCTGATCCTCTGTAACTCATTTTAATAAGCTTGGGTTAAAAAAATTGTTTTAAGTTACAAGATTTCAAAAAAAAAAAAGTGGCAATAAAAAATGGGGGAACGAAAGAACGGCAAAAGATGATAAATCAACTACACCATCTATTTGATTTTTCCATGTTCCGATGTTTTTGGTCCAAGCCGATACCCCCATTCAATGCACATATTGGATAGCAGAAAATAAAATGAAAAATGAAAGAAGGGTGACCTAATTTTTCTTCGATAATTACCATATGCCACTAAGAAGTGGAAGCCCCTCTTTATAAACATTGAAAAGGAGAAGAGTAAATCATGTCATTGCGTCCTATCTTGTGCATATTCAGCCACAGTGCGGGCAGATGTACTCCAATCCATCTGTCTTCGAATAATCCTGAATTCATATTGTACTAGGATAATAAGCTTTACATTGATAGCCGTGTATAAATGTAGTTGGCAATCAGTTCTCAAATAGCACAGGGTTAATCTTTTGCAAAAAATTTCAAGCAAAAACAGAAATGAAAATATAAATTTCTATGAATATGGACTAAGCAAGGATGACATACCTGGAAAGCAGCAAGAGATCTTTTATCACAACCTAAATGAACCCATTTGCTGCACCTTCCACAGCTCAACCAATCGCCGGAAGTGGTGCCACTGATATAAGCCAACATATTGTTAATCATAGGAAGAAATGTAGAACAAACTTTTTAAGGAAAAATAGGAAAATTAAAAGCTGCACACCTGTGACACAAAACACACTGATCGATAGTTACATCATTATGAGCTAACTCATACTCCAGCAGATAAGTTTCATAATGTCTTTTTAAGGCATATGTGATTCCCTATCAGAATTTTGCAGGGAGAAAGGATATGGTTCAGTCTTTCTTAGGAATTAATCAACTGCATTTCAATAAGAGACCAGAGACAAATAAATAGATGAAGTCACAGCAGAAGAAGAAAGCATAATAATGTGAAATATACGTAGCTAAAACCAAAACACAACTGCATTTCTTGTTTTCTTGTTGACAAATGATCCATTTCTTCTTTTCAATCTAGTGAATCATAGCTGCAAGTGCTTAGAAGCTATATTTGTTCAAGATTTTGCAATAACTTGATCTAATGTAGAGCCAGGGAAACAGAGCAAACATAGAGATCATGATGAGGACATCGACCCAAGATTCCGACATGTGTACCGTCGGAAGAATCGTAGATCGATGGCCACGATTCAGAGTTTATATTTTTGAAGTATTTTTATTCATGTATTTTGCTTTGAGTTTTCCTATTGTACCCCTACTAGGAGTTGAGTCTATGTTGTAGCCCAAGGGCACTTTAGTATTTTATTTTCTTCCTTTGGCCTATTTATAGGAGGCCCCTTGCATTGTATGAGATGATGATTGATTAATGAAAATTTCCTTTGTCTTCTTCTTCATCTTGTGTGAGCACTAGAGGAGAGAAAGAGAGCTCAAGGTGAGAGCAAGCAAAATACCCATCAGTCGTTGGAAGAGTCCTCGGCTCGTGGCTTCTTTTCTTATTTCATTCTCTTTTCCTTCTCCTTCACCACCACCACCCACTAACCCCCCCCAACCTCTCCACCGCCGGCCAACTCCCCACCCCTCCTCCCCCTTAACCTACCCGAACACCCCACCCAAGACCCGCCGGCCTCCACCCCTCCTCCCTTTGGCTAGCCGTCCCCCACCATCTCCCCCAAACCCTACCGCCGGCCCTCTCCTTGCTCAAATCCCTTGAATGATGAATTAATTCATCATTATTATTTCCTTAATTTGGCTTAGGAGGTTTAGGAAATAAATCCTATTCATTTGAAATTTGAAATTCGAATTTCAAATAGTTTCCTAAATTAGTACCACTAAATTAGGAAAGTCTTAAATCTAATTTCAATTTAATTTTGGATTGGATTGGATTGAATTATTCTCTACCTAAATTAGAAATCCCAATTTGGAAACCCCTCATAATTCCTCCCCAATCCCCTCTTCCTCTCTCTATGCCGCCGGCCCCTACATGGGCTTTCCCCCATTAATGCTCCATTAAGGCTTTAATTATCAATTGATTTGAATTCAAATTCAAATTAAAATCCCTCCAAATCCACTTAAATCTGAAATTTATTTCAGATTTAATATTTTCCTAACTCCTCCTCTAACCCTAGCCGCCCCTCTCCCCTCTCCCTCTCCAAGCCGCCGCCCACCTCCCTCTTCCCCTCTAGCCGGCTAATCTTCCACGACACCTCTCCCGCGATCGTCCGATGTTCTCACATGGCGGATCCCGACCATGATCATGGTTTGGTTTTGGATGAACAAGGTAGGGTGATCATCTTGGAGTCACCTTTCTTTGAATTGCACTTTGGAAACGAAGACAACGTTGGAGACTACGTCAACCGCATCACCTACCTATTGGCTTTGTCGCTTGAAGCATACATCCGTCCGAACCCGTGGATAATCGTCGGCCATCCACCACCGCCTCCACCACCGGCTACTTTTCCGTGGGCAAAGATCGTCGGAACCATCTTCTTCGTGGTGATCTCAATTTTAGCGTGGAAAATCTTCTCCAAATCAAGCTTAGTCTAGCCGAGTGATTAGTTCTTCAAGGTGAAATTCTCTTTATTAAGTTTTGGATTGTTGTAGTAAGAGCAAGTAGTATTACTTTTACCTTTGTTTATCCAACGAGATTTGGTTATCTTTCATGTACTCCTTCGCCTAAGCAAGAGGAAAACTTAGGTTCTTTAATCACTTTGAATGTTATCATAATAAGTTTACCACTTGGAATACTTTGCCAATTATAATTTTGAATCTTTATGAGCTCTTGCATGGTATTACATCAGATCAGATAAACCGGAAGGGGCCTGATAGGTTAGATAGAGGGAGACTAGAAGAGGAATCTATTATTCAATTAATTCAGCAATTCCAAAATATAATCCAGAAAGACCTATTCATAAAAATAAGTTTACAAAGATAAAATGAAGTATTCCTATAAAATCCTAAATAATTTAAAATTCAAATCTAATATTATCCAAAAGAATAACTAATCATAACTTCAACTAAAATAAATTAACAAAATCCAAATGTAAATAATATAACCGAATAATCCTAAGAAAATATAGAACGGATTTATTGTTCTTCATTGATTCCCTTGGACCAATAAAACTCTTACCCAAAATAGTTACATAGACGCCTTTGCTTGGAAGTTCATAATGAAGGAGTTGAAAGAACTGCTTTATGATTTATTTATTTTTTTTAAATTTACCATGTGCAGACAAGATATAGAAAACAAAATCTAAAAACTTTGGATCTTTATGCTTAAATGAATGATAAATTTTTAAGCAAAAGCTTAATCAGTTACACCCCACAATAATCAAGAACACCCGGGAAAATTGGCTCGAAAGGATAGAACCTGAAAACAGCAATAAATAAACTCGTGTAAATCATCAAAGAAGAAAAGTCCACAAAATAGCTCAGGATGCACCACAGCCGACCACCAGCCACTTCCGCACACATGCAATCCAAAGGAACCACCGCCCAGCCATAGGAAACCTCCGGACTTCTGCAGCCCAAACCAGTTCAGCAATATTTAGTTTTTCTTATTTAAAATAAACTCTAATTTTGTATTAAACATTGTTTAGACCAAACCGACTCAGGCATTAGGCCCAAAACTGGTTCAACCAAGTTTTTATAATCCCAGCTGCTGTAATTTTTTTCATTTTAAAAAATAGAATTATGCTTCTCTCTTTTTAATATCTTCCATCTAGGAGTTTACGCCTACTCAAAAGGTGTCTTATCCTTGAATCAAGGGGCATAACAATTGGTGCTCTCCTTGACCCAAGATGAAGAATGCAGATTTGGTCGAAATTTTGAGATCTATGCAAATCCATCAAGAACCTTAATTTTCTAAAATTCAGAAATCTCTTCAACAACTTATGTTCAATTTGTTTTCACCGGCATGACCTTACAACAATTCCAAGTCTTCAAGGACTTTGAAGAGAAGCGCGTCGAAAGCCTTTGCATTGACTGGCCGCTACCTCCCTACATCAAGAACTGCCACCTTCCACCTGCATCATTGGATCCGTCGCGCATTTCCCCTCCCAAAAGCAGCCACCATCTAATTCAAGTTTCCCTTTCCTTAAAACAATGAAAATCGAACTCCCTTGTTTTAATTGATCAGATGTGGAAATATGTATCTTTAAAGCCCATGAGTATTTCGATTTTCATAATACTACAGATTATCATCATGTTAGAATTATTTTCCATGTCTTGTTTGTAAGTAGTTATCACTTTGCGCATAATAATAATTATAAAGATAAAAGTGTACATTGCTTAGATGTATGACCCTGTTGTTGCATATATACAAGATTTATGTAACCATGGATAATTTACGCTTCATTTGGGAAAGGTTTTAGCCAATGCTTTTTTGTTGTTTTCAAGAAAAATTTTATCTAAAAATTGCTTTAAAAAGCAGTAAGAAAATTGTCCTAAACAAAGCCTTAGTATTATAGTCAACATATACTCATCACCTTTAATGTTATAATCTCAGATATATATATTTATATATATGATGTGAATGCTCATCATCAATCTGAAATTAATATTTTCAGTATGTCGATAGTTTATTTGAATTAGTTATAGCCATTTTTTCTATACCTTATACCTTGTTATTCATGCCACCCAGTGTATATTTTGAATGTCTGATACCATCTCGTTTATGCCTTGATAAGCTACATACTAAGCTGTTTTGCAAGCTAACCCCAATAAAATTATTGCAGATCCAGATCATTTGATTGGTAAAACAATAGTAGATTTTGTTTTGAGAAGGGTATTTGTCACGTACTCACGTCATTGTAGTAGTTTCTTCTTTAGATACCTTAATTATGAATTAGTTTAGCTTTTTTATTCCAGGACGTCATCTTTCTATTCACGTAGTAAACTCATTTCAATTTTCTTGGTGATTTAACTACTAGTATTATTATTTCATTAATAAGCTCACATGTCCAATGGCTTGTTATTGTAGAATAACAAGAAAGTAGGAGTGTCGACCGGTCGGGTTCGGGTCCGACCCAAAATTGACCCGACTCAAATCTAGTCAAACCGAACCCGAACCGCTTAATAAATGGGTTAAAAACACAAACCCGAACACGACCCGCTAAAACCAACATGTTAACCCATTTTGGTTAAAGAAATTCTTTTATAACTTATTAACTATAAAATTTATAATAATTGATCAAAAATAATAAGGTTAAACCCACATGTAAAAAAAAATTAAGAAACAATATGTTAAACGGGTCATGTTTGGGTCAAAAATAGGTTTTCGGATTAACCTGAACCCAATCCATTTAATAAATGGGTCAAAAAACTCAACCCATTTATTAAACGGGTCAACCCGAACTTGAATTTTTCGGATCTGGTTGGCGGGCCAAGTCAATTTTTGAAACTACAATTAAGAATTTTCATGTCTAGTTAAACAAAATTGTTTTGGTTAGCCTTAAGTCATATGAATTGAGATTAACTCCTTTCATAATGTCCTATGTTAGTTAGTTCACGTGTTTTGACATGACTAATTCCATAAATCAATCCAACTAGAACTAAACTTGAATTGGGTAGGGTAAGATTGTTCCAATGCACATATACTGAAGGGAAAATCATTTTTTAGAGATTGAATAAGTGATTTCAATTTTTCTAGTACATTCGAAACCAATTTTGTGATGAACAGTTAAGAAAACAAATGGCCTTCACAGGAATCGCTCAAAAACTCAGCAAGCCAGAAATGATTTCATATAAAAGCTTCAATGAGCCTTCAATCGACTACAACAAAAATGCATTATGATTTATGCATGCAAGTATCAGCAAAATGTTATACATTTTAAAGCGAAAATTATGATAGAATATCCATTTAGGATATGAACTTACAGTCATTTTATTATTGGCTGAATGGTTGCTCATTTTAGAGAAAACCTGACCCCTCCAATTAATGCCATTTCCAACGTAATAGCCTCCCCTGGTAACCACCTGAACTGACATACAGCAAGTTTGTAATAGGAACTTCAAATTTCCATGCAGGACAATGTTACAAGTGAAAACCTCTGATGGAAAGCTATATTTCATCGATGTACTTTAGGAAGCAAACCTCTTTATAAAGACAAAACAAGTCTAAGCGCTTTGTGTTGAGTACAGCACCAGGAAAATCAGAAAGACCTCCTGGAGGAACCAGCCGTTGGTGTCCCCTTAGGATAAGAAAGTGCACCAAATCCTTCAGAAATTCTTCCTAGTAAAGAACATCAAGAAGTATCAACCACTGATTGCACAGGTGCAAAACAAAACAAACCAGCATTATAGGCTTACTTCTGAGCAGTCATGAATTGAGCATCGATTGCACTCATGTCTCTTCAGAGGTATTGGGTTTGAAGAAATTCTCTGCTTTGCAAGGTCTGATTTAGCCTCCGACCTTCTTTTAATAGAATAAGCTAATCTGTGAATGGAAATTGAATGCTCATTAACAAAAGAAGCCGACTTTGTTGTGGAACTTATTTGCATTGAAGAGGTGGGTTTTGATATAGAGCATCCACGGATTGATGAATTATGTTTTCTAGAGGATGCAGAATGCTCCCTGGGTTTGGATTGGTCCCTATCACGTGAAAAAATCCCATATCTTGGAGAAGCTGATGGCATTTTTTTTCGTTTTCTAGAGGCTGCAGTTTGTTCCTCAAGATTTGACTGCTTTCCAGCATATGCAACATCAAAATAAATATTTTTCTGCCTCCGAGATCGTGGAATAGGTCTCATAGCAGCGACCTTTAGTCCCTGCATATGAGTCCCTTTTGTCATCTGCTTTTGCTTCTTTCTAGCATTCCAATATAGACTATGGCAATATTTCCAATTTCCATCAATAAGAATTTCAGGTCTAGCACTTAATTTACTACTGTTGATTGAAGATGAAATAGGGAGACCAGAGAGGAAAGCATCTTCCTTAGACAATTCTTTCCCTTCACTAGCAAAAAAGAAAATTAGGCGCTCTGCATCTTCTTTTTCGAAGGAAGCAACTGCAATGCCATGTATACTTGCAATGCCAAGTGTGACAAGGCTACGGCAAGAGAAATCACTCGCAAGATGCTTTAGAATCTGTACAGCAGCAAGTTCATAGAATCAAGGCATGATGCAAGATGACTATTCAAAATAAATTAAGATAATGAACTTTAATGGATCCAAAGAACATGATGAATTACAGTCTAACGCCATAACAATTGAAGGATTCCCATGTAAAACCCGAAAATTCGACGATCGTAGACCTCGCACGCATCTCGATGCGTCGCGGCAAAATTTAAGTGAAAAATTAAAGTTAATGGAATGTAACGAAAATAATTTTATAAAATCCTACGCAAAATTCTGATCGTTTTGATATATAGAACTTGTATCAAATTCCGCTTAATTTTGAAGTTAAAATTATTAGAAGCTTAAATATACCCATAATACCCTTGTTAAGTATTAATGCGAATATGGTTTAAATGAGGGCAAAGAGATCTTTTGCATAATCCCTAATTCCCTAAATAAGGAAGAGGCCGAATGCCTCTTCATTATGTCGTGGGTTTCCTTCGGCCAAACCGAAGAAACGCAAGCGGGCGGAGAGGGAGACGACGGGAGGACCTCGGGCACGGCTCCGGCGGCGGTTTCCGGCGGCCAACCTAGGGGAAAATCATAGAGGAGACTAAGGAGAAGAAGAAGGTATGAATTATTTAAGCATTTCTCCTTTCCTCACATGGTTTTCTTAAGAAAGAAATTTCTAGGGTTTATCCAAAAATGATATTCTTGCAAAATTTCTTCACGAAATCAATAGGAAAGGATAAGGAAGATATTTTAACGGTAAAAATGAAATGTTTTCCCAAAATTTTGAGATCGAAAATTTTTAGGGTTTCGCCGAAACTTGGATTTTCTTTACGAAATCAATAGGGGAAGTTTAGGGAAGTATTTTAACGGTAGAAAATGAATTTCATTAAATTTTGACAAGTTTTGAAAAATTAGGGTTTTTCCCAAAAATCAAATTCTCTTAAAGTGCTTTCACATAATTGATTTATAAGGGTCTTAGGAAGGTTCCTAATGCAAAATTTTGAATTTTTGTAAGAAATTCCATTTTTCATAATTTTCTAATTAATTAAATCCGAAAATAAATAAGGAAATTATTAGGGTATGTTTAGAGATGAGGTTGGTGTACTAATTTGCCAAAATTGAGAAGTTTAGGGTTTCCAAAATATTGAATTTTTAATAATTCCGAAAATTAGAAATTAATTATGTGAATTATTGGAAATAATTATGATGTATGCTTAATGCTATTATAATCATCTTTAGGTGTGGATTAAGGTGAAGTCAAGTGGTTAGCAAACGTCGCGCAACGTTGTGGTCGATACTTGTAAGGTAGGTATTCATGCCTCTTTTAATTTTATAAGTTTCTATTTCAATAAATGTTAAAGATTTGACATGCTATAATGTTTCATTTTAGTTAAACTATCAGTTGTATTACTATATGTTGTGATCATGTAAAATTCTAAGGAAAACATTAGAGCATGAAACATTATTAGACATAGATATATAAGAATTGATGAATGATTAATCATGCGATAGAGTTATATGTACATTCCATGGCATTATCATATAAGGTTTATGTGTTATAAGAATGAGACGATATGATATAGTATACTTGCATGTGCATGTTGATAGATGGAGCTCACCCCCTGATGGTACTAGCTGGGGACGCTGTACTCGTGCACGTTAAAATGGTAAAGGATATGGAAATGGAAATGGTAAAGGAGTACCTTTATGGTACTAGACGGTGGCTCCTGTGACGGGTGTATACATTTATCATAAGTATAGTTGCATTTATTTTTGCATATTAAATGGTGAAGGAAAAGAATGAAAGAATGAAACGTTACTGAAAGAAAAATGAAAGTATGATTCAAGAAAAATGAAAATGTTATGATTTATATATTGATATGAAATGATTTCCTCCTTAAAAGTTCTGTTTTATGTTACTTATGAAATTACTTGAGTTATGAATTACCTGTTGAGCGAGTAAGCTCATCCTACGTTTCAAAATATTTTCAGGAGATAAGTGATGGCTATAAGGCGGCAGTACACCTATCGTCGTAGAAGGACTCAGGAAGAAAGGTTCTTATATGATTATTTATATTGAGTCTGTACTGAGTTTGAGGTTTGAGTGATGAACTTAGTGATTATTGATGTGAACTCAATGTATGTTTAAGTTATGTTTATGTTTTCCTGTTTAGGTTATTATTATTGAGGTTTGAACAAATTCTATGTTGGAAGTTTTTAGTGGCTCTTTCGTATTCATGTGTTGGATGAATTATTTATATTCTTGTTATTTATGAATCGCAAGTGTTATGTTTTAAGAATTAATCTTTTGATGTTCTTCCGTACGACCTTCTGTTCCCGCCCCGTTAATTCGGGCTAGCCGGGCCGGGTCGTGACATCCCACTAGTGCAAGTGCTATCTTAAAACATTTGCAATCTAAGGTTGAAAACTATTCATATATCATTTCAGAATGATGCTCACCCAAGAAGATCAAAATAACATTTATACACAGGACAACATTTCTGACTTGAGCCCACATAGCAACAGGCAAGGCATATAATATATTTGACAATTTAAATGGAGCTTATGTTAATAATCAAAGAACCTGGAGAGCCCAGCATGGAATTTTCATGCAAACTTCAAAGACAGATGCTCCTGCAGCTATGCAATCAGTACTTAGTGGTCGGCTCAAAGAAAACTTGTTTTCCTCGCAGCATGGCTGAGCATGGACTAGCTGCCTTTTATCAATGAGTTCATTCTTTATGAGATTTTCCACGAGCTGCAGTTTGACAACCAAAATACAAATGAATCATGATTCAAGCACTCCAAATGAAGATAGAGAACAGCTAATATCCAGAGGTTTTACCTGATCATCAACACAAATCTGCAAACTACCAGACACCAAAAGTGAGATGAAAGCAGAACTGCAAGTTATGATGTCACATCTCATTTTATAATCTCCATGAGATGTTGCAGTCCGACACAGATGTGATGAGGCACTGTCAATATAGAATATTAGGATGAAATAGTAAAATATTATGATGAATAGACAAAGCATGATGAGTGCTATGTAACACCGATTTTTAAAAAGAGAAAATTTCTCCCGAAAAATATACCCATTTTTCGCACATCCCAAAATTCATCGAAATCATTTTTATTAAATTTTGTATTTTAGTCTGAAGATTTTTATATATAATATGTATAGAAATATTGTATTTACGATTGATAATGTAATTACTTAGCAATTTAATCAATTCCCTAAAGTTTTTTTATCAAAATCACTGTAGTATTTCACTGCAGCAACATTTAAAGTACCATGGTAGCAGTCTTCTCCCGAATTCCCTAGCAATTTCCTAGGAACATATGTTAAGGATGTCACACTAAATCATTTTTCTGTAACAAACCAACTAAATAGGACTAAATAATGTCCAGTGATAGACAAAATTTTCTCATTCACCTAAACCATATTGAAGCTAGCTGGATGTGGATCAGGTGTCAACCTCACTTCAAGGAAACTTTAAAGATAAAATTCATGTTATACATGAACTTATGACTATTTTGAACATCTCATCTTTGAAAGTTATATACATATGGAATATGCATCTCTGCTTCCAATCCTTAAAAAGGTTCAGATATGAAAATGAATCTCATAGCATTCAACTATTGAGGACTTCAATTGAAAACCTTAGCATCCTTGGGCAGTCCAAGGCTCTTCATATATTATATACTCAAACTTAACTTCATCTAGATAAATAAAAGAATAAGAATTTCCTTCATCCATCAAAATATTTGTAAAGGTACCTATTTGATATTATGACAATTCTGATGAGTTAAGGCTTGGAAAAGTGGTGGGGATGTAAAAGAACAAGAAACAACAGAGAAATGGGTATGTTAAGATTTGTAGACCTTAATTGTAGTTAATTCGTAAATTAAACCAAAAGCTGGTGGAAACAACTCTTCGTAGACACATTTTTTGGCAACTGTAAAGTCAAGCACAAGTTGATATCCTTAGAAGCTTGTCTTATCAATTTATCACAATTCTTTAATTTGCATCAATATGATTGAATCTATCAGCAGTTTTATGAGTTCAATAATTCATACTAAGCTCTAACTCTTTTAAGCTCCTTCCATCAAAAGTACAACGATACTTCCTGATATGTAAGGATATATCTTATGGTTATGGGTTTTAAACTATCTTGGGCAATATTTATATTTTAAAATTTCTTTCATATCTACCAATGCTAGAGTTTTTCTCCCAAGGCTTTGCTGACAGTTTTAATTTTACAAAGTTAGTTCTTTAATAGCAATCCACATTTTGCCAATCAAAAATATCATCAAATTGTTTGAGCCAATCAAAACAATTTGTTAATGTCATGCACACAATCAAATATTGAAGTTTCAGATTTTGTCCTGGTGAGATTATAATGTGATGTATGAAGCTGCATGATTATAAACGTCCAGCAAATAGTGTAAGAATTTTAAAATAATGAAAATGTCAACATAGAAAGGACAAAAAATACTTAATGATTTGAGTAATGCCTGACCAAAAGGGCTTCCAGGAGAGGAGGGGGCACAATGGACTGCATAAGTTCCCAGCTCTCCTTAGACAATTTAAAAAAAAAATTTGACAAAACTATTTCATATTACAAATACACAAACCAATTATGTTCTTTTTTGGGCAAAAATAATAATGCACAAGAAGAGAAAAAATGCTAATGAGATAATGAAATGTAAATATGAAAAAAAATTGTAATCTTTAAACAATTGTTAGATACTTATTTTTGTAAGTGAAGAAAAACATATATAAAACTAATTAATCATGAGAAAACTTCACAAAATATGACTTCAACTTTTATATTTTAGAAAATAAATTCAATAAGTTGCAAGAAATACTTCTTTGTGGTGTACACCCTTATACTACATGAAACTCTCAAGTACCAAAAGGGATAGTAAGTTCTAAAATAAGATTAGTTTGACTTCTACACGGTGTTTACTACTTGAACTAAAAAAATAATTTTAAAATTGCCAAGATAACATTTTAATATCCTAGATTTCATTAACATGGATTTCTACCAAACTAAATAATAGCAAATGAAAAGCAAATATTATCACTTGATTTCAAAATGCCTTGATGATGAATATAAAATCTCTTATTGAAACCAAGGTTTAAAATTGCGCAATTGGGTATTGAGGCGTTTTTAGTTCGTGAGGCGAGGCGTAAGCGTCAAGGTGTTTTGAGGCGTAAGCCTCAAAATCTAAAAATTGCGTAAAGTCAAAATAAAAGTTAAAATTGATTTTTATATAATATCCAAAAAATATGTTAAAGAATAATATATTAACTTTCTATTGAACTATGAAGTAACAAATTTACGTATATATAAAATAAAAAATTGTATAAAATGCAAAGAAATATATGATAAATTATTTGAAATAGAATTGAAATTCAAATATACAGGAACAAAACAACATAATTAATTGTTTTAAAGTATCATATAACATCAAATTTAGTTCTAAATTTTTTCTTTCTCAGTTGCCTACTCATCTATGCTTAATTCATAAAGAAAGTTAAAATAATTGGCCACAACTCAAATCATATATACTATTATTACTAAGGGGATTTTCTATTTGAGTCACTGCCATAACAAATTGGTCTATTCCCTATCTCATCCTGTAAGGTCTAATACCTCTCAATCTGCTTCTTCATTTATTTCAGTTATCCTCATCTTTCATAAATGTTTATCATCAACATAAAGATAATACTCCAAAATTTTAAGAGGAGATGGTGGTGGCGTGCGGCTTTCTAGTGATCCCCTACGGCGGCTACGACGGTGATAGCTATGGTGAATGTGGTTGAGAGGAAGTTGTTGAGGCTTTGGGCCGCAAAAAGGCATTACTATTTTTGGAGCTTTTGTATAGGATTTAGGTAAGTTTTAAATTATATATATATATATATATATATATATATATATATATATATATATATATATATATAGAGAGAGAGAGAGAGAGAGAGAGAAAGAGAGAGAGTGAGTGAGGCATATGCCTCATGCTAGCGAGGCGAGGCGCACCTCAAGACGGGCCTCATCCAAGATGAGGCGTAAGCCTCATAAAAAAAAGCTCGAGGCGTAAGCCTTGAGACAATTTTTTACTGGAATTGTGCTGAGGTGGGCCTCAAGGCGATCCTCATATTGCGCATTTTTAAACAATGATTGAAACCAAATTTTTTTGTCAGACAGGAACCTTATAGTGATGGGGGTCCCTCTTCGGATTATTGAGTTTCTCACTCTTTTGGGACAATAGCTATAAGGTTTCGGAACTTTTTGGCTCTGATATCAAAAGATGGGTAGATGGTTAATAAATTTCAAGGGGTTGTTGGAATGTAAGTAGAAGGTTTAAGATTGGTGGAAAGCTAAGGGAGAAGGTTGACTAATTTAGAATTTGTAGATAAATTTTTATTTAAGACTTTCCTTAAGTAGATGGTTGAGTTTTCTTTGATGGAAATGGATGAGAATCTCAAGATCGTAGATTTAAGATATTAGCAATCTAATGGTAGTGATTTTAAGCTAATAAGATGTGTGTTTAGTAGATTATGAATTTTTTATGTGGATTGGTCATAGCAGGTGTACAGTTGGAGTTAAGATTTTGGGGAAGAGATATGGCTCAATTTTTGTGAGTGTTGAAGTGGGTTGAGGATTTAAAATGGTGTTGCGACGTAGCACAATAAGAAATAACAAATAACAGAGAAAATGATATTTTAAGGTTACAAAAATTAATTGTGGTTGATTCGTGAACCAATTGAACTAACAGCACCAACTCTTTGTAGCTACAAATTTTTGCAAAAACTTTTTTTCATTGAATCAATAAGGTATAAATAGTATATGAAATTCTGTAGAAAATGAGAAAAACTCACAAGAAGATACAACGAAATCCCTCTTTAAAAATTCATCTATAAAATATAAAAGAAGCCTATCAAAATATCTCCCTATTTGAAAACAAATAATATCACCCCAACTTATGCATGCATGCATACATACATACATGCATGCACACATGCATCCATACATCTATCCATCCATCCATCCAAATTCTCTCCAACCCTCACATTGTCGGTCACCATATTTCTTAATATTCATATGGATACATGCATTCAAACATACATACATGCATATACATCTATGTATATATAAATATGTATGCATACATATATATATATATATATATATATATATATATATATATATATATATATACATCTAAGAGCATTATTTTTTAATAGCAATGCTTGAGTGGTGTTAACTGGCCATTTTTTTAAAATTAAAAATTAAAAAAAAAAAACTGGCCATTTTTTCTTTAAACAACACCATTTTATAAGGGTGTATTTACACAAGATGACTCATGGACATTACCTTCTATTTGGAAGTTGGTAGTTAAAAACTAATTGAAGTAATCTTACATTATCAGACCTAAACTTTTAATTTTTACCCTATACTAATTTTGAATCATGTAATGAAATGTAAGAATAGTGTTATTACTCCTTAGTAAAGTAAGAAAAATATTATATTTAGGTGTTTTAAGGATGAATGATCAAGCTCAGAGTAATCAAGCCAAATGTAATCTTTTTATTTAAAGAACTAAGAAATCATAAAGACATTACTCATGACTCTATTGGAAGTGCTCAAGTTTTCAAGATAGAGGAGACTCAGGAGAGCGTCACTTTCCTTGGCAATTTTAATCTTCTTGGAAATTGAAACAATATTTGTTCATAATTAACGAACATGTAAGACATTTTGAAATATAAAAGGTGTAACATGAATATCTTCAAGCCCTAGACCTATAGCAAGAGAACCATTTGCAATGATAATGTTCTTAGTATTGCCCTTAAGTTAATCACCCAAGAGTTGGACAAACAGTATTAAAAAACATGTAACCAAAGAGGCAATGAATGCTTACCTGAGATGATAAACATACAATAAAATATTTTTTTCTCAGGGGATCCATCAAGCCTCTAAGTGACTGTTAGGTGTGCTTGATATTGAGACCTCAATTGGCCTCCTCGATTACATATTTGGTGGAACCAAATCTAAGAACAGAAGGGTCATGGTGACAATTTAGATTTGTAAGGCTATAGATTCCTTTAGAGAAGTGGTTGTTGCGGCTTCTCGAAAAAGATTGTTATAGGAGAGAGTCATGGTTGCAGCAATTTGCAATAGAGAAATTACAAAAATGAAGGTTATGATTGACCAAAACAAGAAAGAATCAACAGCAAGATTATTCACGACAAAAAAGGAACAACAATAGGAAGTATGGCTACTAAAACCAAAGAAGGAACAAAGGCGATGAATCCTGCAAGAAATGTTGCAGTTGCTAGAAGAGTTGCATTTTCATAAAGGATGCAGCAACAATGAAGAGAATATATAAACAATACTGAATTTTTGTGCTTAGATAGGACACCTTCAACAATGAAGACTACGGCAAATGCACTAGAATACATGCAGTAAAGCTCTAATACAATCTGGAGAACACGAGCATGAAGGAATATTCCTTAAAGAATTTGATTCAAGGCATATATAGACTGACCCAGAAATAAAATAATGAAGCTAATCTATACTTAAAAAAAAATACCAGCATCCATAAAAACATCAACATGTTTTAAATTTAGAGCTGCCTAATGTGCTTGCCAAACCCAAATAGGTTCGGATTTTTATTCATTGGCATGAATCAACAAGATCTTCATTTCCTTGGCATGCATTCATAGGATCATGATTTCCTTTCTTGTTGGATCCTTCTTTCCTTGTTTGACATGAATGTCAGTTCCAATACATACAAAACCAATCACAAATTAGATATAGATAAAATAACACAAACAAAAGCTGCCAAAGAAGGTTCACGTCTAATGGCAATGTAAGGGGAAAACTTCCCACAAAAATTTTCAGCAATGTTTGCCTGCATTCTAGGAATTGGCATCCAACTAACATAAAATTTTACAACAACAACAACAACATCAAGCCTTTATCCCACTACGTGGGGTCGGCTACATGAATCCTTTTTCTCCATTGTGTCATGTTAAAAGTCAAATTCTCGTTTAAATCTAATAAAGAAAGATCATTTCTAATATTTTCTAACCAAGTCTTTTTAGGTCTGCCTCTACCTTTCTTAACATAAGTCAAATCTAAGACCTCTACTTTCCTAACCGGGTCATCAGGAGGCCGCCGTTTTATGTGACCAAACCATCTAAGGCGACTCTCTCTAATCTTATCTTCCATTGGAGCTACTCCAACCTTTTCACGAATATGCTCATTTCGTATCCTATCTCTAAGGGTAAAGCCACTCATCCACCTAAGCATCCTCATCTCTGCAACACTTAACTTAGAATTATGCTTCTCTTTTAATGGCCAACAACTAACATAAAATTTTGAGAAAATAAATTTAACTCTTATTAAGTACTAATCTGAATGTATGCAATCTTTAGTTATAACCACAAAAGATCAAAAAATCACATCCAAAAATTCTTGAAATCACTAAAGAGCACAAAACACAAGGCCGGTTTTCATGGACCAAGATTTTCTACCATGCTCAAAATCGCATGCCAACAAATTCTTGCCTTGCCCCTACTACAATGTCAGAATTTGGATGTACAATAAATCTGTTAGGGAACAAGTGCAGAAATCACCAAAATAGTGGCTGAAATTGGGAATTTCGGCAAGAACAAGAAGAAATTTAGAGAAATTCCTTGGCAAATCAATAGGGAAACTTAATAATAGATAAAAAGTGAAAGAAAACAAGCAAGATACAATGGATCTTCAATTCGAGAGGAAGATCCGGCTCTCCCAATCTCTAGCCGGTGGCTAGAGCCCAAACAAACCTAGAGAACTCCTAAATTCAACAAAAACATACATAACCCTAACCCTAACCCTTTCCCTCCTATTTAGATAATACAAATAAAAGCATAATTACTAAACAGCCCTTCCCAGAATAAATTTCCTCCTAAACCGCCCCCTCCTATTTGAATTTTCCATCAATCCATCGGCCCCACAAGGGGGCCAGCAGTTTCCCTAGTCCGCCTGGAATAAACCTGGAGCCAGCCTTGGCGCTGGGCTGGCTGGACCGGTCTAACAAAATCACATCAAAAAAGGCACATACGGAAATAGAGAAGTAATTCCAACTATAGAAAAAGCAGTAACTCTGTAATCCAGCCTTCCTAAATCAGTAGCAATATCCTCAAAATCAACGACTCTACAAACATTAGACAGCTGCAAGTTGCAACTCCCAACTACAGCACAAGAACAGCAGTGTTTTGTATTAATCTGCCCATCTTAGAAAATTTGGGCTCCTGTGAATTAAGCACCTGATAATTGTCAAGCCAATTTCGGCATAACTATTATACTACCTATAAAGTAATCATGAATCATCATAAATAGATCCGGCATGCTAATGGACATGATCCCTCCGATATCCACCACAATTGGTGAACACAACCTCATTATTTGGGCTTCTAGAACAAATCGTGCAGAACTACCTAGTAAAGTGCTAGATGTGAATTCATGATGATATGAAAAAGAAAAATCCATGGCATTAGTAGTAAGTTCATGAAATAAAAATAAATAATGCGCTGCAGGATCTTATTTGTCCTGCCTCACTAGCATTTATTTTTTTAAACGCCCCAATAAAAAACATTTTAAGATTTGGATGTCTTATTGTCTTATCACTTGGTTTGCATTAAACATATATATAGTTCATATCAATAGTAAACTTATAATTGTCATAATTAATAATCAATTTCTTGTGAATACCTTCATGTAAATAATATAAATGACTAATATGATATAAAGCAAGTAATGAAAATACTAAATACTAAATGCATTATATTGGATAATAATAAAAAACCATAATTAATTCCTAAAAGACAAGATGACAAAGAAAATTAAATGCAAACTAAAAACACAAAAATGATGTCTGCATAGATGGATAATCTCTTTAAAAAAATAACTCGAATGGCTTAAATATTAGTTGTGATGAGTTAATGCATTTTTCAATTTGACCGGATAAAATTATGAATTTCAAATTTCTTTGAAGGCATTCACCATAAAAAACTTCATTGAAGCGTTGAATCTACTTTATTTTCACCATAAGATTCTTTTTATGAATTTATAAATCAAGAAACTAAGAACCAAAAAATAAAATCAATCTCAATCTATTCATTCATCATAAAAAGAAATTCACAAGATAATTTGACAAGTCTAACCCATCAATTGTAATAAGCATAATTTGTTCAATTTCATACTCAAAGATAGGTTTTGATGTGAAACATATATGGAAATAGAAATTGCTTAAGAATTAATAACAACTTGTTAAGTTTTGTTAATTTTAAATTCAATGTTTCACCAAGATTAGATTCTAGGAGTTCGTAGTTATAGTTATGCTTTAGCATGCAGTTACAAGAAAGATTAACAGGACAATTTAAAATAACAACAAAATTATAGTAAAGCTAATGGCATAAACAACAAAAATCCACCGTTTAACAAATAGAAAGTTTCACCTTGAGTTTTCCTCATGTTCACTCTTGATGTGGTTTAACGGAAGAATAATGTTAGCAAATTTAGAGATGCCACCAAAAGATAGAAAACACATGCGGTATCGTTCAACGAGAAGGTAGCCGGAGGGGAAGAAGTTGGTGGATGTCCGATAACTCGCCACCGTCCGGAGGTTCGGTGTTCTTCGATGGCAAACGTCAAGGTGAAAAAAATTCGGTCGACACAGTCGTCGACGGAGTCGTCGATCTCCAAGTTGAGGTTAAAAAAGGGAGATTGGAGGATATCTACTCTTCCTTGAAGATCATACACGAATCCATGATCGTGCTCGGGATCGATCATTCATGGGGGAAGTTGCTAAGTGGAGGTGTATCTTCTTCCTTGGGAAGTATGTGAAGCAAGGGAGAGGAGGGGTGATGGAGGGGAGAGGGGCTTGGGGTTCGGTCAAGGCTTAGGAAGGTCCCTTTAAGTTCAGCTTTAGGGTTAGAGAAAGGAGAAGAAGCAAATTAGAAATCTGAAATTTTAGTTCAGATTTTTAAGGGTGGAAAGGAGGAAAATATTTGAAATTAAAATCTCCCTTAATTGGGGGATTAATTAAGTGAGAGAGGAGAGAGGGGGCCAGCAGCTTAAGTGAGGGATTGAGGGGTTTTAATTATAAAAAGAGAATTAATTGGAGAGAGAAAAGGAGAGGGAGGGGGCCGGCCAAAAGAAGAGGAAAAAAGGGTGTCCACATTCGATGTATGTGGACCCTTGCAATAATTTTTGATTGGAGAATCAAATCTGAATTAATTTCAGATTTAAGGTGATTAAGGGAGGTTTCCTAAATTAGATTTATCAATTAGGAAAGAATTTGAAATTCAAATTAAGAAACTTTCCAAATCAATACTTGGATAATTTAGGAAGGTGTTTAGGAAGCAATTCGAATTTGAAATCAAGGACTTGAGACTAGGTACGCCGGCGGCTATGGGTGAGGTTGGGCAGGTCGGCGGCTAGGGGAGAGAAGATGGGTCTTGGGTTCGATGGGAGAGGGGCTCGGTGGTGGGGCTTGGGCCATGGGTTAGGTGTGAGAAGGGAGGCCGGCGGTGGAGGAGGTGGAGGGGGGATTTGACCGGCGGTTTGGGGTGGGATGGGAGGAGGCCGAAGGGTTGGAAGAGAAGGAAGAGTTGGCCGGCGGTGGGGAAAGGGATGGGGAGGTGGACCGTAAGTCCGAACTCTTCCGACGGCTGACGGGTATTGCTTTTGACCTCTCCTAGAGACTTCTCCTTCTCAAGAGCTCAAAAAATTTGAACCAAAAGCTGAAAACTTTTATTCATAGAGACTTCTCCTTCTCAAGAGCTCAAAAAATTTGAACCAAAAGCTGAAAACTTTTATTCATCAAATCATTATTCTAATACAAAGACTTTGGCCTTAATATATAGGCCTCCAAAATGAAAGAAGCTCATAGACACAAATGCTCTCAGGGCTACAACATAAAAGAAATCCCTCACAAGGATATAATGGTAAAAATTGAATATAAATACAAGAAATACATAAAATGCATCATAAATAAAGACTCTGAATCATAGCCGTCGATCTACGATTCCTCTGATGATAGACGCGTCAAAATCTCCTGCTGATGTCCTCATCAGGTTTCATTTTTATTAGACACTAAAATTAAAATAAAATATCTTGCTCAATTTCAATTTCAAACTCTTATTCTTTTAAGATCGAGTTCATGAACATGTTCTAATATAGGTACAATTTAAAATTAAATTATTAGAAATAAACTTCATCTAATACATCATCAAAAAATATTCATGAATTACAATTCTTTGATAAAATTATATTTAAATGTGTTTGATTCATGTGTCAATGTATATTTGAATTTTGATTTTTGACATGCATTAAAAGAGATGATAATGTCTTTTTTAGGGATATTGAATAAAAATTTGATATCCCTAATAGAATGATTGAAATATTTCTCAAAGTTCTACAGAAAAACCTCGTAAAATGCCTTTTCAGTGTAGTAGCTTAATACACAAATAATAATCTCCAGCTAAGAACTTTAATGAAATGGATAATAGTAATATTATAATTTTGGGTCAAATAATATTTAACCACAAGAGTTAAACATGCATAAAATAAGCATACGAAATATTCAACTCACATATTATTAAGTGTAATTAGACAAAACCTTCATCTCTTTACATGAAAATCACAAAACAAAATTCATAACAACAACAACAACATCAAGTCTTTATTCCACTCCATTATGTCCCGTTAAGAGTCAAATTCTCATTTAAATTTAATAAAAATAAATCATTTTTAATATTTTCTAGACAAGTCTTTTTAGGTCTACCTCTACCTTTCTTAACATAGGTCAAATCTAATACATCTACTCTCCTAACCGGGTCATCGAAAAACTAACTTTTATGTGTCCAAACAATCTAAGGCGGCTCTCTCTAATCTTATCTGCCACTGGAGCTACTTCAACCCTTTCACGTACATACTCGTTTCGCATTCTGTCTCTAGAGTGAAGTCACACATCCACCTGAGCATTCTCATCTCTATGACACTTAACTTTATGCTTCTCTTTTAATGGCCAACATTCTACGCCATTAAGCATTGCAGGTCTCACCACCATTTTATAGAATTTTACTTTAAGTTTGAGGGGTACTTTTCTATCTCACAACAGGCCAGATGCATTCCTCCACTTCAACCATCCAACTTGAATTCCACTAATAATATTCCCATCTATTTCACCATCACTTTGAACAATAGATCCAAGATATCTAAAACGAGTACTCTTACTAATGACTTGATCGCCCAAAGTCATAATTCCCCTACTAGATCTATTACTATTAAAATTACACTCCATATATTCGATTTTAGATCTACTCAAATGAAAACCTTTAGACTTTAAGGTTGACCTCCATAATTCAAGTTTTCTTTCAACTCCCTCTCTAATCTTATCAACAAAAAGAATATCATCAGCAAAAAGCATACAATAGGAAACATCCACTTGTAAATGTCTAGTAAGAACAATCATGACTAAAGCAAAAAGATATGGGCTTAAAGCTGATCATTGATGTAATCCAACTGAAATAGGAAAATATTTGGTCAAACCACCTTATGTTTGAACACAAGTAGCAGCTCCTACATATATATCTTTAATGACATGAACATAAGCATTACTAGCTCCTTTCTTTTCTAGAATTCTCCAGAGCACTTCTCTTGAAACTTTATCATATGTTTTCTCTAAATCAATAAACATCATATGTATATCCACTTTATTATATCTATACTTCTCCATCAAACATCTCAATAAATGTATAGCTTCCATAGTAGACCTACCCGGCATGAATCCAAATTGATTTTAAGAAACCATAGTATCATGTCGTACGGTCGTACCTATGCTTAATAACTCTCCCCTATAATTATAGAGTATGACACATTAACTTAATTACTCTATAATTCGCACTAATGTGCATCACCTTTATTCTTAAAAATAGGAATCAACACACTTCTTCACTCATCTGACATCTTTTTAATCTTTAAAATTATATTGAAAAGTTTTGTTAGCTAAGAAATTCATTCATCTACTAAGCATTTTCGTGCCTCTATTAGAATATCATCAAATCCAACCGCTTTTCCACACTTCATTTTCTTTAAGGTCTCTCTAACTTCAATTTTACTAATATGACGATTAAAACAAAAAAAAATTATTTTCATTTAGGGTGCTAAGGTCACTAAAGTCAATCATATTCTCACAATCTTCATTGAAAAGCTTATTGAAATATCTCACCCACCTTTGTTGAATATGTTCTTCTAATAAAAGCACTTTTTGATCTTCATTCTGAATGCACTTCACTTGAATTAAATCCTTACTTTTCCTATCTCTGTATTTGGCTAACTTATACATACATCTTTTATCCTCCTTAGTATCTAACCTATTATATAAATCATTAAAAATTAAATAATTTGCATCGCATGTTGCTTTCTCAGATTCCTTACTGGCCCTTAAATATTTTTCCCAATTTTAAAAGCTTTTACATCCAAACCAATTTTTATAACAAAAATTTTTATTTTTTATCTTTTCTTACACATTTTAACTTCACCAGCAACTATTTTTACTATTAGGGGATTTTCCTTTTGATGCTCCAAACACGTAATTTGCAACATACTTAATATAACTAGCTACTATTTTTCACATAACTTAAGCTTTCTCATGCACAATCAAAATCTTAAGTTCATAAATTTTACTCTCAAAAATATTTTTGTTAGTGTTCTTTAAATGCCCCCATCTAATCATAGGAAAATATTTTACTTTATTTTTCATATTTCACCATTTCATCTTAAAGTCCAAAACTAATAAGTGATGCTAAGTATACAAATTTTTACTTGGAATAACTTTACAATCTTTATAATATAAACAATCTATTTTTCTTATAAGAAAATAATTAAACTATGTTTTACTATATCTATTCTTATAAGTGATGAGATACTCCTCTCTGTTCTTAAATTTTCATAACAAATAATAAAAATTGTAAAAAATTAAATTTTGTAAGAAATCTAAGGTCAAATAAAACGTACAATGATTAAGACTTACAACACAATAAGAAAGACTAATTTATGGCAAATTTCACCAAATTTCCATCACATAAGTAAAATCAATCACAAATTATGTATATGAAAAAACAAGGATTGAAGCCATCAAAGAAGAACTAAACCTCACATCAATATAAGAAGAAGCTTGCCAGAATATTATCATCAAGACTTACCCGCACATGAAAAATTTACATCCATCAAGCACACAGAAGTTAGAAATAAACAGAATTTCACTAAACAATGGTCAGAAGTTTTATATGCCCCAAAATCCATATTATTAATACCCGCACACTGCCCAAAATTGGGTATCCCAACAAATTCCAAAAATCAGCTACAATGCAAAAATCTCAAGTCAGATATTTACGGAATTCTAAGATTTGCTACAGTGCCCAGAATCGCAAGGCAGCAAATTCCATGTCTCTCTATATGCTAGAACCAAGAGGAACAATATGCTTGCACCAAAAACAGCAGCAAAAAATCACAAATAAAAAAGCAGAGGAAATGAAACTAGCCGGAAGTAAAAATAATAATAATAATAAATAAATAATAAAAACAGCAAGTTTGTGATACAGCCTTCCCAAATCAACTGCAATTCGCTCAAAAATCAATGGCAATCTAAAGCTGCAAGTTACAAGCCATAACTAGAGTATAACAGTAGCAATATTCCGCATCACAAAATAAAGATCAATTATGAGATATGCAATTTTAGTGAATGTAATATCAATAATTATCAACAGTACTAGGAGATAAAATGACACCATGTGATATAGGAACAAGTATTGTTTATTTATAATATAGAAAAATGAGAGCCAAGAATATAATTTCTGAATTTAAGGTTGTGTTGTAAAAATAGAGACTAGCCTAGCATGTATTATATATGAGAATATCACAAAAAGTTTGGTAAAGTATATAAAACTGCAATTAAGATAGAATTGTTGAATTTATTCAGGTGTTAAGAGGCAATGATCATTAGAAATGAGAACGTTAAGATGAATGTATGGTAAAACTAAGAATGATAGACTAAGAACTGATATGCAAGAGGGGTTGTAGGTCAGCATCTATTTAAGCTAAGGTCAAGGAAAATAGACATGGATAATTTGGGCACACATATAACATAGGGTACAAGACTCACCACACAATAGTTAGACAAAATTAATGTTGAAGGATTAAGAAGAAAAAAGAGTAAAGGTAATACAAATAGATGTGCAAAATAGTTTACACCAAAAAGGTTCAAAACAGCTTCCACGACTCAACATAAAAGAGTAAAGAATGTGGATTTATAAAAAATAGAACTCCAATAGTTGAGATAAGGCTAATTATGATGCAAGACATTCGCAAACTTCTACAATCTTCTTGCATTGACCGAAAAAACCCATCATCAACCCAACAAGCCACTGCATGTATTCAAACACAAAATGAAAGCTAAATCTCTTGTAATCATCATCCTAATCCTAAGGAGAAACACTAACTGCACCATAAAACTTTATTGGATATGAGTATCCAAATCTTACACTTGACTTTCAAGATCTCAAGACATGATGCATTTAATTAAAAATCCATAAACAAGAGCGTATATATAAGAATGCAGCACAATTTTGACAAAAACCCTTTGCAACAAGAACTGACTTGCAACTTCAGTCCAATTCCAAAGCCCAAGTGTTAAAATCTTACAGGTTGGAAGCGGAACTCATAACCCAAACTTTAGCCCATGTAATCATCATTATAATCCTAAAAAGAAAACACCTAATGCATCATAAGACTGTTCGCTCAAGAAAGATGGCGCTAGGCTCGAACCCCGCTGCTCAGGCTTAAGGTTTCATTTTTCCTTGAAGTAGATTGAATTTTAAATAACCAGATTTCCCCTCATGTTCATATCGGGGTTTATTTAATTATGGGTTCCTACTTCTTATGAGCACAAGCCCTCATAGTTAATTACCTCTTCTATCGTGTAGAAGAGAACTCTCGATTAAGGATAAAAAGCTTTAGAAGTTTAAGTGTTTTAATCTTGGTTGTGGGAGATGGAGGTAGACCCGATCAAGATCCCACGGTTCCGTCATCCAAGGAATACCGAAGGTTTCAGTCTACCAACACTAACAATCGTTGATCGTGGTGTCCAAGGAATATGATTAGCAGCCATGAGTCGCATCCTCTCAGGGATCCCAAATAAACTGAAGTTGTTAGATGTAGGTTTAATGTTATGGTGGTTTGGGGCTCAAATCTGTTAGAATGCCCTGTAATTTATTTAGTTTGGGGCTTATGGCTTTGTTTAGAAGTTGTCCACACGTTTGATTTAGGTTAGAGCTTACGGCACCACTTAGGAGTTGCCCATATGTTTGGTTTAAAACAGGACTTACTGCTTCCCTTGGAAGTAGCCTGTAATTTTTAGTTTATGGTAGGTCTTATGGCTTCCATTGGAAGTGGCCTGTAGGTTTGATTTGGGGTAGGACATACTACTTTCATTGAAAGTTGCCTATAGGTTTAGGTTTTAGTTCTTTTACTTCCCTTGGAAGATCTACTAGCGAACTAGCTTGAATATGATTTACTCTTTTTTTTATTTATTTATTTACTACTTCACATAGAAGTTATCTATTAGGTTTGACCAGCAATTACTCAGTTTTGCACACTTCACTGCCTTGAAACCAATGTTTTCCTCTCCTTCAATGGTGTTTTGCTAAAAGTACTAGCGAATTGTTTTTGCACTAGTGTTTCTTGTTTACAGTACTAGTGTTTTGTTTCAGTGCTAGTTTTTTTTACAGTACTTTTCCCGTTTAGCACTATAGTTTTTCTTACAACACTATTTGGCTCTTATCTACTTGTTTGTAGGTATTGGAGCTAGCATTTGTGGGAGCCTGCTTAGAGTTGAGTTTTGATGTTTGTATTTAGTTTTGTCTGCTTAGAGTTTGTTTTGTAGAGCTCTGGTTTGAGAGTTTTGTCTGTAATTTTGAGGTTTGAGCCTGTTAAACTGTTGTAAAGAGGTCGGTTTTAGTGCAAACATTGATTTGATTTATTTTGTTTTATTATTTTTTAATTGCTTACATTAATTAATTAGTTAATTAATTAAATGAAATTTTAATTTTAATTATGTTTTAATTTAATTAATTAGTTAATTAATTAAATAAATAAAGTTTAAATTTTATTTTAAATTAATTAATTAGCTCATTAATTAAATGAATTTTTAGATTTCTTTTAAATTAATTAATCAATTAGTTAACTAATTGAAGTTTTGATTTTATTTTTAAACTACTTAATTAATTAGTTTAATTAAGTTTCAAATTTCATTTTATATTAATTAATCAATTAGGTTATTAGTGACTGAAAGGGATTTTTTTAATTAGTTAATTAAAAGAAGATTTTTTTGATATATTTTAAATTAATTAATTAATTAAAATATATTTTAATTCACTAATTAATTAATTATTCGTTTCTGTTTGTTTTGTTTTAAAGCTCGCATTATATTTTATCATTTGCTCAATTAATCAATCAATTAACTGGTCAATATATGTTTTCATTAATTACTCAATTAATTAACTGATTAAAATTTTAATTGATTAATTAATTAATCCATTATTTTTTTAATTAATTTAATTAACTAATTAAACATCACGCTCTCCAACAGCTCTAATAAAGAATTTTAGAAAAATTCGACAGCCTTCTAGCGTCCCCTCCTTGCGAAGGGAGGTCGGGAGGGCACTTGCCCATTCAAACCCACCCAGTCGAATAGGATTCAATGTTCGAGGGCTTCGGAACGCTAATTAGTCCCAGTACGAGTCTTCGGGTCGTCCAATTGGTTGCTGCAATACCTGTTGCATTTTAAATTAAAAAAAAAATTAAAATTATTTTTTAAAAATTTTGGCAACCTGCCAACGTCCCCTCCCCACGAGGGGAGATTGGGAGGGCACTTGCCCGTTCAAATCCGCCTAGCCGGATAGGATTCGACAGTTGAGGGCTTTGGGATGTTGATTAGTCTCGGAATTGGTCTTCAGGGCCTCTCATTGGTGATTGCAGCATCTCGCCTCTTTGTTATATATATATATATATATATATATATATATATATATATTTTTTTTTTTTTTTTTTTTTTTTTTTTTGCACGCGCGCGCACGCAATTGTTCTCTCCTTCCTCACTCATTATTTCAAACAAGAAAGCAGAATCGTGCGTGGGAATGGAAGTCGAAAAACATGCATGGGGGATCAGCTGGGTTTGCTCGACCGTGTGCAGGATCGGGAGGCTAATCAAAGGGTTGTTTAGGGCTCAGAGTTAGAGCATGTGGGGGAGTTCGGACACGGGAGGTTCGGAGAGGCCTAGTGTCACGCCGATCGAAGCGGTCAAGTACCGCACGGGATTTTCTTGTGTTGAGGCCGAACGCAAACAGAGGTTGCGGCCAAATCGAAGGCGGGACGTTGGATCGGGCGAGGTAGATGAAGACGAATGATTTGCGTTCGGTCGGTTCTGGTACACACAAACAGGAGGCGGGCAGGAGTCTTCCTTGGGTTCGTTCGCGTGAAGGATCGAGAGGCGGTATGTGGTTCGGCACAGGGAGGTGGCTGGTTCATTTAGTCAAGGAGGTGCCGCAAGCGAAGCGGCATGGTGTGCGAAGGGAGGTTCGTTTGCGTGAAGGCTCGGAAGTATAGATAAGACGTGCAGACGAACGGGAGCCCGGGATTCCGATTTCCAATTGAACGTAAGTCTTTCTCGTTCGTTTCTCTTTCCTTTTTATATGAATTGAGGCGTTAGTTACTACAGGGACGTCGTGGAGACGTGCCTATTCGAAATGTCGTGGAGACGTGCTTGTCCGATTTCCTCCCTTTTTTCTTTTTTTTCTTTTTTTCTTAATATTAAAAAGAAAAAAAAAACATTATTCGAACAAAGACTTCGATTGGAAATGAGTATCCAAATACATTGACATGCAAGATGTCGAGATATAAGATATTTGGTTACATAAAACGGCGACCTCCCGATGACCCGGTTAGGAAAGTAGAGGTCTTAGATTTGACTTATGTTAAGAAAGGTAGAGGTAGACCTAAAAAGACTTGGTTAGAAAATATTAGAAATGATCTTTCTTTATTAGATTTAAACGAGAATTTGACTTTTAACAGGACACAATGGAGAAAAAGAATTCATGTAGCCGACCCCACATAGTAGGATAAAGGCTTGATGTTGTTGTTGTTGCAAGATGTCAAGATATAAGATATTTGGTTAAAAACTCATGGATAAGAGTGTACACATAAGCATGCAGCACTATTTTGATAAAGACCCTTTAGAGTAAGAGCTGACTTGCAACATCAGACCAATCCTTAAACCCACTCGTAAAATACTAAAAGTTGTAAGTGGACCTCATTAATGGACCCGGACTAATATAAACAATTGAAACATTATTTGCGTGAAATTGCTGCAGTAATCCGATGTTGTAACATGTTCAAATAAAACAATGAAAAAAAGTCATAGATGTGAGAATGTGGTACCATGGTTGAATATATATTCACAGTGCATGTTAGAGAATTAAATATTTAAAAGCAGTTATAGTTCAACAATGAAATTAATGTCAGAGAAAAAGGAAACCAGTTAAATTACTAAAAAGGAACAGATCAACGTGTAATGACAACTAAAACGTAAGCGTACAATACACAAAGACAGGGAGTAGGGAATTGATTTTGAAACCATAGATGACATGTAGATGGGTCAATTTACAGCAGAGTAAACTCTATTCGCCTAACCAAGAATAGTAGAAAAACTACAAATTATGCTTTCAAACTGAAGTGTGCTGACTTAATACCATAAAGGATATAAAACTTCATACAAAATAAACACTATTTTAAAAGAATAGTAGCTATCTCAATGGAAAGAAAAAATTCTTAAGAAGGAATAGTTAAATTTATATTGGTGGGAGGCTTTTTAATAAAAATACAAAAATCAAAGCAACTCTGGCGACAAAACCAAGTTAGTTATAAATAATTAGAGGTGCTTATTGTCAAAATGCTTCTAGCGTACATTAACCGTTAAGACACAGCAGTCATGTACCTGACTTTGTTATGAAGTTTACTCCCACGAATCTGAAGCAACAGAAATAAAGGAGAATCAATGGGACTGCTAGAAGTATACAATAACAGACTTGGCAGGATTATGACATGTGAGAGTAAAGCTTAGGTAGAAACCTATTAATGATTTCGGGCAAAATAGACAAAAAATAAAGCTACAAACATATGAGCAATGACTGTTATTTATATAACGTGTAGAAATAATAGTTTCTCAACCAATTTAAGGCCCTAGAAAATTGTAGATGATGGAAAGGATTACTCTTTTCGTATATAATTTGTGTCATAAAATAAAAATTTTAGGAGGCAAAAACGGGGTAATGTGCAGACCCCCTCACTCTCTTATTCCTCAATTTCCTTTTTAAAATAAAAGGAGACTCTTTATGAATGCCATTTTCGTCTTCCTCATTGTTGTAAAAGCCCAAATAAATATTTAAAAGAGTTAAAAAATATATTAATAATTAACTGAGTTTTTTATGAATGTTTTTAGATTTAATCGAAACACTGTTGTTACCGGGTCTCATGCATTGAATGAGAGAAGTAGATAATTGCGTTAGGTAACTGACAGCTAGTGTAAAATTTGTCGAACAATCATGACATGAATCATTTAATATATTGTGTTAATACTATAGTGTTTCCTGTAAGAGTCGCACTGCATAGCTTTAATACAACAAAAAATGTGCAAGGGCTACTGCACCGGAGCCCATGTACAGTGTTAAATAAGCAAGGGTTCGCATATTATGAATGGATGTGGGCAAAGAAGCTAATTCATAAAACTAGAATTATAATAGAAACTTAAAATATAGGTTCCCTTACGAGCAAATTAATAGAATTAATAGATATTATGATTCATATGAAGATAAATAATCTATGTATTCAGGAAACTAAATTGGTCGGGAAAAAAATTAAGGTGATTGATAATTTAGGATTTAAACTATAGTATTCATGTAAGAACCGGTTCAATCCGGTCGGTTCAATTGAATAGGCCAACTTATTTAATGCAAACAGGCGAGCGGAGCGGGAGCAGAACCGCGGGCCAGGTGGACCGCACGCAGGCACGGACGGGGTTGGAGGGTTCGGATTTCGTTTTCGAGAAAGGAATCGCGTACAGGATTGAAAATAAATGACTACTCACGAAAAATAACTCCCTCCTCTAGTTCATTATCGCCAAAGAAGAAAAAAAATCTAGAGAAGAGGCAGTGAACAAGAGGAAGAAGAAGAATGAATGTTTGTTTGTCGACTCTTTCCATTCTGTGCAAATCATTCCGTGATATTTTATCTAAGCGACAAGGAATGTCTTATGTAAAGATAAAGGAAGAAAGGCTAAAGGAGAAACAGGAAGAATTTTGAATTTGAATTTTCTTCTTAAAGAAGAGTAAGTGATTTAGTTTGATATTATACACTTCATTTTTCTCGTTTCTCTAATTGAAGAAATGTGAAGAAATATAATTTAATTTTCAATAGGAAGAAATTCAATAAGGTGAAAGTTTTATCTCGATCCGACAGTGAAAGAAGGAAATTTGCAAGGAAGGAAGGAAAGCTGTAGTGAGGTAATTATTTTGATTTAATAGAAATTTTGGGGATGATTTAGAGCTATTTAATGTTATGTTAATGAGGTTCAATTAGGTAAAAGTCCTCTTTGAAAATAGTTGAAGAAAATTTAATCTTTCTTTTTTATGATATTTGAGGCATCCAAATTAGATTTTAATATTAATAAAAAGATTATGTTGTATTATTAACAGTGGAATATTTTCATACTAAAACGAGTATAGGAAGTCTATATCAGGCTTGAGATTGGAAGGAAATTGAAGCACGAAAGTGACCAAGTGGGTAATTACAAATGTTTTATATTAACTACAATCATTTATTTCAATTATTGCATGTCATAGTATTACGTTGACTGAATGTTTAAGATATGAAAAGAAATAATTGAGAAGCATAAGATGGATGATTATATTAGTCATGGTAAAGTTATTTTTCTCTATGTTATCTGTATTGTTGAAGGTTATATTAGGGGTGTCAAAACGGGTTGGCGGGTCGGGTTCGGGTCGAACTTGAGTTGATCCGGGTCTAAACGGGTCAACCCGAACTCGACCCGATTTTGCAAATGGGTCAGGATTTCCAACCCGGACCCGACCCGTTCAGGTTATCGGGTTGACCCGACCCGACCCGAGAAGCCGGAAGCGAACAGGACCAATAGGCGAGGCCAGCGCGGGCTGAGGCGGCACTGTGGCAGGAGAGGCCAAGCTAGTTAGCGCGGGCTGAGGAGGTGCGAGTGGCGGTCTAGGATCTGCCCTTTGGCCTTGGCTGTGAAACCCTCAATTTTTTTGTTGACCTAGGGCTGTCATAAATTTTTTAGGAGTTATTATAACTCTAAATAGCAAACCGTCTCCGCTAGAACATTTATAATGTTGCGTTTTAGCTTCCCTAATTTTTTCATAATTTTTTTGTAGGGGTGTCAATTCGGGTCGACGGGTCGGCTTTGGGTCGAACACGAGTTAAACCAGCTCTAAACGGGTCAACGCAAACCCGACCTGTTTTTACAAACAGGTCGGCTATTTCAACCCAGACCTGACCGGCGCGGGTTACCGGGTTGACACGACTCGACCCGAATTTTGCTGAAAAAATGCGAGCAACGAACTGAGCTCCCGTCGCCGGTCACTACTTCCAGCTCCGATTCAAAGCCGGCGGCGAAGAAGCGGCAGCGTCAACGTCAGCGGCGCTGCAGCATTGGCGACGTCTCACGAGAAGACGCGATCACGGCCTGTCGATCAACAGCACTGCAGCAGCGTGGGGCGAGGGCAGGACGGTGACAGGTCGGCAGCGACAGCTTGGGCGTGACAGCGTGACGCAACCGTGAGCGACGGCCGACGAGACGCGACCCTGACCGGTTGAGCAATGCAACCGAGTCACGCGGGATTTAAATGGGTCAATTCGGGTCGACCAGCAGGTTTCCGAGTCAACCCGAACCCAACCTGTTTTCAAACCGGTCGAAAATTCAAACCTGGACCCGACCCGTTTCACAAACGAGTTGACCCAAACCCGAATTTTTAAGAGTCAGGTCCGGGCCGAGTTTCGGGTCGTGTCAATTTTTAACACCCCTATTTTTGGTTAAACTGATTTCACCAGAATGTTCTAAATAAAAATAGCTAATTTATGCATATTTTTCTATAATTTTTGAATTTTTGAATTTTAAGTTATAAAAGAATTTGAACGAAATTATTATTTTAATATTAAATAATTAGAATAATTAATATTTTATTATAAAAATCAGAATCCACTATTACATATGCTTTTCCTTTTTCATTTTTCCCATACAGAGAATCAGATTAGAGCAATTAGGGAGAAAGAGGAGAGAAAAAGAGGAAAATTGAATTTTGGGCAACTTCGGTCCATTTTCGTCCGTCGGTCCAAATGAAAAACTTGTTTGTCTCGAGGTGAGTCACATTATGCCCATCTCAATTTTTAAAAATGTATAATTTTTAACGAATTTTTTTATTAAAATTTTATATCCATTAGTGAAAAACAGGAATAATTTTGCACGGGTAAAACTTTTATCGCATAACTTATTATATATTATAGAGATTACGATTATGCATATTTTGAATTTTTTTTTAAAATTTTACAATATGGGTTTTGAAATTTATGGGGTTTTTATTAAATAGAATAATTATCTAGATCTTGAAAAATAGTGGTGTAGTACAATAAAGTCTTAAAACATCATTTTACACAATCCCTGATAATTTAATAATTTTCTCAAAATGTACATTTTTATCTAGTTGAATTTACTATTGTCTACCGTTAAACAATACTGTGAAATTTTGATATATGCTCAATTACTCTTTAATTATTATAATGTGATGATATATGTGTATATGTGATTAAATTATATATGTTGGGACTGCCCATAAGGAGCCAAAATCGTTTGAGATTCTGTCTGTGTCAGGGAATTGTTGGGAGTTATAAGGGGTCAGAATCCTCTGAAATTCTGTCTAAGACAAGAATATGTGATATGTTATAATGCTTGATATGTTCTAGTGCTATAAGCACAAATAAAAAGGGAGTCATAAGCGGCCAGAATCCTTTGAGATTCTGTCTGGGTCCGAAAAATGTAATCTGAACTACTCTGCGATATGAATTTCAATTTATTTATTTGTTCAGTATTGTTATTTAAATCAAAAAATAACTGTTATGCATTTATTACATCTCTCAGTATAGTGATTTATTTAAATTGTATTTAACTGTTTTAAATATTTAGCAAAATTTTTTATAAAAAAATATTTGAAAATTTAGATTGGTTTGTGTGATTTGCTGAGTTGTTGTAGCTCACTATGATTTTGCTTCTGGTTTTCAGGATCTAGGAAGGGGAAGGAGGTTTTGGACTAGCAGTTCAGGATCAGATCTGAGGTCATAGGTATTTTACAATTTTGATTTTTGTACAGTCATGGCTACTTAAATTTTCAATTATGTAGCTCTTACATGTAGTCATGTACTGTAGCGTAGATATTTATTTTGATAAAATGAAAGAAACTTTATGGACGAATTTAATTTCAATATTTAAATATTTTAGTAGCTCTGTAGTATGTAGTCTGTAGTCTATTTCAATGAATATTGGTAAAAAATCTGGAAAAAAAATTCAAAATTAGATCTTGGAATTTGCCTGCCATAGCTCAACACGATAGGACATGTCCTGATCGGGTTGGGTTATGACATTGGCTGCCGACCTGAGTCTCGCCAAGAGAGAGTCGAGACTCTCGCGAGAGAGAGTCGAGACGCCTAACTGCCTAAGACGCGAACGACAACGATGGCATTGTGGGCCTGCAGCAGCCAGCAATTCACGCGACGCAACTAGATGCCTAAGATGCGGATGGCATCACGGCAGGCAACTGGCCTGACGGCTGACGCGACTAGACTAGACGGTGATGCGGATGGCTGAGGCGCTAAGCTGACGCGATGCGACTAGATATTATCATGTTCCTGGGTTAACCCGGGTTGATTACGGGTTACCGGGTCAACCCGAACCTAACATGTATAACAAACGGGTTGACCCGAACCCGGAATTTCCAGGGTCGGGACAGATTTTGACACCCCCAGGTTATATTATGTTCAAATAATTGTTTTAGCTAAATATTTAATATATAATAAATTTGAGAATGACTGAATAAATGAAGTTCATAGTATAATATATATACGAGAGAAAAATATATTTATAGATTTATATAACAAATAAATGCTAATATGAAATGAAAAGTAAATTAAAAAGAAAAAGGTGCATGCATGCAAATTACAGTTCAACCTCCTATGGTACTAGTTGGGACGCAATGTACCTGTGTACATTAAATGAAAATAAAAATAGTTGTACCTTCATTGATACAACTTTTAGACGGTGCACCTATATTAAAAGAAAAAGGGAAAAGGAATAAATGAGAAAATGAAAAATATATGCATATTAATTGAAAAAGGAATATGTTATCTAACAAATACATAATGAAGATTCATATCATATCCATTCATATATTTATATATATGTTAATTGGAAAGAATGACAAAAATGCATATGATTCACTATATTTTTTATGTATAACTATTATGTAAAAATGTAACTATCCACTGAGTTTATCATGTAAACTCAAATTGTTTAACAAAAACTTTCAATTAAGCCTTATGATAAGTAGAAATGACTGAAAGATGAGAGGAATACGTCTACAGAAGACGGCGATCTAACGAGAGCAGGTATAAAATAGTTTTAGTAATGTTTCAAATGTACCATTTATTAGTGGCACTTCTGTGTTTTTGGAATGTTAGACTTTATTATTATGCGAAATTGTAGAAAGTGTAATAATTATCTGACTGTCTGTTTTTGCGTCGTTAATTAGACTCTCCTTACCAAGTCATGACAATTTGAATAAGAGTCATACAAAAAATAGTATATATGTGATTATTAATAAGAGTTTGAAAGATAATATTATAAAAATTAATATAATTAAAGATATATTTATGACCTTAAAGATTATTGTTGATACTAAAATGATTAATATTACAATGAATGTGGCAGAATCATATTAGATTTTGTTCTAGTTTATGATTTTATGATTGCTAATATTTAACTTAAAAAAAAAGAGGAGCATCTCATAACTTATAAAAATGGACATAGTAAACATCATATTAATTATTTTCTTATAAAAAAAATATCAATTGGATTGCAAAAATTGTAAAGTTATTCCAACTGAAAGTTTATATACCCAACATTGCTTATTAGTTTTGAACTTTAAGATGAACAAATATAAAATAAAAAATAAAATAAAATATATCCTAGGATTAGATGGTGATATTTAAAGTGTGATAATCGGTTTCGGCTGGGCCAGTTCAACCGAACCGGCCAGCCCTCTAATATTAGACACGACCCCATCAGGGGGGTCGTTATTGTGCAAATCGCGAACAGGCCGAAGGGGGCGGACGACCGAACCTTGCGAAGGAGAGTTTCAGAGGAATTTTTTTCCAAATTTAGTGATCCAACGCGTTGGGAGATAAGAATTAAGGACTCATTTTCAATTCTACCGTTAAAGAAGTGATAATTTTTGAGAAATTGCAACGGAAGAGAGAAACGAGCGAGAAGAAGAAGGAAGAAGGTTTGTTCGTTTTCTTTCCAAAATTTTCCTATAAATTATATCGTTTTACTTCATCTAAAGCAAATGATGATTTCTAAAGGAAAAATGAAGGGATTGAAAGCAAAGAGAAAGAATTTTGAGAGGAAGAAGGAATTTAGGGTTTTGAGAAATTCCCAAATTTATAAGTAAATTTTGAGCATGAGTAAATTTCTATCTTGAAATTTTATTAAGTTTTATTAGTTAAGTCAAATTGACATGAAAATTTTATTGTTTGATTTTAGAGATTTGGAAGAGAGAAGATCGAAAGCTTCAGGAGTTTGATTTCACAAAAATTCTTGGAAAAGAAATTAAAGTGGGTAATTGTCATTATGAAATTCAATATTTTGTATTATTCTTTCGAAAATGATATAGTGTTTGGTATCATAATATTGCTTGCTTTAAAGGTTTTATTTTTAGAGACTATCATGTGTGAAATGTTGAAAGTTTAAATGCATAAATAAATGTAAGCATTATTCAAACAGAAAATAAAAAAAAGGATGAAATAACATGAATGAATATGACTGAAGAAGGATATTATATGCTACATATATGTATCAAGGAGATACACCAACGAAGAGATGACATATGAAAATGAATAAAAAGGTTCAAAATAAATAGAAAAGAAAGAAAAAGGATATGCATGCAAAACAGGAGTTCACCCCCTTATGGTACTGGTTGGGGATGCCGTACTCGTGCACGTTAAAGAAAAAGGAAATATTAAAGGAAAAGGAAATGGTAAAGGAAAAGGAAAATGAAATGGTTGTACCTTTGGGTACATTTAGACGGTGCTCCTGTACGACTTAAATGAGAAAAGAAATATAGATTAAAGAAATGTTATAAATGAAAATGAGGGGATATGTATGATGGGATAGGTATAAAAGAAATAAATAAAAGGAAATGAATATAGTAAAAAAAAAAGTATACCAATGTAAATGTTAATTTTATTATTTATTTAGTGAATTTTTATGCATATTAGGTGATGATGAGCATTACCCACTGAGTTTACTTAGTAGACTCAAACAATGAATTTAAATATTTCAGGTAAGTCTTCAGCGTTTTAGAAAATGGCAGAAAGAGAAAAGTTCGTCTATAGAAGACGACGTGCATCTGATAACAGGTAATTGTTGATCTGAAATAAATGTAAAATATTTGAAGAGTTTAGTTAGTGGCTTTTTAGATGATTAAAGGATTAAAGGAGCATTTAATGTTTTTTTTATGTTATTATACTTATGAACTGTTTTGATCCTACCGTCCGATTTTAGTTCCCACCTCGTTAATTCGAGTATCCGGGCCGGGTCGTGACATAAAGAATGCCAATAAAAATATTCTTAGAATAAGATTCAAGATCTTAAGATTTTGATTGTTCATAAGGAAGCTAATATTATGTGGAAAAAAGTAGCTAGTGCAATTAAAAAAGTTAATAGTTATATTTATTTAAATATTTTATATATATGACTAATGGTGCAGACAGCTGGGCAAGGACAAAGGCAAAGAGTGAGCAATAAAAGGTGAGGAGACTAAACAAGGAGACAAGGAGATAGAATCTTGAACAACGCAATGCAAGGAGCTGTTAGAAACCACACAACAAATCAAACCGATGAGGCAAATTTAGGAAGAAATGAACTTATAAAACTCTTCTCTTCTTCCTCTTTTTCCTCTTTGGCAAACTATATTTCGTCTTTTCTGCATGAAATTAGTTTGTGAAACCTAGATCTAGTTTATGTATAAGGAAGATGAAGAAAATTTTATCTAAAGCATTTCAAGGGTTTCAATATTGGATTTGCATAGGAAAGAAAATCAATAACATTTTAACAAATGCATAAGAAAGAAAATGTTAAGTGAAGAAATTAATGAAAGAATGATTGGTAAATTTGCTTAAGAGAATTCTGGGGTTAACTTTACATAAAAGAGAAAAACCTGGAATTTTATTAAGCAAAATTAGATTAAATATTGTAAAGAAAGAAAAATTAGTGAACTTGGAATTTATAATTCATATTCTTAATTAAGGGGAACGTTAGTAAAGAAAATAAGTAAATGAATTTATGAACAACATAAAGTTCTGTAAATTTAAGCAAAATAGAATTTTTTTTTAAAGGATAGAAACCTATCTCATATACTTTGTGAATGGCCATTGAAGGAGACAAACCCTAGATATAGGAGTCAAACAGAAATACAAGCCTAAGGTTTTTCCAAGAAATAAGCAATAGTGTGGGAAATAGGGATCGAATTCACAACCTTAAGATCGGGAGCTAGGGTTTGAAACACTAGGTCAAGGCCCAGTTCATAATCAATACAGATATCTTATATACGAAGCATCATTATAAGTACTAAGCTAAAAGATATGCTGTCTAAGGATTGATTGATGAATCAAAGGATAAGGTGCAATATCTCATTTCTAAATTAGAGTAATAATACATTCATCCTAAACTCAAAGCATTATTGCATTTCATTGTATATTTATAACTCCTGGTCATTAAAATGCATGAGATGATGTAATAGTATATGATTCCTCGGTGATTTCTCTTTTCTTAATGCAGATGAACTTTCATGTTATTTAAATAAAATATTTGGTTTCTTGTTACGTCCCAATTGTTTATGCATTCATATCTTATCATGCATACAGTGTATGCCAAAGCAATTATATGTCTAAAAATAGTTGCACGGGCATATTGGAAGATAGAGTTACCCCCATATGATACTAGATGGGTATGATTGTACACAAACGTAGAGGCTTTTGACTTGACCTCACTAATGTGACAGACTTCGAAAAGGCTATTGATATTGATGTATCAAATTAATACAACTTGATGGTGCTCTTTATATTAAAAGATAAATTATGATATGATACGTTATATTTCATGTTTATGCCTTTGAGGTAAAAGTTGAATGTCATGATTCCAGTACTATTCATAGCCCCTAATTGACATGTTAAGTTTATTTTCAAAACTATTGTTGATATAAAAAGCAGAATTGTATCATTTCCCTATAGTTCAAATATATGATGAATAGCATGCATGTTAATTTTTCTTTCGGATATTGTAGTTTAGAATTATGATTTACCACCTAAGTTAAATATTTTTCAAGCAAATCTCATATAGAGTAAACGGTGATAAAAGAGATTTGGTGTACAACAATCAACATATGTTGATACTTATATGTAGTTATAGTTGATGGCCATACACTTATTGTTACGTATTTTGCAGTTCTCATAATATGTATCTTCCGGTTTATAAAAGATTTAGTGACTCTTGTTTATCTTGGATGATGGTTTTACTAGATCTGTATATATCTCAATGAGAACTTTATGTTATATGAAAAAAGTTAAGATCAAGATTATGTGAAATATTCAGCATTTTTTCGTGGTGACGACTTGTTCTACCTATTTGGAGAGCATTATGAATGATTTCTCTAGCAGTTTCTATGGGATGTGATTTGATCAAAATAGAACAATAAGAGGAGTCTTGAACCTCGCACTAGACCCGTTACTTTTCCATTGTTACACAAATCTGGGCAAATTTACATAGAGAAAGTCCATCCAAAAGCTAGCCCATTAAGGCTTTCAACTCTTCCTTCGGATAATAAAAAGTTACAGCAATTAAAAGCACTTGTTACCATGTAGCAAAAGAACCCTTGAAGTGGGTTCTGATATGAAATTCATACATAGAAGAGGAAATAACTCGTCAACTAAACCAGAATTTCAAATACCCCATGTAAATTAAAAAAATGAATTAACTGGACTGTTTTTCACAATTAGTACTACAGTTTTGCTCATTTATGATTTCATTGCATTTAACAAGCTTTGCTCGAAATAACTCGTCAACAAAACTAGAATTTCAAATACCCCATGTAAATTCAAAAAATGAATTAAATGAGCTGTTTCTCACAATTAGTACTAAAGTTTTGCTTCATTATGATTTCATTGCATTTAAAAAGCTTTGCCGAAGTATTCTAAGTTCTATCCACTGGATAAAAAAATGAGATGAAAAAGAAAAAGAATTGCCGGTTTTTAGTGACACTACAAGCAACATTATACTCTCCAACATTCAACAAATAACAAATAAATGTGAAGAAAGATAAGAAAATCAACACATTTTCACCAACACCAACAATGGCTGCCTTCTTCCATAGGTTTTCGCTGCATTAAATATTTTTAACCGCAATGTACATTCTAAGGAGCCGGGAGAAACTATTATTCATTCTCAAGTGATGAGTCTCAATGAAATAGAGAGAACTAGGTGCCTGACTTATGCCGAAATTTAATAAGGCTTGTGGCCTGGATTATTGGCTAGTCAGCCTGAGCTGACCAAGGAATTCAAGATCATGAAGGTTGTAAGATGGGCTTGGGATTCTTGGTCAACCATAGTTGTAAAATTAATAGTACAAGCCACAACCCAAATCAATTTTCTACCAATGGTCAAATTTATTGTTAACCCAAAAATTTTAATCTATAGATGACATCAACTACTTAGTACTTCTACAACTACTTATTTTTAAACTATATAACGTGGAACTAAACCCAATACCCTCGTGTGCATTAATAATCTCCCTTGGACATGAGAGCTCTCCACATCAATCATCACTAATCCTCAAATAGAATCATCATTAAGTATCAAGGAACGAAAGCTCATTCAACCACGTGAATCTATCAAGAAAATCACCCTCTCAAAAACCTTTGCTTAACCTTGACAAAAGGATCATGATCATGGTAGCCACAACTTGCCAAAACCACTTGATCTAAGCCAAGCCATCAGCTCTCATAACCACTTGTTCAGGAATGTGGACCAAATAGGAGCCAAAGTAGGGAGATACAGCAGTAATCAAATCTATTTTCGACTAAAAGCTTAAGAATATGGTGAAGTCCAACCACTTGTATTTAAACACTAACGTATTTTTAAACTATCTAATATAGGATTGAGCCAAACACTCTCACATGCCAAACATTTATATATATGTTTGTGTGAATGTGTTGGTGCGTGTGGATGTGTGAGTACGCACATTAACAAACACACCTGGCTCAAGTTAAACTTAAATTCACCCAGGCAAATATTAAACCAAGATTGTCTATGCATCTTACATATATTCATATATATTTTGTATTTGTATTCAACTACTCGTGTATAAGTGTATCTATGCATCTATAACAATGCATATATTTTTTTATGAAGGCACATTTATGTCAGAAAATGTATTTGTCATAAATGATCAAAACTTGATCAAAATCAAATTTGTCTTTATAGCACAAATCAAACTTAATGAACCAAACCACACTTAAATGAAAATAGAATCAAGATAGCCTATCTTAAGTTGGGTTCAAATCAACTCAAGATCAAACCATTAATACCCTTAAAATAAAGGTCAAAATTAGAATATGCAACTTGCTAATGCACTTTGTGACACCTACGGTCACTAAATGGAAAATTATTAGGTCCGGTCACCAGACCTATCTATGCGTTCGGACGCCAATCAAAAGCAGACTTGTGGATGATTTTTTTTTAATATAAATTTTTTGATTTATGTCTTGTCAGCCCGATTGGCCCGATCCACTAACCCGAAGATGGTTCGAATTCAGGAATACAAGAATGGAAACAAAATGTTTTTACTTTTCAACCGACATTTTCACTTCTCTCTCACTCTCTGCCCTCGGACTCGTGCAGTTCTTTAATTCTTTGGCATTTTCGTTCTGCAATACATTCTTCCAGGAAATAAACGACGACGTTGGAGTACTTCAGCATTGAAGAAAAGGTAATGTTGTGCCTTTGTTGCGCCTATGTTGTGTTTAGGTTGCACTTTATGTGATATTTTTATTTTTAGGGTTTAGTGTTAAATTCATAAATACTAGTTTGTTCAATGTGATCTTAAAATGTTTATGTTCTGTATTTCAACCTTCTTCATAAATGAGAAAAAATCGTATGATGTGAAAACTTTAGTTGCACTTTAGTTGCGCTTTAGTTGTGCTTTATGAATTATCTTTAATAATTCTTTTTTTTTCAGATGTTGTATCAAAGGCCAGTTACTTCTTGATGCTATGGTACAAAGTTCAGAAAAAATTACAATGTATTTGTCGAGATAATTGACGATGAAATTGAGCAGATTTTTAGGAATTTAAACATTTATCAATTTTTGAAGTTTCCAGCATTCCAGCAGTGTATTCCACTTTTATATGAGATTCTGAAATTTTGGAATTCTGCTGATGAAGGCTTCGTTGTGAATGGTCATTTACTTAAATTCACTTCTGATAAGGTGCTTTGCTGATAGTCAGATTTTGAATAAGGATTTATTAATATTTTTTTACTTGAAATGTATTATGTTTTGCTAATTAAACAAAAATTTTATCACAGATTTGCCTAACATAGATGATATCAAATGGAAGATTGATCCCCTCACTAGACCTCTATCAACTGAAATAAAAACTGAAATGATAAAATTAGATAGATTAACAGATAATGCTACTAAGTTAAAGACCTTTATAATATTTTTGTTATCTAATCATTTTTTCACTAAATAACCATAAAACCCCTAGAAGGCTCATATCTATAGCAAATAATATAAATGAGTTATTTCTATCGATTGGGCTTCATGTATAAGGAATTTCATAGTCGATGAATTCAGTAAAATGGTTGAAAAGTTTGCAATGAAAAAACCATTGGGTTACATCAATGATTTTTTTTCCTCTCCTACTGGTAAGTTTCCTCTACTACTTTTATTTCCTTTCATTAAGGTTTTTAATGTTAATTTATAATATTTTATGTGTGATATTATACAAATTTGATTTTTGGAACACTTTTCCTTTAATAAACTATCAAATCTAGAATTAAGACCGCGTTTTTTGAGATGGGAGGGGAATACTGAAATGTACTATAATTAAGACAGCGCTACCAAATTATTTAAATTTTTGAGGAACAATGAGGTACATTTTAAAACTAAATTTAATTTATTTATTTTATTATTTTCAAGCGCAGTTAGAGCGCAACTAAAGTGCAACTAAAGCGCAACTATAGCGCAACTATAACGCAACTAAAGCGCAACTATAATGCAACTAGATATTTGCTAATATCAGTTTTAAATTTTTGTAGATTTATCTTGTTCTACAGAATGTTACAAACGAAGAAGCAGAAAAATTTGGGGCTAACTTAAATGCTCTTCAAAACCTGGAAATCCGTCCTCAACAGTATCCCAGCAAAATTCATTCATCACAACAAAAAAAAATTCACACCCCCACCTCCCTCTCCCCATTCTTCTCATCAAGAACCACCTTAAAGTTCTCCTCAGCCGCCTACTCAACCTTCTACTCAACCTCCTAGTGAACCACCTCTTGCAAAAGCTGAAGATTGGTCTACTGTTCAGAATAAACTACTTGAAGCATTGTAAAACATGTGCAATAAAATTGAAGATAATTTGGGCAGAAGAGTGGATCGACTTGAAGATAATTTAAAAAAAAATTGAAGCAACTGTAGATTCTCTGCAATACAAATTCATTGACCATTTTACCCAATGTAATTATCATCCTAATAAATCTTCTATATCTTTCTCTTCCTCGAATAACCAATCTGTAAATAAAGCCAAAATTTCAATTGCTCCACCACCACCACCCCCACCAACTTCAGAAGTTTCTCCACCACCACCCACATCAAAAGTTGCTCCACCACCACCCACTTTAGAAGTTCCTCCACTTCAAGCTTTTTCAAATTGTCTTCAAGTCGATCCACTCTTCTGCCCAAATTATCTTTAATTTTATTACACATGTTTTACAATGCTTCCAGTAGTTTATTCTAAACAGTAGACCAATCTTCAGCTTTTGCAAGAGGTGGTTCACTAGGAGGTTGAGTAGAAGGTTAAGTAGGCGGCTGAGGAAAACTTTGAGGTGGTTCTTGATGAAGAGAATGGGGAGAGGGAGGTCAGGGGTGTGAAATTTTTTTTGTTGTGGTGAATGAATTTTGCTGGGATACTGTTGAGGACGGATTTTCAGATTTTGAAGAGCATTTAAGTCAGCCCCAAATTTTTCTGCTTCTTCGTTTGTAATATTCTATAAAACAAGATAAATCTGCAAAAAATTTAAAACTGATATTAACAAATATATGGTTGCGCTATAATTGCGCTTTAGTTGTGCTATAATTGCGCTCTAGTTGCGCTTGAAAATAATAAAATAAATAAATTAAATTTAGTCTTAAAACGTACCTCATTGTTCCTCAAAAATTTAAATAACTTGGTAGCGCTGACTTGGGTATAATACATTTCAATATTCCCCTCTCATCTCAAAAAACGCGGTTTTAATTCTGGATTTGATGATTTATTAAAGGAAAAGTATTCCAAAAATCAAATCTGTATAATACCACACATAAAACATTATAAATTAACATTAAAAATCTTAATGAAAGGAAATAAAAGTAGTAGAGGAAACTTACCAGTATGAGAGGAAAAAAATCATTGATGTAACCCAATGATTTTTCCCTTGCAAATTTTTTAACAATTTTATTGAATTCATCGACCATGAAATTCCTTATACATGAAGCCCAATTGATAGAAATAACTCAGTTATATTATTTGTTACAGATATTAGCCTTCTAGGGGTTTTATGGTTATTTAGTGAAAAAAAAGATTAGATAACAAAAACATTATAAAGGTTTTTAACTTAGTAGCATTATCTATTAATCTATCTAATTTTATCATTTCAGTTTTTATTTCAGTTGATAGAGGTCTAGTGAGGGGATCAATCTTCCATTTGATATCATCGCCTCTGTTAGGCAAATATGTGATAAAATGTTTATTTAATTAGCAAAATATAATACATTTCAAGTAAAAAAATATATCAATAAATCCTTATTCAAAATCTAACCTGTCAGCAAAGCAACTTTATCAGAAGTGAATTTAAATAAATGACCATTCACAATGAAACATTCATCAGCAGAATTCCAAAATTTCAGAATCTCATATAAAAGTGGAATACACAGCTGGAATGCAGGAAACTTCAAAAATTGATAAATGTTCAAATTCCTAAAAATCTGCTCAATTTCATCATCAATTATCTCGACAAATGCATCATAAATTTTTCTGAAAGTTGTAACATAGCATCGAAAAGTAACTAGCCTTTGATACGGCATTTGAAAAAAGAATTATAAAAGATAATTCAGAAAGCGCAACTATAGCACGACTAAAGTTTTCGCATCATACAATTTTTCTCATTTATGAAGAAAGTTGAAATACAGAACATAAACATTTTAAGATCACATTGAACAAACTAGTATTTGTGAATTTAACATTAAACCCTAAAAATAAAAATATCACATAAAGTGCAACCTAAACGCAACATAGGCGCAACAAAGGCATAGCATTACCTTTTCTTCAATGCAGAAGTACTCCAATGTCATCATCTACCGCCTGGAAGAATGTATTGTAGAACGGAAATGCCAAAGAATTGAAGAACCGCACGAGTCCAAGGGCAGAGAGTGAGAGAGAAGTGAAAATATCGGTTGAAAAGTAAAAACGCTTTGTTTCCATTCTTGTATTCCTGAATTTGAACCATCTCCGGGTTAGTGGGTCGGGCTGATCGGGCTAACAAGACATAAAGCAAAAAATTTATATAAAAAAAATCATCCACATGTCTGCTTTTGATTGGCGTCCGAACACTGAGAATAATTTTTCCAATAAATGACACTCACTTGGACGGCAGAAAGATTGAAAAATAACAATAAAACAATAAACAATAAACTAAAAAAATTACATTGCAAACAAAATTATGAGCTAAGCATAGATCTATATCCACCTTATGGAACTTTAGCGTTTAGATGAACCAGATCAACAATTTAAAAATAATATACAATGATTAAATAATCCCGTCTTTCATAGCACTTACTTCAGTATTCAAGAGAGCGCTAAGACCATCTTCCAAAGAGCCCAGTAAACATGCATCCTGTAGAAAGTGAAAAATGGCAATTAAAGGGTTTTTGGATACTGAGACAAGAAAATCAAAAGAAAACCAACCAGAAACGAAGGACAGTGGAAGCTTTAGCTTACCAATATACAAGGCATGCCACAGACCAGAAGTTTTACATTCACATACTCATCATGTATTTTTATATTAGGAAGAGAAGATACAGAAGATTCTCCACCATAAATAGATTTCTCAAGTGGATTCACATGAATCTTCGGAGCATCTCCAATGAAACAAGGGAAAATTTTCCTATCAACTTGCAGGCAGCTTGGAGGCAGAATACATTTGTTTTTTGAGCAATATAGACGGAAAGATGCATGCGCGAATTGAAATGCATCCCATGCATGGCCGCTTGTACTGGGAAAAAATGGAAAGAATATAACTACAGGAAAAAACTTATGCTGGTTTGAATATCTAAAGTCAGTGAACAAAAATGATGTACCACTGCAAAACTGAAAACAAGGCTTGGCGGAAATGGCATGCTGCATAAGTTGTGATTGTGGATGAATTATTCCAGTAAATTACCCAAGGAACACCCTGAAAAAGGAAAACAAGATAAATTCAATACATCATACAATGGTTATTGGGATGATTCGGGATGCCTTGTTCAAAAAGAGTACATAACGCAAAAAAGAAAAAATATATAATATCCACATGACCAGTGCTCTTGCAATGAGAAGGATAAAAAAACCAAGATCAACACTTGGGATGAAAAGACATCAGAAAGCAGAACCCAATGATGATGTCACATCACAGAACACAAATACTATTAGGTACTGCAAAAGTTATCTCAATGAATCCTACCATAAGATTTGAAGCACGAAATAGAAGACAAGGTTCTTAGAATGTATGACGTACAATATTCCTGAAAACTTTTGCTGACTCCAGCAAAAAATAAAAGGAAATGCCAAAATGATAGCTGAAGTACCTTGCAACAGCATGGATTGAAAAAATGGGGGGACAACACATGGAGAAAAACTAGCAAAATCACATAAAGCTATTATGAGTTTTTTTTTTTTTTTGCTTTTATTTTTTTTGGAACCACTCAATGGTCATGGCATAGGTGAGCTAAGCCAAAACCATTATGAGTCCATCACCTAAAACAACTGAACCAAGGCTCAGGCATGTTAAATGATGATGCAGAAAAATAAACCACCGCGTTGCCATATCAGCATAAGTACCATCATCAAAGCAGCATATGTTTGGGAGTTTGGAACAAAAAATCGTTGAACTTTCATAGATAAATTTACTCCAGATCATAACAATTTACATGTGGACTCATTACACTACAAACTCCAAACCAGAGAGAAATAATGGAAAATATAGTGCCATGGCAAACTTTCACCTTCACACGCAATGCCTTTGCAATTTTTTCACTGTTTGGTGCCTCAAGGTAAACCTGCAGCCAATTAGGGAAAGATACAAAAATACAATTTAGAATACATAAATCATTCTGCAAGTCAATTGAAAATCAGTGTATGTCTAAGGGCGGCACAAGGTTTCAGTAACCAACCGATCATAATCAAGATACAACGTAAAATGCAAGCAAAAGGAATTCAATATACTAACACCAAGAAATTTTATCAGTAAATTGAATGACTTCTTTTGTATCTCAAAGCACATGGCTGGCTCTAAACTTTTACTTGAAGGAACCTCTTTAATAAATTGTAAAGAATAATCTACTATGGTAAGAGATCAAATGTAAAATCAATGTGTCTTGGCAGCTTCAAATTTGCAACGTGAACGAATGTTCAAAACTTGGAATAAACTTGACTTCATGATTTTTCCATCAAACACGGTTGAATTATGATATAGATGGGTTTGGCAATTTCAGATGGCTTTCCAAAAACTTTGTATGTGCTTTTCTTCTAGGTCGAAAAATTACCTAAACTAATCAACTTATTCAGTCGAGTGTGGTTTGACCCTGCACTTTAGTTAAGGCTGAAAGTAAACCAGTTCAGTTGTGTGAGCTGATGAATTTCTACCCAACTGGGACAATACACATCAAGCAAGTTATTCTACCCAAAGAAAAATCCTCTCATTATGGTTATACCTAAAGATGTAAGCCAAGCAACGGTTTTATCTTCCATCAATTCGCTTGACATAAGTTATTTTACATTCACAAACTAAATCTATTTTCTTTCACAAACTTACAAAAAAAAGTTAAGTGGCCAAATCAATTTGCTTCTATTTGATATAATACTTAAGGTGGGAATTTGCAATACTGTCAAGATATCTAAAAGGGTGTATTAAGTGCATGAGACTTCTCGCCGATGTTTGAGTCAAAGGAGGGGTTAATGCACATAAACTTAATTAACATTACAGAGAGGTTGTTTTGTTGAAACCCATGACCTTCAGGTAAGGATCAATGATGAATAGCACTCCTACAGCCATAATTGTCAATAAAATGGGACTCGGCACTACAATCGATCGATGGATGAAGTCCTCCTATCCATTTCCAAAAAGCCTAATGCAATTAGTGTTGGAAGCTTTGGCAACCAAAGGCCAAATGTGAAGACAAGTAGAAAGCATCAGTTTGTCAAATAGACTGCCAACATGCATAAAATGCGGTGATATGTCATTAAGCAAATCTAGCACCCAACTAGCAACTAGAAGCTTACTAAAAGAAACGTAATACAATTAATTAACCTACTTAGTTGGGCACATACACCTTCCTCTCCTCTTTTTTATCTAGGTTGCAGGCATCGCTCCCCCTGCCACAAAGAAGCAAACTCAAAGTCACCTTGCATGGTGTTTTTTGGAGGAAATCATCAGGAGCTTGTTAAGACTAGACAGCACAAATAAACGTTACTAGAAAGACAAGATTTTCAAGCATTAAGTTAGATAAAATTGGTATTTAAGTATGGGCATTATAAACCAAGACATTTCTATCTATGGCAAGTTGGGGTGGTGCTTTCTTGGATTCAATCCGAGCAGCATCACACTTCTCTTCTTGCCAGAATGAATCCAATAGGAATTTGAGAGACTGACTTCGACAATTTGGAACCTATCGTTCCAAGTCATGATAGCCTGAATGGACTATATTCAAAATGGGGAATTATTGGGGGGACCAACTTGTTGATGAGTTTGGAACTCAGTCAAAATAAACATGGTAATCCACCCGAAAAACTTGGAGTCATTTGGGTCATTGCAAACCTAGACTAGTGTTCTCAATTATCATTAAAGAGTGGCCTCCCATCAACCATGGTCAATAAGCAAGTTCTTCTCAACCAATATTGCCATAACTATATATGTGATCAAAAGTTCACTCCATAGCGATTAGATAAAGAAGGTCCGTGTATCCATTCCAAGTGGCCCATGCAATTTCATATTATTGGCACTTACGGATGGATCCCACATACTGAGGGTGGGGATGTGGGGTTGAAAATTGGGGCACTATCTTAAATGTTGGAACAGCATATACAAGGTGATAATGTCAAGTGTGGGTCTCGTCAAGTTGGTAGCTCTCGTAAGAGAGCTCTCTCTACGAAATTAGTGGGATAAAACTCGTGTACTCTCATAGTGACTAGGTATGTGTTGTCAAGAGGAGTTCACACTTCATCCTTTCTAATTGATTATGAAGGTATATTATAGATGGCAGGATGAAGCCACATTAGGTGTTGCAGACTTAATTTTTGGATCGAATTGGGAACAATTGAACCCAGATCGAACTCAAATCAAGCCTAACCAAGCTCAATCAGTTCAACCTTTCCCAATTTAGCCTCCCCAAATCAGGCAATCGCATTGGAAGGCTGAGATTACCTTAAATTTTCAAACGAGCATTGTTGTCTTCCTATCTTATCCATTTACAGTAGCTCGAGAGGTCGAGATAAGATGGGGCAAGGTCTTTCGTTTCAATCCTTCTTCATTTCTAAGAGAGAAAACCGAGAGAGAGCAAACTGCTGGGGGGCATCTTCCAAAAGCAAAACACACACATAGGTGTGTACATCTAGAGTGAGAGCGCCCGGTGCTTCCTTCCTCATTCGGCTTTCCTGGGCCGAGAGCTACTCTGTGCTTCTTTCTCCTGAGAGAAACCAAGTCGTTGAGGGGCTTGGGGTGTGCATGCCTGTGCCGAATTGAACAAGAGAGAGAAGAGGCTCTTTGCATGCACCTAAGGCCTAATCAAAGGGGGGAATTCCTCTTGCATGCGCCTTAGAGCTCAGGTGAGGAGTGTGTGACCTTCGAGAGCAATGAGCCTAAGACTTAAAGCGATCGAACTTATGCTTGTTCCGAGACTTCCAAAGCCGAGCAAGGGCTGCAAGCTTTTCCCTCCCTGCTTCTTTCAACCCCCCAAAACCAAGGGATTGGAGGTTGTTGAAGAGCAAATTTGGAGTGAAAATCGAGTGTCTGCTTCCTCCCCCTCCTTCAGACTTTTCCAAAGAGGCAGTGACCTCCTTCTTCCTACTGGTTTCAACTGAAAGAAATTGCAGCCGATGGGCTTTTCATTTAAGGGCCTTCTTCTTCCTCATTCACCAAATCCGACGAGGTGGCATCGAAGTCAACATCCAAAGCATTGGAATATATCTTAAATGTTGGGACAACATATGCAAGTTGATAATGTCAAGCTTGGGTCTCATCAAGTTGGTGGCTCTCATAAGGGGCCTCTCTGAAAAATTAGTGTGAAGAGACTCCCGTACTCTCATAGTGATGATAGGTATGAGCTGTCAAAATGCGGCTATGCTTCATCCTTTCTAATTGACTATGAAGGTATATTATAGCTAGCAGGATCAAGTCACATTAGGTGTTGTCGACTTAATTTTTTGACTGAATTGGGCTCAATTGAGTCTAAGTGAACCTAGATCGAACTCAACTCAAACCTAACCTAGCCCAATTGATTAAACCTTTCCCAACTTCGCCTTCCCAAATCAGGCAAACACATTGGAAGGCTGAGATTACCTTAAATTTCCAAACGAGCATTGTTGTCTTCCTATCTTATCCCGGGATTTTTGGGATTTACGACATCTCGAGAGGTCTAGATAGGATGGAGCGAGGCCTTTTGTTTCAATCCTTCTTCATCTCCCAAAGAGAAAACCGAGAGAGCGTGGACTGCTGGTGGTCTTCTTACAAAAACTAAGAAAGAGAGAGAGGTGTATACGTCTGAGCGAGAGAGGGGGAGGTGGCTGGTGCTTCCTTCCTCCTTCGACTTTCTTGGGACGAGCGCTACTCCATGCTTCTTCTTCCTGGGAGAAACCAAGCGAGGGGCTTAGGGTGTGCATGTCTGGGCCGAATTGAACAAGAGAGAGTAGCTGCTCTTTGCATGCACTTGAGGCCAAATCAAAGGGGGAATTCCTCTTCCGTGCCTTGGAGCTCAAGTGAGGAGTGCGTGACCTAGGAGAGCTGAGAGCCTGAGATGAAGAGATCAAACTTTTACTTGTTCCAAGACTCCCAAAGTCGAGCAAGGGTTGCAAGCTTTTCCCTTCCTGCTTCTTTCAGCCCTCCAAAACCAAGGGGTTATAGGTTGTTGAAGTACAGCCTTGGAGTGAAAATCAAGTGTCGGTTTCCTCTCCCTCTTCAACCTTTTCCAGAGAGGCAGGAACCTTCTTTTTCCTACTGGTTTCAACCAAAAGAAATTGCGGTCAATGAGCTTTTCATTTGAGGAGATTCTTCTTCCTCATTCACCAAATCTGGCGAGGTGGCAGCGAAGTTGACATCCAAAGCATTGGGGCACTATCTTAAATGTTGGGACTTGGGACAACATATGCAAGTTGATAATGTCAAGTTGGGGTTTCATCAAGTTGGCGGCTCTCATAAGGAGGGCTCTCTAGAAAATTAGCATGACAGGACTCACATACTCTCATAGTGGCTAGGTATGCGCTGTCAAAAGGTCACCATGCTTCATCCTTTCTAATTGGCAATGAAGGTATATTATAGTTGGCAGGATGAAGCAACATTAGGTGTTTTTTACTTAATTTTTGGACCTAATTGGGCTCAATTAAATCTAAGTGAACCCAGATCGAACTCAAATAAAGCCAAACCAAGCCCAATCGGTTCAACCTTTCCCAATTTAGCCTTCCCAAATCAGACAATCGCATTGAAAGGCTGAGATTACATTAAATTTTCAAACGAGCATTGTTGTCTTCCTATCATATCTTGGGATTTCTGGGATTTATAGCAGCTCTAGAAGTCTAGATAGAACGGAGCGAGGTCTTTCATTTCAATCCTTCATCTCCCAAAGAGAAAACTGAGAGAGAGTAAATTGTTGGGGGTTGTCTTCCAAAAATTCAGAAAGAGAAGTGCATATGTTCGAAGCAAGAGAGGGAGAGGTGCTCAATGCTTCCTTCCTCCTTCAACTTTCTTGAACCAAGCGCTACTCCACGCTTCTTCTTCTTGGGAGAAACCAAGCAGGTGAGGGGCTTGGGGTGTGCGTTCCTGGGCCGAATCAAACAAGAGAGCAGTGGCTCTATGCATGCACCTGAGGCCAAACCAAATGGGAATTCCTATTGTGTGCGCCTTGGAGCTCAGGTGAGGAGTGCATGACCTTGGAGAGCTGGGAGCTTAAGCTTGAGACTTAGAGGGATCAAACTTCTGCTTGTTCTGAGACTTCCAAAGCCAAGCAAGGGCTGCAGGATTTTCCCCCCCAGCTTCTTTTAGCCCTCCAAAACCAAGGCGCAGCTTAAAAATTTTCTTGTATCATGGCACTTTGATTAGATTGCAATGAAAATTTGATTAGAAGTGATGTATCTTAGCCAGCTCTAAAAACTCCCTATGGACAAGCCTCACGCCTGATAAATGATTTTTTTCCCTAGCTTAAGCCATCAAAGTCCTTAAAGGTTAAGGATAAATAAATGTGGAGTTTTCTTTAGTGCAAAAAATAAAATCATTAATTAAAAAGTAGAAAAAAAGAAAAAATATGGATAATAAAAGAAAGGTAGCCAACATAGCCATAAGGAGGAGATAGGCCTTCTATATAACTAATGTTCCCAACTTCCGGTACCCAAGACCAATGCTCATTGCAAGTTAACAGCAATGGAAAAATGAACAAGAAAAATCAAGACAAAAGCAGCATATGAAAAAAACTCACACTTACCAGGCCTTTGGGTAAACAAAAAGATGCATAACCTCTTCATGGTAAAGCGCTCACTAGGAAATCCCAATTAAATCAGGTCAAAGCTATCAAGCAGATAAGTTAACATTGACCTTTTTTCATCATAAATGTTGAGCTTAAAAGTGAAAACCTAAAAGCTAAAAACCTAAAAGCTAATGGTAGCATTGTAACATTGCCTAACAAAATTTTTATTACTTCACTGCCCCACCTAACAACATATTAATGATGTAAAAGCAAAAGATGTCTCTCATCATAAAGCAATTATATACAGAACAAGAATATACTTTCGCTCTACTTATAACTAACATAAGCCTATGAAGCCCATCTCTTACAAGAGCGCATAAAAATTCAATAGAACGAAGAGAAAATACTACAATTAGGCTATTATGGCCTCAATTTAACGAGGAACAAGATCAATGGTTTCACCAAAGCGACATATATATTCATGTTTGGCATATCAAATGAATAGGAAATAATGTGAGAAATGAAGAAAATGGTTTTTTTTTTTTTTAGTCTTCAAAATAGGAGAATAACTTACAATAGGGGGTAACGGAGGAATAATCAGAGAAACAAAAAATTCAGTGTCAGTAACATCTGTGGTTCCCCACATGAGAGAACCAATTTCTTCTTCACTCTCAAGTTGCTGTCCCTGAAAGTACAGAATGTCTGGACATTCTGCACTCAGAACATCCTGGAACTGATCTATCGTTGGATTCATAAGCGTCCGGGCCTGGGTTTGAAAGGGGAAAGTTAGGGTTGCGTCCACAGTTAGCATCAAAGCTTACTGGATGGAAAATGTACAGGCAAAACATCAGAAAGCCATAACTAATTTGCCTAAGATGTTTATAAAACCTACCTCAAGGAAACCAGAAGAAGCAAGATCAGGAAAGGGGTACCGCATGCCATCACCCCCGACCGGCCTTTCTCTGCCAGAAGCATTTCCGCATAACACAACAACAAGTTGACGTTTTTTGCTTGGGTCAACCCAGGAATGAAACATTGCTTACCACGGGCACAGAAAGAAGAGAGAAACCTCAATTCTCTCTCTTTCAACTAACCTGCGACCTAGAAACTCAACTATTTAGAGAAAACAACTAAGAAAACACAAGACTCCAAGCCAAAATTAAATATGGAAGGCAAGTTCACCTCAACCCACAACACTACATTTTCAGCTTGCAGCCGCTCCCAAGTACATTCATCCAAAAAGATCAAAGATGAAAATCCATTTAAGCAAAGCACAGTCCAAACCCTAATGCAAGCAAACCCCCAAAATCTTTTCCGGTTAGTTGACAGAATTTGAGGTAGGTGAAGAAATACCAACCTTCGCACAAAAACTACCAAGAAGCGCGCGAGTTTGGATCACCTTCCATATAGTCTCATAAAAGTAACATTAGCAAACAGACAACACGAGGACTTCAAACATTTTTTTCCCTTTATTCAAGTTCGATTATGCTATGAGAGAAATTTTTTTTTTTTTAATACTTCGATAAATATTCCTATTATTTATTTTCTTGAATATTTATCTTTAAAATTTTATTTCAAATCAAAATATTATTATTTTTTATTATAAATTTTTATTTAAAGTCCATTTCAAATGACAAATTCTATTAATGCTTCATTTTGAACGATTTTTTTATTGATTTTTAAAGCAGTTTTCTAGTACCATAAATAAAATTTTTATATTAAAAAGCTGCTTTAAGAAGCAATAAGAAAGCCGTCTCAAACGAAGCCTAAGTTGCAAATAAGATTCAAAATATATTCAAGCAAGATTTGGATCATATTAAAATTTTATTCGAACAAGGCTGAAATCATATTTGAGTAATATTTGAGCCATATTCAAATCATGCTCGTAACCATGTTCAATAAAGTTCGAACACGGTTGAACAGAGGTTAGAACCCTATTCGAATATGATTTGAGCATGATTCAATCAAACGTTGGACATGGTGTAAACCAACAAGTATAACACAGCATAGTTCAATATAATAACTATATCATAATAGTGAATAATCCAACAGCAATATCACTTCAGAGAATAATCATGATAGCTATGGTATGGCATATCTAAATAGATATGAATTAAAACATAATAATTTTTACAACATAGTGCTACACTACACAATTGAATTAAAATAATAATGTTTGCATATTGATTCAATCATGTTGGAGTACACCTGTGAATTTATATTATTATAAAATTATATACTATCAGGTGTAACTTTTAAAATATATTTCTTTTCGATTATGCATATTATGGATTATATCCTAAAAATATAATGGAATACATTCATGAAACTATATGTGACAATACTTTGTATAATTTTTTGCAAAAATATCAAATAGCTTATCTTGCTATAGACCTCAGGTCCTCATCTATGATAGATCTTCTCCACTTTCAAGACATTTGGAAGAAAAAGGTCCTACCTATTGTCAAATAATCTTAGCGACTCAAGTAAGGGGAGTCTGATGGCGTGTAGTACTAATCAAATAATTCATTCAATTTGATGATAACATGTTTATAGGTCTTTAGATTTAGCTAGATTTACTTCCTTATTAAGAAATATAAAGAATTAATATGCAACAAAATAAAATTTAAAGTCATTGTAAAAATTATTCAAATGGTAGAACTATACTTTTAATAAAGAAAAAAATTTCTAACATTTTTTTTTTCGATAAAAAAAAAATGAACACATTTCTCTAATTTCAAAATTTATGAAGTATATAAAATTAAATTTCTCGTACACAAAGCTTTCCAAAAAAAAAATTAAAAAAATGTATAAAGAAAAAAATAAGATATTGCTCATTGAAACTTTAGAGAATAAGGTTATTTATTTATTATTATTATTTTTTTTTTGGTTGTAGGTTGATCGAAAATAAATGAAAAAAGTTAAAACTAATTTAACATAGATATCACTAACAATCAATATCCAAAATAATAACTAAATTAATTTATAAAAAAATTATAATTAATTATTTAGATTAATTACTATATTTGTAAAAAATCAATGAAATTATTTGGCCTAAATGCTCACTATTTATATTTAGCATAATTAAACATTAGATGGGCTTTAACTAATTTAAATTAATATAATAACATTAACTATTTATGTAGATAGTTAATTAAATAGCCAATGTATTATTTTGTTATTATTTAATCTAGATAAACATTAAGTAGCAAAAATGGCTAATCTTGAACTGAGTAGTAATTTATTTTTAGTAGAATAATAATGATTTGGATATTATTAAAACTTACCATGCAAATTTCTTTTTTAAAGCTTATACTCTTTTGGAGGATAAATTTTAGTATGTGTGCTTCAAAAAATATCATTTTGATATAATATTTCCTTATATTTTTTATTTGTGCAATATATGTCCAAATGTTCTATTGGGACAAAAATACCTTTCACAAAAGGATGTATCCTTAGCAAAGGATATTTCACAATAAACACAAAAATATCCCTATTTTGTGGTGCAATAAGCTTAAGGACAAAAAATTTGACCAACCATAAGAGCCCATCATAAGAAAGGAACAATCAGCAAGTCAGGACCCTTGATAAAGAGTAGAAGGAAGAATTTCAATCTAGATGTATTTTTTTAATGTTCCATTGTAGTTGTATAAGATATTGTAATTGTAGTTTTTAATATTTTGACAAGTATAAATTTTATAACTTTTCAAATTGGAATCAAAATTTTGGAATTTTTTAAGTTTGGATTTTCAAATAATGAATGAATATTATTTAAATGCAATTGAAAAATGATTATTTAAATTATAATAAATCAAATGATTATATGCCCCATTCATATATATGGCCGACCAAAACTCGCTTGGACGGGGGTAGTTAGTAGGAGGTTAACCAACTCACCCTTATTCAAACATGTGGTTGAGACCTTAACTACCTCTCCCTCCATGTGGAATCAAGTTTGAATGTTCAAAAAATTCTTTATATACTTATTTTTGAAGTAATAATGAAATTTTGAACTAGCATAAAAATTTTGGATTTTTTTTTTTTTCCAATTGAAGAGGCTTGGCGATCGGCTTTATGCTTAGAGGAGTTTTGTGATTCCTTCACACCCTACCACTTTTAGTGGGTGCTCAGTCCAATAATTTTCATAAATGCTACTTATTTCTTTAAATTATACTCTCATAATATCCCTTCCCCACATCACCATACAATTTACCTAATATCTATCCCATAAAAATCCACTCAAATGCTCCATCAAACTCTCAGCTAAAGCTTCACCCTAAACTAAATAAGTCTTGATCATATTCACAGTGGATGATCATAAAACTCTTAGAAATTTTTGAAATGTTTCTAAAATTATAGACATATCCCTTTAACAATGAAAGTGTTTCCAACTCTTAGAATCCACTACTTTTACCGCCCCAAAATCCTAAACTCCAATAACATGCTCTAGAGTTTGGGTACATTTGTCACTCTATCACATCCCAAATTCTAATGTAGAAAATTATCTATTTTAAATCTTTTAATTAACTATCAGAGCCACTAATAATCATCCCATATAAAATAATAAGTGCATTGGAAGTAATATTTCATTTTCATTTCTTTCATTTCTAAAAGAATCATTTATAATAGTTATGAACACATCTTTTAAATTATTTGTATGACTACACAAAATAAAAAAAATATAAAAGAAATACATAAATCAGCATTGGATATGATCTGCCTCATTCCACTGGGTCTATATCCCTTTCTGAAAATATATAAACCACATATAAAAAGCTAATAGCCCTGTAGGTTACTTGAACCTACTACTGTAATCAATACACAATAATAGAAATAATATGCATATAATCATTCATATTAGTATGAACATGTAATAATTTGATCATGTAACAGTCAATATGAATAATAAGAATCAATGCAAATTTAGTTATTAGTGTTTAATGAGCATAAAAAATAGTATATTTTATCTTTTCAGTATCCATATCAAATATAGTGCGACAAGTGTAATTTTGAATCTATGCATGTTTACATCTTATAATTTTATTCTATATGTATGACATGTCATGTATATCAGTATACTAGTCATATCAGAGGGAATGTTCTATATCTATTCTAGGTATGTTGTATAATATCAATGCATGTGTATCATGTTCTATATCAAATAAATGTAATGCATCATGACTAATATGTGTTCTCATGTTAGTTTTATTTATCAGTCTTTTCATATGCTTATATCATTAGCCACATCCTATACTCTATTCATGTCATATAACTTATGTAATTATCATATCATGCTCCGTTTCATCAATACATATGCAATTTTATAATGTATGTATGTCATGCTCTAAACAAAGTAGGACATCCGGCTTTTGTGGTGTTATTCTTGTATCAAGTCCAGTAGACCCTTTAGACCAAGCATGAATCAATATTAACCATATCCATCCTATAAATAGAAATCAGTTTTATATCACATATCATAATTAGTCATATAATATTCATGTAAGAAGTCATCATTCCAGCCCGTCGACGTACCATATCTTTATGCCTCCCTTTTTATGTCTTTTAGGATTATACTACAAACTTTATTTAAAGAAAAATATGTAGGCCCACTCTTCTATATAGAATACATACTTTTAGCCAACCTGAATTAGTTAATCATTTCTAGTCAATCTTTCTTATTTTCACACACATGACAAGTCATGTATATATCATAATAACAACATTAATCACACATCATTTATGTGTTTGATACAATTATCATAGCATGTATATCTATCCAGCGTGCTTATTAATATGCATATCATATGAGAAAATGCATAGTGACTTTATGCATATCATATATTTCATATTTAGATTTAGTACACCAACTTCTAGTCATTTTATACTTATTATTACTATATTTATTTTAATTAAATAATATAAATATATATATTTGAAAGATTAAAGTTCATACCCACGATCATTGATTCTCCAACATTGACTGATTACAAAATGCTAGGGTATGGAGTCAATCACATTTAGACAAAAAAGAGCATTCTTTTTATCCTTGTCATATTGAAGAACAAACTTGATTTGACATAATTTAAATGTGATGTATATAGAGAAAAATATTTTTGATAATGTATTCAACATAGTGATGGACTTAAAGAATATTTTCTGAAGAAAAATCATAGAATTGAAGGATGATGGAATTGAAAAACTTCTAAAACCAAAAGCCTCATTCACCTTGAGTTTAGAGCAGAGATGAGCAATTTGTAAATGGGTGCAGAGTCTAAAGCTACATGATGGATATGCTTCCAACCTTAGTAGATGTGTTTACATGAGATTAGGGATATTGTTTGGATTGAAAAGTCATAATTTTCATATCTTCATCGAATGTTTATTACCCATTGTATATATATATTTTTTTCAGATTCAATTTTAAATCTTTTGATCAACCTAAATATCATCATTAAGTAATTATGCTCATCAAGATTGAATGAAGAGGCTTTAATCCATATTGAGCATAATTTTTGTTTCATTCTGTACAAACTTGAGAAGATATTCCCTCAAGCATTTTTTGACTCCATGGAGCATCTGCCCATGCATTTATCATACGAGGCTAGAGTTGGTTGACCTATTCAGTATCAGTAGATGTATCCTTTTGAGAGGTAGCCTTCATGCTTACATAACATCTTTAACATATTAAGAAGTTTTCACTCATAAATCATACATCATGCAAGTATCTAATTAAACTTAAGAAGACTATTAAGAACAAAGCACATCCAGAAAGATCAATATGTAAAGCATACTTAATATACGAGGTAACCTAATCTTGCTCCTACCACTTCTACCAAGAGTTACAATCAACAAGGAGTATTATACCTCAAAATTTGGGTCATCCTGATTTATGTAAATCTTCAACTATATATATATATATATATATATATATATATATTCAATGAACATGGTAGCTGCCAACTGGCACCTGCATTGTGTTCAACTTGACTAGCAAATAGATGAGAGCTGCCATGTTGTACACATTGCTTAATTATACTAAAGTTGACCCATACCTCGAGTATGTATGAGTTAATATTCCATATATTTTTTAACACATATAACCTAAATTCATAAAATTTGTAGGAATTTTGTTTATGAATTGACTATATCATTACCAACATAATTTGAAAATAGAGTTGAAGCTGAATTTTTTAATTGGTTAAAAAATATGGTTTGTATTTCGACAAGTCATTTCTATTTATATGTCAGAATGAATTAACATAGAAAACATGAAAATAACATAGCGACACTTGTTACAACTATCAGGTGCACACTCAAATCAGTAATGTGCAAGATCAATGACTATAGGATATAATTTGGGGTTGATGATAACAGTGAAATGTTGGAAAAATTTTGTTGTCAATGATTATAGATTTTAAACCAAATTTTGGTGTGAATGCCAAAAGATAGAAAAATGGCGGTGTATTTATTAGAGAGAACAATCATACGAGCGATGACTGCGAGTATTATAGGGTCTTACATGAAGTTTTTGTAAAACTTCTTAAGTAAAAGAGGTTAAACTCTTAAACATCGAGGTGCCTTTTGGTGTAATAATTAAAACTTTATTAAAAAAACTCTACAGTTAAGCGTGTTTATCCCTAAGAAAATTTAGAATGGGTGGCCTCCTCGGAAGGTATACCAACATGTTAAAAATGTGAGGCCATTAGGGCAAAGCGGACAATATCTCTATAGTTAAGAGTTTAGACTGTTATAAATGGTATCAGAGTAATACACAAGTCAAAATATGGGAACTAAGTATCATACAAGATAAAATGCCACGCCATGGGTGCCAGCTCTTGAACATTGTATGGAATAAAGTGCTATATGGAGGGAGTCACCACTTGAACTTATAGGAATCACCTCTATAATCATATATATCTGTGGATGATTATGGGATAAAGATGCTGACGAGAATACTAGTTACTTGAGTGGGAAAGATTATGAAACCCCTTAATTAAAAAAAGTTAAACTCCTAAACATCGAGGCGCCGTTTGATGTAATGATTGAAATTTTATTAAGTAACTTTTATATTTAAGTGAACTCATTCCGAAGAAATTCGAGGATGGGTGACTTCCTAGGAACAACTTTAGTAGGGGCAAAAAGGTGAGTACTGGCCCATTCGGTAGGGCCAAAGGTAACGACTTGCCACCTAGACCCAATTAAGCGGGGCCTGAGTACTCCCTTCTACGCGTATTACCCCCCACCATCTTCTAAGGGAGTCCCTTCTATTTATCCTATAATAACTCGTATTTTAACCCAGTTAAATAAAATTTTTTAGGAGTCATTGTAAGTTTAAATCATAAATTATTTTCTCCATAATATAGATTTTATAGTAATTTAATTACATTAATCTTTTCATTAGTTTTTAGTACTAATGTAAATCCTTAAGAAATTAACACATATTAATACAAATGAGATTTTGGGATTGTTAGGTGTCCATTTTGTAAACTAATTTCATAAATATTTCTAAATAAAATATGTTATTTTATGAATATTTTTCTATAATTTTTTAAGTCCCAAAATTATTTATATAAATTTTATATTAAAATTTAATTAAATTATATAATTATTTTATTATAAAATCTAAATCTACTCACTAATCCCTTAAAGTCTTTCCTCCCTTTGTTTGGCTAAACTAAGAAATAGAGAAAAAAATTAAAAAAAATTTGAGAAAAGAGAAGCCTTGGTTTAGAGGTCGTAGAGCAATTTTTATATGTTGACCCTATTGAGAAATTTGCTTATCTCATTGTAAGAAAATATCATTATAATTTTTTGTTTCAACAATTTGATATTTTAAAGATTTTTTTATCAAATTTATATTTTTATTATAGAAAAAATGATAATTTTGTATTGATAAAACTTTCATTGCATAAATTTGTATATATAATAGAGACATATATTATGAGCATTTTGAGTATTTATTTGAGATTTTTAACCAAGTGATTTGAAAAAGTATTAATTTTTATCAAACATCTAAAAAAAGTATTTTAATTCAATTAAAGCTTCAAAATATTATTATATATGATCCATCATAATTTAGTTAAATTCTAAAAATATGAATTTATGCTCAATAAGGTTTTCTGTTACCTACCATTAGGACATTTTGACCATTTCTAAATTAAGTTCAATTATATTTTATTTACTGTAATGTATTAGAAATGAATGTAGATATGCGATTGAGTAATAGTTATCGCTATTATTGTTATAGTACTGTGATGATAATATGTGTGTGTAAAAGATAAGTAAAGATCGGTTGACTCATTGGTTGGAGATTGGTTGATATGTACAGGATGGTGGGCCGACGGACATTCCTTTAATTACTATGATTGAGTGTTATCCTCTACTGATACAATGATATAATCACATAATAATTGGGAGTTGTAAGTTATTACTGTACCCACGAGCAAAGGATGATGATTTTATATATTGAGTTAATGGTTTTTTAATATTGATACGATACTGTAAAAACACTGATTAAGCCAATACTTCTTACTTATTTTGTACGACTAGTAAAATGCATGTTAAGAATTCATTATTATTGTATGGCTTTACTAATACTATATTAATTTAATATCACTATGTATATTTACTATTATTGTATTCTTTTACTGCTATGACTACTAAATTTATTGATATTGGCACAGACACTGACACTATTTTTAAATTGTTATTGATACCACTATTGGTTCACTCCGAACACATCTGAGAACTCCTTCCAGCTAAGTAGATAATTCAATCTCCCTAAATTTTCTTCTCATGCTGGCCCATCCATCTGTGCTCAACCTCACCATCTAATAAAAAGACTGTTAATGGTACCTTACTCTCAGGAGGATAGTGTATACCATAAAATGTCTTCTATAGTCTCCTCAAATAGTCCTTTATTATTATAGGCTCAACAATACCCTTAAATCTCGAAGGCTTCAAATTTAAAAATATCTGTAGATGTTTGTTTACCTCTTCAGATCTCACAGCTGAAACACTGCTCTGTGCCTCACCCATCATTGGTGCTATTAAAGAAGCAAACTACAAAATTTTATTTGAACCAACTGTCAGAGCAGTACTATATACAGGAGCTGCCTAACTAACACTCTGTCCATTTGTCATGTATGGGTCTAGCAAATTCATAATCATATAGAATATGTAATTGAACACGCATGCATATGAAATAAACACCTAGACATACTCAAAACTGTCCTACTTGACTTATAGATAAATTCTTATTGTTCTATTTTATGATTCATTCCAAAACTATTGCTCTAATATCACAAAAAGCTTGTCACGACCCAATCCGACCATGATAGGTCCTATCGTGTTGAGCTGTGACAAGCAAATCCCATGATCTAGTTTTGGAATATTTTAAATTCTCTTATAATATTTATTTTAAATGAACTACATATTATAAAGCAACTAAAATATCTAAATACTAAAAATAAACTCATCCATAAGATTTCTTTAATTTCATCAAAATATATCTACGTTATCATATATGGCTACATATAGAATCTAAAGAACTAAATAATAAATTAGTCATAACTATACAAAAATCAAAATAGAAAAATACCTATAAACTCTGAGCAATTCAGAAATTCTTTTCCGATGCCTAAAATACATGCAAATTTTAATCCGTCAGAAATTTGTTTGTAGTGCTAATGTTCAACTTATTTTAAATATTTTATGGTAGATTTACCCACCGGAAAGAAATGACTAAGTTTCTTGTAGTGCAAGGATATGATCCCTAAACACACAACATAAGAAATATCTTAGTCATATTAACATAATCATCAATAGTCAATGGAGGCAACATTAATACAAGAGTCTATAATATTAACTAAACTAAGAAGATAACCTTAGTCATCACAAGAACTAATTAAAGAAGAATAAACAACCACTAGTTAAATGTAGGTTTATTTGGTGGAGATGGGATAACTAGTTTAATTGAAAAATATATAGAGCTCATAAGATTAAAAAAAAATTATGCTCCTAACATAAAGTTTGTTACTAATATGAATGGATGGGGAAATAGTAAGTGTGCCTTTCAACCTAAATATAAGGTTGCAATCTAATTTGTATTTCTTATTGGGGTGTTTGTTCATATACTATTATGAAAATAAAAGATAATAATGAAATAGCTTATTGAAAGAAATAAGCAATAAATATAGTGATGATAAATTCTCAAGAAAATTTAATATTTAATTGTAAATAAAACTAAATAACATGTATATAATTATCATAAATACTCAAACACTTGTGATTAACAGTCTTACACAAATAAATATAAGTAAACAAGCCAACTATTTCAAGAAAAAACTAAATAATTAAAGGATTATTTTGTTGTAAGTGTTTATAATACATATATGTTTGAAAGACGGTGTAAAGTCAATACAATGCAAATAAAATACATAACATTGTTCGATTGACATAACATTGTTTGATTGGTTGTAAAATAAAAGAAGAAGATTAATGTTTTGTGTTTAATTAGAAGTGAAAAGAATAAAAAAAATTGTAGTATTGTATTTTTAAGGCACAAAGGAGTGCGTTGGAAGTGGGCTCTAGCAAATGATGGAATCACTAAAGGAAAAACATAATTTTTCGACGGCCATTTCCACCAAAAAATTATCAAAATTCATTAGAAATTAGTGTTTCTGGCGGCAAAACACATGTCGGAAAACTGCTACTGGCGCAAAATAATCTGTCGAAAAATTTTCCGGCAAATTTCTGGTAGAATTTATTTAAATTATAACTTATAGAATATTAAAATTAATTATTAATTTTTAAATATCAAACTAATTAACTAATTTAATTTAATTTAACAATAAATTATTAAATTAGTTAATTAAATTTAATAATAATTATTTGTAAAACAATTTAGCCATAAGTATTAGATTAGCTAATTAATTAACTTAAATTAGTTAATTTAACATAAAAATAATTAGTAAAACTATTTATTTACTTTAGTTTTAAAATATTAATTTAATTAATTTAATTTGACAATAAGTTATTAAATCACTTAATTTAATTTAACAAAACAAATAATTATAAATATTTATTATAATTATTTTCAGAATAATTAAAATTCCGTTAGAAATCTGCCTGAAAATCTGTCGGAAATAAGTCCCATGAAAAAATCCGTCGGTAATCCGTTGGAAATCCGCTGAAATTTGTGATGAATTTATTTCCACAAGAACTTAACAATTTCCTACAGTGAATGGTGATGATGACATACATGATCGAAAGATGTGCGAGTGACAAGGATGAATGCTAGGATTAGCGGGGTTGTCTAATTTGATAAACAATGATGTAGAAGGCGTCTATATAGATAGCGACGATGACATATGGTAGTGGACAGCTCAATAGCACTATGGACATCGAAAGTCTCAAATTTGTTGCATGCATCCTAGAATATTCGCGGTGGTAGATAAATATAAAATTTAATATCTTAGCTTTCTAGAAGATCCATCATACAAGCAGATAAAAGAGAGGGTGTAGCGTTCATAAGAGACACCAAGAGTTTTTATGTGGAAACCCCTGAAAAGGGGAAAAATTATGGGGCATGGCCCAGTTTGAATCAATCCACTATTATTTGTAGTCGATTACAAATGAGGCCCTTCCTTGGGGGTGGGGGAGGCCATGGGTTGATGTGGTAAATGTACATCATATTACATGATGGGAATTGGAAGAATTAGTATTGAAATGTTCGTTTAGTTGGCATGACCATAGTAGGCGGGCGACAGAGGTCGGAAAGATCGTAGTCTGGTGACGGTGGTCGAAAGGATTGTAGTTGGCGAGAGATAGTGGTTAGAAAGACCGTTGTGTGGCAAGGGCGGTCGGAAGGACCGTAGTCAGTGGGAGACAGTGGTCAAAAAGACCATTGTCGGGCGATGGAGGTCAGAAGGACCGTAGTAGGCGAGGGAGGTCAGAAGGACCGTAATCGATAGAAGATAGGGGTCAGAAAGACCGTATTCATAAGACAGTGGTCTAGCGGATGTCCAGGTGTTATTCGGTGGTCTGGCGAAATTTCGGGCCTCAATCGGTGGTCCGGCGGTGGTTTGGTAGAACTCCGAAGTCAGGCGATGGTCTAGCAGAACTCCGACGTCAGGTGGTGGTCCGGCGGAACTCCGGCATTAGACGGTGGTCCGGCGAAAGTCCGGCGTTAGGCTGTCGTCTTGACGAAAGTCCGACATCAGGCGGTGCTCTGTCGAAACTCCTACGTCGGGTGGTTATCTGATGGAAGTGCGGGCGGTGGTCGTGGAGGAGCAAGGAGGCAAGAGCGATCTCTAATATCTCTCTTGATTCCTTGCTTGGGGGTCTCTTTTCATGAGAAAAGAGGGGTCTATTTATAGATTTCCTAGAGTGGCATGACCCGTAAATAGAAGGAAGGTCATTGGTAAATGGGGAGTGGTTTGGATGGACGGACTATGTTGAATCCCTTGATCATGAACAATTTATTGGGCATTTGAATGTCTTATTGATATTAGAATTCAATGATCTTTGACTCGTTGGATTCGTCTTGTCGGGCCACTTAATTCGACTATAAGCATGGCACGTTTGGAAACCATTTGGTAAACCAAATTATGGTCTGAACCTTTTAATAGCGCTTTGGGCCCTTGATTTGGACCCACTTGGGCTCGGATTGAGTCGAATTTGGTGTCGTTAGGTTCATATTTTCGAGACGTTCAGTTCGACTGTAAATTTGTTGAAATCGGAGCTTTGATGGTCCCAATTTAAATTTGGAAGTTTCCAACTTGGTTTTGCCTCGAGATTCATGCCTGATCATTATAATTTCTTTATGATGTATCATGAATAATGACATTATTTGATAACTCACATAAATTGGTCGAATTCACATGATGTAGTTTATTTTAAATTTATTCAAATTCGACAATTTGAAATATATACAAAATGAACTAAGACCCAATAACTTTGTTTTTTTCCCAACCCAACACATAAAATTTTAAACACCCGCATTTGCTTATTATGCACTCCTAACATATCCAAAGAACTAATCCCTAAATATAAAGCGAAGTTTAACTTCTAACTCACTTCAAAGCCTTTTGGGTTACTTGATTGAAGTGGAACAAACATGATACATCATAACAATTTCAGATCAATATTTAGGAATATTAAAAAGATGATATTTATAATAAATCAAATTAATATGCAAAAATGACAAATAAATAAAATATCACAAAAGAGGGTGCATCAAGCCACCAAGTTAGGAACCAAGGTGTTGTCCTCAAAAAAACTTCCAAAGGATTAAGATAATTTCTTCATAAAAACATTCTTGATAAATATTGTCTTTATAATCATTGAAGACTACAAAACATCATGTGAAGAGGAACATGGTGGTCAAATAATACAATAAAGCACTTCTGAACTACCCTAAATATTTATTACTCCATGATAGCAAGTAAAATGATTTTAATCTCATTAAATGTAGCTCTTGGAAGATGGAATATTGCATTTGAATCTACAAAATATGGTTCCCATGCTTAGTTGAATATAACTTTGATGAAGTGGCAAAAATGAGGTTACAAGGTGGTGTAGCACAATTATCTCCATGTTAGACTAAAATATCAGTTCAATTTACTATTATCATTTTTTACAACATTACATCATAATTAAGACCCATTCATTACAAATAATAATAAAAAATACATTGATAATTCAAGAAATCAGTAAGTCATTAATTCTTAAAAGAGATCTTAAAACTAACCAACAATGAACTTGCCTTACATTAAAAATATTGACCGTATATTACAGTAAAATTCAATTGATTTTATCAACTAGTTCGAAAAATATATGGACCACATCCTCACATGTATTCTCAACACATATTACTTAATAATCTTCTTTTAAAACTCTAAAATAGCGAGAATAAAATGAACAATATTGAGAGTTCATAAGTGCCTTTTAAAGCTCACATGCCAAAGCTGTATGAAGAGGTGCTAATAATAATGCGAATTGGAGAGCTAGCATCAATGTTGTATAAAAGGGTATGTGCTACGAATCAATATATGCAACAACCTTTGAAAGTCAACGATAAAATAAGCTGAAGCTCGTGTTATGATAATTGACTTGAAATCAATGTATATTAGAGTTATTCCACGATCATTGTTCATTTCATAAGAGTTAATTAAGATGCCACAAGAGGTCATTTCAGCCTGACTTGTCTCTCTGGAACTCAACTAAAACAGTTTTGTAAAAGCTTGCAAAATATATATTGAAATAATATTAAAAATAAATAAACTTATTTTTGGAGAAATTCAGGTCATGTTTAGCTTTCATTGATATATTAAAATGTTACATATGAAATTAAGAAATATGACTTGCAACATTTACAACTTTAACCTTATATAAAATTAAGAAAGAGATAAAATAAAACAAATTATAGATGAAAATAAAAATAACATAACTTAAAATAATTCATATGATATCCATAAAATAAATTGAAACAGTACTAATTTATTTATTCAGAAAAATAATAATTATTAAAACATCTATTTAAAAAATAATAAAAAATCTAAAAAAATATAGAAGTCATATCCGTATGTACATTTATAATTCAGAAAAGCAGCTCCTTTGTAACTGCAACACAACCCAGACTTATAGGGCGCACAAAAGACTCCTTTGTTAGAAACCTTATTGCACTCAGTTGAGCAGCAGCTCGAGAGAGGAATGCCTAGTTTACCGCAGCGCGGCGAGGTCACTATCTGCGAGATCAATTGCGATTTGAGTATGAATCTCTCTGTTGTTCTGGTCTTGGGTGTGTTATGGCTCCTACGGAGGAATGATTGATTAATATATCCTACACTTTTCTCTTGCCAGTTACCGCCGAAAACCTATCCGATGATCGAGCAGAGGAAACCTATGGAGGAGTACTCGTATGGTTCCTTTTTTGAATAAGACGCGATGAACCTGTTGTTTGGTTTGCATTAAATTATGTTTGGTTTTATTACGATTTCGGGGTTTGTTATATGGTTCGGTATTCGTGGAAAACCGATTTTATAGTTGCTTTCTCAGGGTTTTGTTTTCAGTCCTTTTCCTTTCCGGACGGACACTGTGCTGCCGTCCGAACAAGCAGTGGAGCTGGAAAGGAGTGACACTACCCCAAGAAGTGTTTTCGTTGCTTTCAAAGAGATCCTGAGTGACTCGTTCAAACGTATTTTGTTTCCAAGTGCTGTAAGTGAAACTGCTTCGTTGTGGCTGTCCTATTTATCGCGACAATATTATATGTGGCCGTCCAATACGTTGGTTGACTTTTTGATTTTGCAGGCCATTGTACAAGTCTTTCTACATGCCGTTCAAACTGTGATTTTGATTGAATGATTGATTTAAAAAAGATGTTTTGTAGTCAGTATATCCTTTCTAATTCGAGCTGTCACGGCCATGTAAACTAGGCTATATCTTTTAGTAGCCCTTGTGGTGTGACAGGATAGATACAAATCTGGCATAGTGGCAGGCATGTGTTGCTAGCATTATTATACTTCTGTGTCTTTTCATCTGCATCTGTAATTTTTAAGCCATATTGCAACATGCGAATGTGTGTAGAGGGAGAAAATGTGTCATGCATAGAACCTTCATTGGACCTAAGCATTCTAATAAAATTTCGGCTAGTAGTGGAATGTTTATCATATTCATTGCTTCCTGCTTGCGGTAGGTCGTGGTGGTGGACTGGTGGGTTACCACCTGCTGCCACCTACCATTTTATCTTCTCCTTCTTTTGGAGGAAGGGTTATTCTGCTAAGTTGGATTTAGATTTACAAGCTTGTTTAAAAAAAAACAATTTCTGTTTACGTCCTTTTGAAAATTCAAAATGCATTGCAGTTTAATCCTGCAATCTTTAGGCTTTTAATTTATTGCAAATTTGTAGATTTAATAACAATCTTATTTCCCAAATTCTCCATCAATTGTATATAGGTTATTTTAGAGATTTAAGTTATAGATTTCACCCATTGACACAACTTTTTGTAATAATTATTTGAATACAAATAAAAACTATGAAAAATTAGAAATTCTACTCTCCACTGTACAGTGACCTAACTTTAGTTTTATTCTCACCATCCTTCTTTTTAATCATTTCTTAATCTATTATTTATAGTTTTATCATACATCCATATATCATTCCCATTCTAGAACTTGGTTATTAATGAATTATTTATTGCCTGATACTCAAATCCATATGGCATAGTTGTAGAATTGCAAATTTGTAAATTTTTTCCTTTTAAGTCTTTTGGGTATCCTCATATCATATAGTACGACTAATGCACTCTCCATTAGAATCGGACATTATCTACTCGATCTTTGTGATTCAGGGAATATAATCTATATTCAATTAGATGGTTTGCTCCAGAACAAGGCTCTATTCCATGTTTATTGGCCTTCTACTCTATTTGGAACTTCCTAATTGAGGAATGCAAAACTTGTTTTACTGATCAATCATTAGAATCACTGGCCTTGTTTTCATGAGAATGTGCATGTGCCTCAACAAGACTATAAATGCTTGATAGGGATTAAATTGTAGTCTACCTAAAGAAGGTAATATGCATTGGAAGTATGCATGAACATTTAAATAGTCCCATGAAGATAGAGATTCATAAACAAATTCTTAAAAACGAGAAAAGCATAATTTAAATGCATTTGGAAGTATCCGTTGCAAGCGTTCTAGGAAAAAAAGAGTCATAACCACTCTATAAAATTTGGAGATATTGTCTACAAGCCTTTGTTTGTTGAAGTCTTTAAACTTGCACTTGAGCCTTGTATTGAGTCTTGAAATGTGGATGAGTGCCTCCAATATCTTAAATTTGAAGGAGGGACCTTGTTTTAGGCATAAATTGAAGGATTCTTGGTCGCCACACTCTTGAATACAGACTGATGATTGTGTTGAATGTTATTGATCTTCAAACCTTGATGAATGCTCTTGCTTCGTGATGGAAGTGGCCATCCATTCGAGTTATAAATGTAAATCCAAAATTCCATAATATTCATATGCTTTATTATATTCGTGCTTGAAATTGAACTTATTGTTTGCATCATGTTGTATGGTAGATATTTTATTAGTGTAGAGGTGTTAAGACTTTTTCTCTTAAAGATGTGATTGTTAAGCTTGGGAGTATAAGAGATGGTAAGCATGCTGAGGGAATGGTGGTTAAGGGGAGACTTATTAAAAAACGGTCTTGCTCTAAGCATGACTTGTCTCTCTTAGCATGTATGAGGATATGAATTGCTTCTATTTGCAAGAATAAAAGGTACATGAAAAGCGATTGCCAAGATTGAAGAAGAAAGAGATGATGCCAATGACAGACATATAGTGGCTGACTAGTATAGTTTTAACTTTATCAAACACATTCTAGTGATATTCTTTTAGTGACAACATGCGTCAGATGTGCTGATCATTGGATTCTAGACTCAACTTGCTTATATTATGTATGTTCTTATAAGGAATTATTTAACCATTATAAATCATGCATTATTGTCTGTTTTTTTGGGAAACAATTTAGTTCACAAGATTGTTAGTTTTGACACCCTGAAGTTGAAGATGCATGATGGTATGTCTAGAATGCAAGTTCTCAGTTGATGTATAATTTCTTAGTCTTAGAGATGCATTTGATCTCATGAAAGTGAATATAGTTAGTGAATTCTATGTCACGATGCAAGTGGAGCTAGTTCAATTTCATCGTCATCTATGTTTAGGGAATCAAGAAAAAAAGATAGGTTCATGGATGCGGCATAGGTTCCAAAACAAAGGAGCGCACTTTGAAGGGAAGACAATTGGAGATGTTTGGTTGTTTGATCTTGTGCCTTTCCTAGTGCTAAGTCATACTATTATAGCATTCATGATGAGAAGAAAACCACCTTAGGAATACAAAAATCCAGTGGCCCCCTCCAAGTATTGGCAGATCCAATTCACCGTGTAACTAATGTGCTTAGGAGGTCTCTTGCAAGTGTTAAATTCAACTGTCATCAGGGTTTGTTGATTTGCTTGGTGCTTAGCCCTTCAGGGCTTGCTTTAGGAGTTTGAGGAGCTTGGTTTGGACTTTGGAGATGGGTCTTAGAGATCTAAATTTATTGTCATAATGTTGAGTCAGAGGGAAGAATTGTTAAATTATGCCATGATATTTGCGATAGGTTGTGAGCATGCCATTTTGTTAAGACAATTAAGTTGACTTCCCACTTTGTCTGCCTTGGAGATAAAAGGAATTTCTTATGGGCCCATCATCAATGAAGACAAATTGGTTTAGTTGCCTTTATGTTTGCATAGGTGAGAAGTTACTTGGGTAATATTTTATAACATTGTTACATTATGGGTAAAGAGGCAAACTTCTTATAATTGTACAATTTTTCGCTTATGGCTTCTCACGCACAATAGTTAGTCGGACAATTGCTGCATATTTTATGATATCTTAGGACATATTTAAGGAGCAGTTTGTAACAGACCAAACTTTTAATTATTGAGATATTATCCGCTTTGGATTGGCGGCCTTACAATTTTGTTCTATTGGTGTAACTTTCTAGGAGGTCAGTCATCTTGGGAGTGCTTCTGTATGAGCACGTTTATCTTTAGAATTTGTAATAAAATTCTAACAATTATACTAAAAGGTACATCGATGGCTAAGAGTAGGGGTGTCAAAACTTGACCCGACCCGAAAAATTTGCCATACGGGTTGGGTTCAGTTTTGAGATTATGACCCATTTATAAAACTGGGTCGGGTTTCCGGGTCAACCGCGTGTTCGCAATTCTTGAACGCACGTTGCGCCCTTCAGCCCTCCTGGCACCTGCGCACCGCACCACGTATACAGGCCTCGCTCGCGTAACTGTTGCGTCCGCACCCAGACTGCCAGACCCACGCCCTGCATGATGCTCGTGTCACGACCCGGCCCGGCTAGCCCGAATTAACGGGGCGGGAACAGACGGTCGTACGGAGAACACTTATAACTTTCATATCATAAAAGTTTTATTTCATAAATGACATAAACATAAATATCATTCAGTAATAATATAAGAAAGAGCCACTAAACATCCAAACTGAAATATTCCTAATACATCAAAACTTAAAATCACTTAAAACATAAACTTCAAACATTACATTAGTCCACGATACAACAACCAACACATTACATAACATGAATATAAAAACCTGTCGTCCTGAGATCCTCTATGATGGTAGGTGATCAGTCTTTCGGCTATCACTCTCTAACAATCTCTCCTAAAAAATATTCTCACAAATAGGGGTGAGTTAACGCTCAGCAGGTAACATGTATTCATCTTAAATTCATGAAACAATAAAAGAATTACAACATGCATGAAATTTTATCAGTTTAAAAAAATCATATTCGTTATTTGGTTAAGCATAAACTGTATAACCTTTCATACACAATTTCCTTTAACATTTCATAACTTTTCATTAATCATAACTTTTTTCCTTCCATATTACATAAAGATACAAAATGCTTAATCATATAATTATACATCCGTCCCGGAAGTATCAGAGTTTTGTACTAATCAGGTACACAGTCAAATTTGGCCAAACATTTCATCTATTCCGAAGAGTCCTTTACCAATTTGCTTCGAGGAGCCCTTTACCATTTTGCTCCATAGAGCCTTTTACCAGTTGGTATTCCGGATCATCATGCACATTCCAAGATATAATAATATTTATGTAAGTGCTTATGCTCCTCAAGTGGGTTTGGATATGGATTCAAAATTAAAATTTTGGAATGACTTAGAAGAATTAATACAAAAGATACCTCTTGAAGAAAGAGTTTTTATTGGAGGAGATTTAAATGGACATGTTGGTAGAGAGGTAGATGATTTTAAAAGCATTCATGGTGGCCATGGTTTTGGAACGACAAATGAAGGTGGTAAGTCTATTTTAGATTTTTGTTTAGCTTATGATTTTTTAATTGCTAATACCTTATTTAAGAAAAGGAATGAGCATCTCATTACTTATAAAAATGGATATAATACAACTCAGATTGATTATTTTCTTATAAGAAAATTAGATCGTTTAGATTGCAAAGATTGTAAAGTTATTCCGAGTGAAAACTTATGTACCCAACATCGTTTATTAGTTTTGGACTTGAAGATAATGGAGAAAAAATAAAAAATAAAGTAAAACGATTTCCTAGGATTAGATGGGGGCATTTAAAGAATATTAACAAAAATATTTTTGAGAGTAAGATTTTAGATTTTAAGATTTTGTCTGTGCATGAGGATGCTAATGTTATGTGGGAAAAAGTGGCTAGTTATATTAAGAATATTGCAAAAGATGTGCTTGGAGTTTCAAAGGGAAAAGCTCCTAATAGTAAAAATAGTTGGTGGTGGAATCCAAATGTGCAAGAAAAGATTAAAAATAAGAAGATTTGTTATAAAAATTGGTTTAATTGTAAAAATTCTGATAATTGGAAAATATATAAAGAGGCACGTAAGGAATCTAAGAAAGCAATATGCGATGCAAAGAGTTTAGCTTTTAGTGATTTATATAATAGATTAGATACTAAGGAGGGAGAAAGATATATGTATAAGCTAGCCAAACAAAGAGATAGGAGTAGTAAGGATTTAGTTCAAGTGAAGTGTATTAAGGATGAAGATCAAAAAGTACTTTTTTTAGAAGATGATATTCAACAAAGGTGGATGAGATATTTTGCTAAACTTTTTAATGAAGAATGTGAAAATAAAATTGACTGTAGTGATCTTAGCACCCTAAATGAAAATAAAGATTTATGTTTTTATCGGCGTATTAGTAAAACCGAAGTTAGAGAGGCTTTGAAGAAAATGAAGGGTGGAAAAGCTGTTGGACCTGATGATATTCCAATAGAGGTGTGGAAATGCTTAGGAGATGAAGGAATTTCTTGGCTTACTAAACTTTTTAATACTGTTTTGAAGACTAAAAAGATGCCAGATGAGTGGAGAATGAGTGTGTTAATCTCTATTTTTAAGAATAAAGGTGATGCACAAGATTGTGCGAATTATAGAGGAATTAAGTTAATGTGTCATACTTTAAAACTATGGGAACGAGTTATGGAGCATAGGTTGCGGCGTGATACTAATGTTTCTCAAAATCAATTTGGATTCATGCCGGGTAGGTCTACTATGGAAGCCATACATTTATTAAGAGGTTTGATGGAGAAATATAGAGAGAATAAGGAGGATTTACATATGATATTTATTGATTTAGAAAAAGCATATGATAAAGTTCCAAGAGAAGTGCTATGGAGAGTTCTTGAAAAGAAAAGAGTTAATAACGCTTATATTCAAATCATTAAAGATATGTATGCAGGAGCTATTACTTGTGTTCAAACACAAGGTGGTTTGACCAAGTATTTCCCTATTTTGGTTGGATTACATCAAGGATCAGCCTTAAGCCCATATCTTTTTGCTTTAGTCATGGATGTTCTCACTAGACATTTGCAAGAGGATGTACCTTGGTGTATGCTTTTTGCTGATGATATTCTTCTTGTTGATAAGACTAGAGAGGGAGTTGAAGGTAAACTAGAATTGTGGAGGTCAACTTTAGAGTCTAAAGGTTTTCGCTTGAGTAGATCTAAAACGGAATATATGGAGTGTAATTTTAGTAATAATAGACCTAGTGAGGGCATTGTGACTTTGGCCGATCAAGTCATTAATAAGAGTACACGTTTTAGATATCTTGGATCTATTGTTCAGAGTGATGGTGATATAGATGGGGATATTATCAGCAGAATCCAAGTTGGATGGTTGAAGTGGAGGAATGCATCAGGCTTATTGTGTGATAGAAAAGTACCTCTCAAACTTAAGGGAAAATTCTATAAGATGGTGGTGAGACCTGCAATGCTTTATGGTGCCGAATGTTGGCCATTAAAAGAGAAGCATAATTCTAAGTTAAGTGTTGCAGAGATGAGGATGCTCAGGTGGATGAGTGGCTTTACCCTTAGAGATAGGATACGAAATGAGCATATTCGTGAAAAGGTTGGAGTAGCTCCAGTGGAAGATAAGATTAGAGAGAGTCGCCTTAGATGGTTTGGTCACGTAAAACGGCGGCCTCCCGATGACCCGGTTAGGAAAGTAGAGGTCTTAGATTTGACTTATGTTAAGAAAGGTAGAGGTAGACCTAAAAAGACTTGGTTAGAAAATATTAAAAATGATCTTTCTTTATTAGATTTAAACGAGAATTTGACTTTTAACAGGACACAATGGAGAAAAAGGATTCATGTAGCCGACCCCACGTAGTGGGATAAAGGCTTGATGTTGTTGTTGTTGTTGTATGCATAAGGATTTACCTGCATTGTTTCATGCATTAATTGTTCTCATGTCTACTGTAAATTTCATTTAAAGGTTATGCCTTAATGTAACGATAAGCATAAATATATGTCTAAAAGCAACAATAATCACAAATACAAATAACATGTGATCATGTGAATGTTATATGAAAAGAAACTTTATAAGTCTTAATTAACATGAAAGAAAAATTTATCAGCATGAATTTAATTTAAATACCAGTACCTACCTCGCAAATATCGCAAACCACACCGACACCGCTTAAGCTCGAGGCGTCCTTTTAATCGACACCTAAGTATAAATGCAAACATTGTCACCCAACCTTAATCATAATATATTTTCATTAAAAGATTAATTTAATTTCTATTTTCGGATTTAAATAATTCCCTAATTGTTACGTCACCCTAATTCACTTAAATTCATATTTTACCCAAAAATAAACATTCACTAATTTCCTAATTAAAATTTTCGTATTTATTAAAAACTCTAAATTTTGGAAACCCTAAATTCATTAATTTCATCAAATCATCATGCCGAACATCCTCCTAAACCTAATTAATAATTAGGTTAATTAAATTTCGGATTTATTTAATAAAATTTTCTGAAAAATAAATTTTTTACTAAAACCTAAATTTTCACCATTAAAAAACCCTCATAATGTCATTATCAACAATAATTGTAAAATGATTTTCTTAAAAATCCAAAAGTATGTGAAACCCTAATTTTCCAATCTCGAAAATTTTTGGGGAAAACTTTGTTTTTGCAGTTAAAACATCTTCCTTATCATTCCCTATTGATTTCGTGAAGAGATTTTGGGTTTTTTACAAAACCCTAGAATTTTCATCATGAAAAATCTAAGTGAAAAGAAGAACTTTTTGATTTAGTAACTCACCTTCTACTTCCTTAGGCTTTTCTCTTCACTTTCCCTCAAAACCATGCCGGAAAAATGGCCGCCGTCGCCGCCCTAGGGAGCCTTGCGTTGCCTCCTGTTCCCCCCCCTCTTCTTCCGTCGGTTACGGCAGAAAGAATTATGAGGGGACCAAATAGAATCGGTCCCCTTAAGGCTTAGGAGTTTAGGAAATTCCAATTACCCAAATGCCGAGCAAAATTAAGTATATGTTCTTTATATCTAACCGCTTGAAATTTCGCGTAAAATTTTATAAAATTGATTGCGTCGAATTCCGATGACTTTGAAAATTCACTTAAATCTTGCCGTGGCGCATCGAAATGCGTGCAACGCTTACGACCGCCGATTTCAGGTTTTACAGCTCGTGCTGCGCTCGCAGCCTTGCCTCGCTCGCACCGCACTCGCCCCCGGTGCACGTGTCGTGCTTGCCGCTCGCCTGCACCCCGCTCGTCGTTGCTTGCTCGCACGGAGCCCTTACCACGCTCGCCCTCTTGCACCCGTGCCCCGCTCGCGCCATACTCGCCACTTGCCTGCACCGCGCTCGCCGCTCGCTCAGCCCTCCCACCCTCACGTCCACACAACGCTTGCCCAGCTCTCACGAGCGCGCCCCGCTTGAATTGCTATGTATGCATTAGTGGGTCGGGTCGGGTTAACCCAGCGGGTCGGGTCTGGGTTAGAATTTCTGACCCGTTTACATAACTGGGTCAGGTTAGGGTCAACCCATTTGGACCCGGGTCAATTCCGGGTTCGACCCAAACCCGACCTGAATACCCATTTTGACACCCATAGCTGAGAGTTTAGCTTCATTGTACTTAAAGATTTTCACAATCACCTCTACTTAAGTAGCTGATATCATTGTAAGTATCCTTAACCTAAAATCATTCACAAGACATATATGATTCTAAAGATATCCCCTACAAGTTCAAGAGATGGGTTCTGCCATGCAACACTTTGTCCAATCTAAGGTGCAAGAGGTGACTTCTATGACGTTGCACTTTGTCTTGTGTGACATTTAGTTCCAACTTAGCTAGTGTAATGCTTTGATACCATTTGTAACAGCCTAAATTTTTAACTATTGAAATATTGTCCACTATGGACTAATGACTCATTATTTTGTTCTATTGGTGTAACTTCTTAGGAGGTCACTCATTTTTGGAGTGCTCATGTACAAGCAAATTTAACTCTGAAATTTCTGATGAAATTTTAACTGTTATACCAAAAGGCGTCTTGATGCTTAAGATTTCCACTTTATTTTACTTAAAGGTTTCACATAGTTAAGTACAGTTCTTCTGGTATCATTTATGTATCTTTTTTTATTATATTTCTTTGATTTTTTATTTTTATTTTTTGAGATAATAGAAGGGTTTCCTATTTGTTTGGATAAAGAGATATTGGGGCGTCTATTTGTGGTGGATTATATATATTTGGGATTGAGCAATGTTATTAAAAGCCCACTTTTGTAGTGCAGTGCATCGCTTGCATGTGTAGCGTAAGCTTGCAGCAAAATGCGTGTGTTGTAATGCTTCGCTTTGTCATATTGTAGCATTATGTGCGTTACTTTGAATAATAATAAAATTTTGGTTCAAATTTTATGGTTTGATTCAGCTTCAATCGCAATAAGTAGACACGAACGTTTGCTTTATCTTACTATTTCTCATTGTCATTGAGTTGTTGTGTATTGGTAGTTTATTCTCTCTTATTGAAGCTATTCACTTCTTGTATCTCTCTCGTCTGCTAGTTTTTTTAATATGTTTTTCACTGGCTCTTGTTGCTTGGGCTAGCAACTTCTCGCTCACAAGCTTCTTCTTGAGAATGCTTCTCAATGCCTTATATTTAAACACTATCTCGCTTCACATTGCCACTACCTGTTGGTCACTTAATCTCACAAATATTTTTGGTTTTTATGATTGTTCCTTTTTTTTCCTATTGGATAAATGAAAATTATTATTATCCGACATATCGTTAAATTTCTAAAATTATTTTATGATGTTGTGTAAGCTTTGTTGATTAAATGACTATTGCATGCACATAATATATATCACTCTATAATCCATAAAAGCATGTATTGAAGCAAAAAAGAACTCTTGCACATTAAGTTGTGCTTAGCGCTTTGAAAACACTAGAATTGGGTTGGAGTGTTGTTTTGTTCCCCATTTATTTATTTACTAGTGCAACTTATTAATAGTGGATCCACCTTATTCTCTCTGGTGAATGTAGGCTATAGATGATCCACATAAATCTTGGTTTTATGTGTGCTTTCTCTCTTTTTGATTTACTTTGTGCCCTCGTTGAATTCAATCATGTGTTGCTTGTGCATGAGCAAGTGGTTTGTCTGGATATTTGATATTAGAGCAATCTTCCTTGTTATAATATTTTATAAAATTTATTCGTATAGTTATAGACAACAGAAAGCCTTTTCATCTCGTACACTTCACGAATGCTTTAGAGGTTTCACGATCAAGTAGCGAGCTTTTTCATCTTTGTGAGGGTACTAGGAAATTGTTTTGTAGAGAACTTGACAAATACAATACAATAATACTATTCTGAACCTTAGTATGAGACCTTTTGTGGTTGACGAATCACGGAAGCAGAGGATTTACATTGCTTATGCCCTTTTTTTTTCTAGACAAGTTAATGATCATTATCCTAATGCTAACATGATACATGCTATCAAGAGCTATCATTTAAAGCTAATCGTTCCAGCAAATTGTGTCAAAGGGATCATAATTTATTAGCACCTTAATTAATTTCTAATTGGGAAGATTCATTGTTCTATTTTGACCATTGATAAGGTCATTGCACAATTATCTGTTTTTTTTGTACTCTACATAATACTTCACGCCTTACAGAGAGTTCACCAATTGTTCTCTGCCACTTGCCATGTTTTTCTTTCAGATACTTATTGGTGTTGGACCCTTTGTCATTTATTCATTTCAGAGAGCATCTTTTCCTATTACCCTCAAGTCCCCAACAAAGCACAACCTCTGTTACATGTTATATATGATACAAATTTCACAATAATTTATAACCCAAAATGTTTCTAATAAGCTGAACGTAGCAATTATGTGAGAATTCACTAGCAATATCAAAGCTCAGTACATAGTAGGTGGGGGAAGAATGTAATATCCCACAATACTTCTTATCAGTATTATAGAGTGTCACACACATAAACATAATATTTTTCATCATTCATAATATATAATACTTTTTATCAATTATATATTTATATAAAACATCCAACAACATTACTTTTACTACATAAATGAAAGCATCTAATAAATCCAATTACATCAAACAAATACTTACAGAGTCACAAATACAATTCCAAAATATTTCACCATTGAACTGTTTATATACCTCAGCTGTAGACTTACAAACAAAGCTAAACACTAACATTAGTATGTAAAATGAAATAATTTGTATCTTATTTTGCATTGACCTTTTCTTTTCCTTTACCTATAACAACAACAGTATGAAATAACTAGTGAGCTATGAAACTCAATAAATGATGTAAATTAAATAGCAGTTAAATTGCATGATTATAAAATTCACTATATTGAAATTATAAATTAAATAAACTTGACATTATTTTTATACAACAATATAAAATTATATTTGGCATTAAGCTTTACTTTCACTGATGTAATACTGAATATCAATTTTAGTCTTTTAAAGATTTGGCTAAACTTTCATAAGAATATATTTAATGGAGCCCAGACAAACTTGATATTATCGCCATTGAACAACATAGAGGTCCCTTTTGCCTCTTTAGGGGTCCCTTTTGCCCCACAAGCTATGCAGATATTATATCTCTGGGGTCCTTTTTGTCCCACATACAATACAAGTTTCATATTTGGGTCCCTTTTGCCCACCTAAAATTGTAGTATCGTATCATATAATAGTCAATCTTTACTAATTGGATATTCAGTAGAATTCATATATTCATAATTCATACATACTTATTATGATTATATATATTCCATAATTTTTATAACCATATATCTCTTGCATAAAGAGAACTTATATGCAATATCATAAGAATTGAACTTCTTTTTAAAATCTTACCAACTAAGAAAAGATTTAAACAACCATATAACATCTTAATTTCAATATGCATCATTCCAATTTATAAATGGTTGATCAAACATGAATACTTGATCGTCAACATGCATAATATTATATCTACTTTAATGACTATTTTTCTAATTTGTAATTCAAAATTATTGTACATGTTTATAATGATAGTATATACTTTTTACTTAAAAACTTGCATTACTTACCTCTTTGATTAACTGCCTCTTCCAATTCCACACCACGCAACCTTTTCCTTTGATAAACTATCTATCCCAAAATCTTCTCTGCATATATCTGATGAATCGTAAAATTATGATTGGTATACACTTCTTTAGAACATTACTTAACAATTAAAATTCTATAAAATCATTATATAAAATTAAATTATTTACTTCAATTCATTCTTTCTCTTAATTTCCTCTTCTTTTGTTTTAACATAATTTCTTTACTGCAATTCCACTCTCGAATCATGCTGTGGAAATTAGCAAACATGAATAATATACCCAAATAATTTCTTGCTAATTATAAGCACAGTTTTACTAATCCAAATCTGTACTATTATTTGATCTTCTATTTGCATTCAGCATTCCTCTTTTTATTTCACTTTTCTTCTTATTTTTCTCTAAAATTTCCTTTGCTTCTTACTCCTCCAAACCCTCACAGTCACTGCTCTCACTTGGCTACCAATCCCGCACAGAAATTCCACTGTGCTGAAGACCTCTACAGTGCCCACCGAACTATGCTACAGTGTTTTCTGCACTGTGCTGAAACTCCTCTGTGCACTGCACTGTGCCGATCCCAACTATAGGATTTCTTATGTTTGCTTGCGGAACTTCTCAGGTTTCCGTGACTTTGGAAGAGAATAGGGAATAGATGGCCCACACAAATAACTACTCTTATAACTTCTCTAATGCCAATAGATGCATCTAATCAGAATTAGGGAAATTAAAGTTTAAATAAACTCAATACTTAATACAAATAGAATTTTAATTAACAGTAATATAAGATATAATTTTCATAAATAAAACTTATATTTTATTTACCTGAATTTTAGGTATTACAAAGAAGCTCTAGTTTGATACAGCATGTAATCAATGCCATCCCTTTAGATATGATCAGTTGTGGCCATAATAGGATTATATTGACTTTCATAAATACATTCACGTCCTTGTACTTTGAGATGGTTGGATTAAGTTTCACGATGAACTAAGTCATCAATTTGTGCTGCTAAGACATGCATCCTAGAAGAAATGGCAAATGCAAGTAGCTGAAGATCTATGCCAGCACTAAAACTAAATTGTCTTATACCTTGCTATGCATGACATCTATCAATGAAGAATTGAGAGCGAGTTTGTTTCCCTCTGTCGCCAACTTAAAATCTGCTAAATAGCACCTGATGTGCTATCATCGACTAACCCCCTAAAGAGAAATATCAATTCCTACTACCTAAGTATGGTTTACATTTTAGGAAAGTTTTTTGTTTGCGACTGTCTAAAAAGACAAATAGGCTTGAATTTTCATATTTCAGTTCTTGTGATCTGATTTTAACTGCTGTTGCACATTTAGACCTTCAGAAGGACTTGAATAGCCTTCTATTATATTGTTGTTTACTTGTTGGAAAAATCAGTGAACGTGTTGCACTCAATGTTTAAATTTATCTAAGATGCGATGGAATTTGTAATATTTTTTAGAGAGATTGGGGAACATAAAAGGATGTTTTTTTATGGAATATAATTTTCTTGTTCTCGACTGTTCTTTTACAGTTGAATTTATCTGCAGAAGTTAGTTCTGAAAGGGTGAATTGGCATCCACATAAGCACATAGTAGCTTGCATATCCGGATCCAATCAAGTTTTGATTCGTGATTATGAAAACTCAGGTTAGTGATAAGCATTAACCTTTCTGCTATATTGATTTTTATGATCAGAACTTGATGCTTAATCAGCATGGATGGTTAAGAAAATTTTTGCAGTCGTTTCATGCTATAGTTATTTAGACCGTTAATCTTATCATGGTCATTCCATCTTCTGATTAGAGAGAAAAGATCCTTGCATCTTGACCAGTGAAGCCCAAAGAGAGATTAAATCACTTGAATGGAGACCCAATAGTGGGAAGACACTGTGTGTTGCATGCGAGTATGTATCAATCCATGTCGTGATCATTTTCTTCTTTTATAATCATATCTGTGCTTAAAGATATTTGCCTGGTCAAATATTTTTGAATTTCCAGTTGTTTATTTCTCAAATGCTTTATTTTTACTTTTTAGGGGTGGAATATGCCTCTGGTCTGAATCTCACCCAGGAAATGTTCCTTCTGTGAGATCCGGGGTAGCCTCATCAGTTGGTACCGTTTCATGCGGCTCTGGTATTCGATGGATCTTGGTCGATTTTCTTCGAAGCCCAACTGGTGAACATATTAGTGCAATTTCTTGCAGTCCCGATGGAAGATATCCAATTCATTCATTCTGAGGCTTGCTGCAATAGTTTCTGTAATCTCTACATAATCTGTTGTTCATATAAATGTTCCTTATTTTAAAGTTGCTTTATATGACGTCTGTGGCCTTGCAATGCATATAGATGCGTCATGATATCCGTTTTTTTTTGAACACTTCTATGTTATTTCACTTTCTGACCGCTGTTTTTGAAGTTTATTCCTTGATACTTGCGCACATACTTGGCATCTGCATCTCATGGGAGCTCATCGTTCACCATATGGGATATCGCCCAAGGTATCCTTGCTAAGTTCTTTAGTTATTAGTTGTTGCATATTCATCTGCTGTCAATTGTACAATTACAAAAAGGGATTTTCTGTAGACAAAGATTGTTCTGCTATACCCTCTTCACCATAATCTCATCATAATCATGTATCTTTCCCTAACAATTTGAGTTTCTACTCCATCCCGCTTGACAAAATTGTTAGTTCTGTGCTTTAGTTATTGCCTCCAGTCCAAAATGACTTGTACCGCTTACCATATCAACGTCTTTCACGTTTAAATTAGGTAAATGTGAATTATAAATGGGAGAATCTTTTATTGGGAAACTATCATATTTCTGTTGTTTTTCAATGGCCTTTTCAACGACTATATGAGTCTATGGAAATGTACTAGTAGTTTCATAGTAATGTACTTATAGTTCTTAAACCATGATGCTTCATAGTATTTTCCATTCACCTTTACTTGTTAATCAACACTATGAATAATTGAAGTTGGAGATTAGCTTATGTGGTAGCTGACATAGTTCTGCTTATGCTGATCTGGTAATCTTTATGGTTGTATTCTTCTTCATTTATCTTCATTTATGAATTAAAATATATTATCTCTAATTACTCTCTAATTCCTAGTTAAAATTTGAGAAATAATTCCATTTATCATTTGCCAATATTTTTAAAGATTGCGTATGTTCTCTTCTGCCGTGGGAAAGGCCTACTCATTTCGGCATTTAAGCTCAATTTGTTTGATTCAACCACATAGCCGAAGAAAAATGTTTCAAAGTCATCTGCTTGAGCTCGTTATAAATACACAACCATTTTCTTATACCTGTTACAATTTAAAGCCTTATAAACCCCATTTTTTAATATTTTAAATTGGCTTTAATAATCAGAGGAGCAATATACAGCCCATACTAATGAACATATTCATTTGTAAAGCAAGTGAAAATAAAGGGTATGAATGACAAAATTGCTACCTAAATCTGGCAAGATTTACACGAAGAGTTTAAGAAATCATTTATATTTTTAACGTGTTTACCCCAAAAAGATTAGATTTTAATAGGCTAGTTTTTAACCCTTTTTAGAAAATACTTAATTATTGGCAATTTTTATATTATTTTTAATTTGATGGCTTAGTACCATAGAATGTCCCATTTACTCAATAGGATCTAAGGTAGGATGCAAAATATTGTAAATCCCATATCTAATATGGTCTACGGTGCTATCCAGGGATTGTATTCCCCTCATTTCAGTTTGATGGCAGTGAAATAAGTGGATCACTCAATGGGATCCTCAAAGGCAAGGGAGGCTGGATAGGAAAAAGCTTTGATATATATTACACCCTCTCAACATGCCCTTGTGTTGCTTGAGCCTACGTTAATCTCAGCATCCTTTGGAGGATCATGTATATCAATGGAATCTCATATGATATCCTCGTTAGGCTCGTTAGTGTTGACTAATTTAAAATATAACAAAAAAATAAAAAGATAGGAAAGCGGAAATCAACGTAACAGACGCGTTGTTTTGAAACAACGCGCCCATTAGTCCATAAAATAGCAGGATAACCAAACAAATGAAAAGAACTTACGCTATGTTTTCTCGGCTTCGTTTTGTTGATTTCCCTCATAGACCGCATTGCTCCTCACCTTGTCTCGCGTAGTCCTTCTCCCAAGTGATCGCACACTTCGACCCACATGCTTCTCGCGTGGCTACCCCGATCGAACACTCGCAGCCCTTTCCTGTTCCACGCGAGTACAACACTACTTTGTGCCTTCTCTTGTCCGACAGCAGGTGATTTCGCCTGCACTATTTCTACTCCAACCGAACGCCTCACTTGTGTAGAACTGCTCATGAAATCAAATCACTCGTTTGTGCTCCATTGCATGTAGTATGCATAGGTTTAATTACTATTATTTATCCCATTCTCAAGACCACAACAATTCCTTTCGAAATTTTGCCGGACTACGGTTAATAATTTAAGTATTATTCTTTGTTTTTCTCATATAAAATTAAAACTTAAGCAATCAGGAATGGTCAAATTGAAGTCCCCACGCCGACGATCTTAGATCCAGCCGGGAAGAAATTAAATTGAAGAACTCGCACCGTCGTATCTTAGATCCGGCCGGAAAAACTCGATGGCAAGTGTTGTCTCAACCTCCCTTCATGGGGAAGGGGCACCAGAAGGCTGCTAGATTTTTGTAAAAAATTTAATTAAATAAATTATAAGCAACAGATACATCTGACTCGAAGACCTGCGCCGTCGATCTTAGATTTGTCCAGGAATGCACAAATTGAAGCCCTCGCCCCGTTGATCTTAGATTCGGTCAGGAAGAATCAACAACAAGTGCCATCCCGACCTCCCCTTACGGGGAGGGGACGCTGGGAGGCTGTCGAATTTTCTAAACTTGTTGGAAAAATCAATTTTGCAGTATTTAGAAATTTTAATTAATTAATTAAGAGTTTGAAATAATTTTTGATTTAAAATTAAAATGTTGATTTTAAAATAAAATTGGAATATTTAATTAATTAATAATTAATATGAAAAGCACAAATTGAAGACTTGGAGCCTGAAGACAATAAGCAGTTGTATTTGATTCTAGATGTTCTTATCCTATAAGAACATCTAGAATCAAATACAACTGCTTATTGTCTTCAGGCTCCAAGTCTTCTATGGAATTCCAAAAAAAGAATATCCTCTTGAAATAGGACATTAGTTTTTTGGAGCCCCACCTGTATATGTATAAGCAGCTGTCTTTGACTCTTTTACAACTCAGGACACAAAACAACTCGATCTATATACAAAATTCTATGAAATTTAAATATATAATCTCTTTACATGTGTATCAGCTCCTAAGAACATTATACTTTACAGGAATTTAAAAGCAGGAAATAAACAGATGCAATTATGAGTGCGTTGTGAACAGTTATATATACAGGAAAGTAAAGAAAAGTAAAGTACACGACCCTCACTCATTCGCTTCGCTCTCTGGTGCACTGACAAAAAAGTAGATATGACATACTGTAATTTGCAGAAAATAAGCAAACACACATAGGTGCCCTCTAGGCAAGACACCTGCAATCAAACCACAACAATTCACCGGCCTAGCCAAGGCTAAAGTTGGTTATCATAGCAAACCATTTAAGTGTGTGAAATAGGTAGTGTGGCTTTGATATGTCCTTTAAGGATTTATTGTTTGAATTGCATGCATTTTTAAGATTTATCATTAAAGGCTGAAAGGGATTCTAATTAAAGTTTAAATGATGTGTATTTGACTTTTAAATTATTTCAATTTTAGAAGTTAGAGTTGTTGATTTAATTTTAAAGAACTTATAGATTAATAACTCCTAAAGTGCAAGGATTTATCAATTTTTAACACCATTCTCTATGCAGGAAATGTGGCCATCTGATAGCCTCCAAAATTTATTAGAGAATGAGAAAGGGACCTTGTAAATTAAATGCAACATACTTTCTAAAAGGAGTCGAGTATGTCACATAAGGTCTATATTTATTAATTGTTAGAAGATCCCCCAAATCCAATGTGTTAATGCCTTCCTGAAAGGAGTCATGCACAACACATGGGTATATCTTTGTTATTTAAGTTTATTAAAGGTCTTAAAATCAAAATGTCTAAAGTTCTCCAAAAGAAATCAAACTTTAGGCATAAGAGACCTGAATTTATTTACTTCAAATCAATTATCAAATTTAATTGATTAAAATAAATTTTAATCAATAAAATTGTCAAACTAATTTACTTTAAATGAATTTGAATTTAATTTAAAATTTTCTGAATTTTATTGTAATATTTGGAATTTTTAATTAATTATTGAATTTTTAATTGATTTTAATTATTTATTAATGATTTATTAATAAAATATTATTAAAAATTATTCAAAAATTTTATTTAAAATTAGATTATAAATCTCTGAATTTTATTTGAAATTTTGAATTTTATTTGTTATATTTGATTAATTATAAATGAATTTATTTAATTAATGAATTAAAAAAATGATTTAAAAATTAATTTTTGTTCAAAAATTTAATTTAAATTTGAATTATTAATCCCTGATTTTATTTAATTTTATTTATAATATTTTATTAATTTTTAATGAAATTATTTAATTAAAGAGTTAGAATTTAAATTTTAATTGAAAAAATATTTAAAATTAAATTATAATATTTTAAATTTTATTTTTTTTTATTTGAATTTATTTATATATTTGCATTTTTATTTGAATTTTATTTGAATTTTAATGAATTTATTTATTTAATGTTTAATTAAAGGTAATTTAATTATTAATCAAAGTTTAATGGGGATTAAATTTGAATTCCAATTTTCAATGATTGTGTATTTGATTTAAAATTGATTGAAGTTGATTTTATATTTTTATGAATTTTATTTGATTTATTTTGATTTGCTGAAAATTAAACCCCTTAATGAAGGGTTAATTGAATTTAATAGTTGTTATATGATCAATTAATGTCAGTGAATTAGATCATTGAGCATATGACATAAGTTTTCTAAGTTTATATTTCATCCCAAAAGGGATGTATGTAGTGAATTCTAAATTTGACCAAGTTGACTAAGACACAATCTTTAATTATTGTTCCTAAATGTCACTAAAGTTTGATAGGTTTGAAAATCATGTTTATTAAATCTTTGATACACTAATTACAATCACATCAAACAATCATGAAAAGCAAAATAAAGTGTTCTAATACCCTATGGACTGATTTATAGTGAGTTATTGAAGTTATAGGTCACATGGTGACCTATGAACTCAAATAATTCACTACAAGGAAATAAATACATCAAATTGAATTGAAGGGATTTGAAGATGTAGAAGAACATCTTCAAGTTAAGCTCAATCCAATTTGATATCATTGTCATGTACAGCTTGATAACCATATATAAATAAATATAATATTGAAAGCAAGTTCTTCTCAAATAATGCATGATTATGATCTAAATTTATTTTTTTGTGAAAGAGGGCCCTCTCACTAACTCCATAAAATCCTAACATGCCTTGATTAGATTTGAATTAAGATAGTTATGAATTTTCAAAAGTCTAGGTCAAATCTTGGCCTAAATTTTTGTAAATTCATAAACTAATTGTAATTGCATCAAATAGGCTTAGAAAAATTAGGGAAGATCAAGCTTAGACCCTATAATATCTCTGCCAAGTTTTAAATTAAAATAACTTACATATTTTTATTTAAAATTAAAATAGGGTTTTATGTATTTTTGAAATAATTAATAAGATACTAATCAAAATAATTTTATTTTTAAAATAAAGTAAATGAAAATATGAAGAAAACAAAGCCCAAGAACTCAAAAAATTGTTGAGAAATGAAATTGTTACAATTTTTTGAAATTTTGGTAATTTTTTTAATTATTTTTGAAAGTTTTAATCCGCAGTCAGCTAGTGGCGCTGACTGTGCAGGTGCTTTACACGTGGTGGCACGAGACTGGGCCACGCAGATTGAGGCGCGGCTGACTGGGATCACTTAATCAGCACAACAAGACTCTAAGCCGTCGAATTCACTGCAGCGCAGATTTAGCGGTTGAGATCAAACCCACAGTTGATCTTAGTTAAGAGGAATCCAAAAGTCAAACCAGATCTCGCGGTTTGAACGAACGGCCTGAATCTAGCTTGTGATGTCCCCGAATCTAATTTGAAAGAATTATTCATTTTTCTTTTAATAAACAACAACCAGAGTTATCTAATATCATCTATCAATAATAAACAATAAAAATAGATTTTATAATTCAAAACATTATTATACACATCTGCATTCATTCTCAAAAATTATATACACTACTCAGGATTTATATAATCATATCGCAACTGCTCTGTCCTGAGTACAAAAGAAAAATAAAAAGAAACAAAACTTGAAGAACCTGACCAGCATCACACTCTTGCTCTCTTGCCATAACCTAAAATCATTTAACCACATATAATGAGCTTAAAAAGCCCAGCAGGTCACCAAAATCTATAACTGAATTCAAAGCATAGTAAAAGAGAAATATGCATATCAACAGTCAAATCATAGCAGTTATATTCATATGATCATTGAATCAATGTAAGAATAGTAAAACTTAAATGCAGTCTGTAAACAGTAAAACACTACGGTACAACAGCTAGCAAAGTAGTAAACCATTATGAGTGTCAAATTTATAAATAAATCATGTCTTCATAATCGGATAAAATATCAAAGCAAAACATCGATAAAGACTGTCAAATAAATCAATGCAGTAAATTCATATAAGAATGTACACATGCTTAGTATCAGTACAGTGAATCAGTAGTATCAAATAGTATCAGTATCTAAATCAGTAACAATAGCAATCCAGTGGCAGGAGTAGTAGAATAATGCAATAACAGTAAATCCGTACAGTAACAATAAATCTGTACAATAATAAGAATAATGCCTCAAAACATGCATTTCAGTAGTCACACTAAACAAGTAAGAACTCCTGGCTATCACGGTATTTTTCAGTGTTACTATTAGTATTAGTAAACTGTTGGCTCAGTAAATAGAGTTGTCACTATTTGCCCGTCAGCACAGCAATAATCTCCTTATAATTCCCAACCAATATATTATGTGAATTAGTAGATGATAACATCAAACCACTTTATTTAAAAGAAAGCCCGTTGGCCCACCATCCTGTACAAGTCAATCAGTCTCGAACCAACGGGTCTTCACTCTTTACTTGTCTTTTACACGATACGCGCATTATTATCACAATATTATAACAGTAATAGCGACCAGCTATTACTCAAGCACATATTCACATTCATTTATAATATATTACAATAATAAAGCATAATTGAGCATAATTCAAAAAATGCCAAAATGTATTAACGGTAGACAACTAAAATTATACTGAGCAAAAATTCATATTTTCAGAATTTGACCAAATTATCAAATATTGCATAAAATAGCATTTTGAAGCTTTAGTTGAACTAAATCACTATTTTTAGACATTAAAATAAATTTTTGGGTAGACAAAAATTACTATATTTTCGATATCATCGGTGAAAAATCTTAAATAAATATTGAAAATGTTCATAATCTCGATCTCTATAACATACAAAAAGTTATGCGTTGAAAGTTTTGCCAATACAAAGTTATTTACATTTTTCGGTAACAGAAACACAAATTTGATAAAAAAAATGCCAAAAACACAAATTTTTGAAATCAGAAATAGAATAAAAATTCCTTACAACGAGACGAGCAAATCTACCAACAGTGTCGACGGACCGTGCAGTAACAATAAATCTGTACAATAATAAGAAAATGCCTCAAAACTTGCATTTCAATAGTCACACTAAACAAGTAAGAAGTCCTGGCTATCATGATATTTTTCAGTGTTAGTATCAATATTAGTAAACCGTTGGCTCAGTAAATAGAGTCGTCACTCTTTGTCCGTCAGCATAGTAATATTCTCCTTATAACTCACAACCAATATATCACGTGAATTAGTAGAGGATAACATCAAACCATTTTATTTAAAGGAAAACCTGTCGGCCCACCATCCTGTACAGGTCAATCAGTCTCCAACCAACGGGTTAATCAGTCTTTACTTGTCTTTTACATGACACGCGCATTATTATCACAATATTATAATAATAATAGCGACCAGTTATTACTCAAGCACATATCTACATTCATTTATAACATATTGCAGCAATAAAGCATAATTGAGCATAATTCAAAAAATGCCAAAATGTACTAACTGTAGACAACAAAAATCATACTGAGCAAAAAATTATATTTTCAGAATTTGACCCAATTATCAAATATTGCATAAAATAGCATTCTGAAACTTTAGTCGAACTAAATTATTATTTTTAGACTTCAAAATAAATTTCTGAGTAGACAAAAATTACTATATTCTCAAAATGATCCGGTGAAAAATCTTAAATAAATACTCAAAGTATTCATAATCTCGATCTCTATAAGATACAAAAAATTAAGCGGTGAAAGTTTTGCCAATACAAAGTTATTCACATTTTTCGGTAACGGAAATACAAATTTGATAAAAAAATGCCAAAAATATAAAATCTTTGAAATCAGAAATAGGCTAAAGGTTCCTTACAGTGAGACGAGCAAATCTACCAACAGCATCGGCGGACGAAAATTGCTCTACAGCCTCCAAATTCGAGCTTTTCTCTCTCACCTCAAATTTCTCACAAATTTTTACTAAAACCTTCTCGCAAATCTCCCACTTCCCCCATGTGTTTGTTGGCCAGCCTTGTCTTATTTTCTCCTAGTGACTCAACTTCTCTCTCTCCAAACCACACCTTCACTTGATGTCTGCCGTCTATGTTGCACCGATACGGATACGGCGACACGGATATAGCACGATACGAATACGGGACACGTCAATTCTTAAAAATACAGGATACGGGTACGACACGGATACAACATTATAATATATAAATCATACATAAAAACTAAGAAAGTAATCAAAGCGTAATATTTGAAATGATAAAAAAAAAGAAAGCAACATTATTTGTAGCATTGTATCTTATAATATCAAAATAAAAGTAAGCATTAAATATGTAAATGTATAATCTACCACATTTTCGGATCAATTCTCCAACTATCACGCAATGACTCTTGGTCACCAAAGTCCTCTAAATAACCAAAAAATTTAGCAAGCTCAATATTGACACTTCTTCTCTCCTCATTTGGAAAATAACGTTTCAAACATGTCTTCCTCATAAGTGTAGAGATGTCACAGATATGCCGGGGGTCCAAGGGGGCGCTGCCCCCTGGCGGGGTTTGACCATTCGGTACCGTTTTTAAAGCTTAATTTTAAAGCTTTCTCTAGCTTCTCGGTGTCGTTTGGTACCATTCGGTACCCCTTGGTACCGAGCGGTACCAAGCATTGATACTGAGCATGGTACCGAGCGCTGCGGAGAGGTACCGAGTGGTACTGAGCATTGATAATGAGCATGGTACCGAGCGGTACCGAGCTCCGGTACCGAGCGGTACGAGTTCCGATAACAAGCCTACGATGAAGAAAATGACATGTCAAATTTAACAGGACATGCGTATTCAATATGTGTGTCATGTCAAATTTAAATAATATTTTAATTGGACACGGCAAAGCCGTATCCGACACGTATTCGTGCCGTATCGGAGGCGTATCCGTGCCGTATCGGAGGCATATCTGTGCCTTATCGGAGGCATATCCGTATCTGACGCGTGTCCGATACATCATGCCTCGTAAATAGGTGTATCAGTGCAACATAGCCTGCCGTTGATGCCAGCTTGAGCCGCCGTGGCCAAACTCTCTTTCCTCCTTGTCTCGCACAAATCGAACACCTCAACTACCTTCATCCTCTTCTCCTTGCCGCATAACTTAAGTTTGGTTGGATGGCCTAGCAATTCTGAACGTTCCCTTAGGCTCGCGGCGCGGGGGGGGGGGGGGGGGGTTGAGAGATTATTGAAATTTAGATTGAATGGGCTTAAAGGGAACAAAATATTAAATGATACTTTTTCGTAAAAAAAACAACTAAAAGGAATGAACAAAAGTCACAAAATAAGAATGAACATTGAACTTAGACAAAACTTATAATGAACAAAATGAAACTTTGCATGCGCTTTTTTGATAATTACTCACGCAAACAACCAAATTCAAATATTTTCAAATCCTACGTGCATCAAAATATAATTTTCAAATTTAAGAGTGTCATTTTCTTGAGAACCATGTCATCGCCTTGAGAAGAGTGCCACTGCATTAAGAAGCATGCAACTAATTCGAAAAGGGCGCCCCTATGTTACAATCGTGCAAATGCAATGTGTGAGGACATCGAAGAGCATATAAGTGTACAATGCTTATGTGCTGCAAAGTGTGCAAATGCACTGAAAATATGTAAATACACAAAAACCGTGCAAGTGCATTGTGTAGGTGCATTTAAAAGCATGCAAATACATTGAAAAGTGAGTGCACCATGTAAACGTACAAAAAATTGTGCAAGTGTATCGTGTTGATGCATTAGAATACGTGCAAATATATTGAAAAACGTGCAAATATTTTATGCAAATGCATAAAAAAGCATGCAAATTTAACGTGTAGGAACATCAAAAAGAGTGCAAGTATATTAAAAAGTGTGCAAATGTACTATGTAAATGTATCTAAAAGCATGCAAGTGCATCGTGGAAATGCAACAAAAAACGTACATGCCATTTAAAATAAAAGTCATAACATCTGCATGTGCTTCAACTATTTACATTTAACTCTTAAATTTGTTGTCCGATAATACTATATAGATTAAAATAAATAATGAATTGAAATTGTATTTATCTAAAACAAATGCAAATGTCATATTTTAATATCGAAAAACGTGTAAGTGCACCGTGCAAATTCATCAAAAGATAAGCTAATGTAGCAAGTAAACTCATTGAAAAATATGCATTTCCTCTTAATTTTGTTCAAGTTTTTAAAAATTGAACCCATATATATGTGCTCCGACATGTGTATTATGCATTCAAACTTGTTGATTAATAATGCTGCATGGACATAAAATAATATGAACTCAAATATGATTTGCTCCTCTAAAAGCGAGTTGGCAGAGTTGACAATTTTGAGAATAATGAAATAAAAATATTTAGATATTTTGATAATGTCCATGTTGAAAACAAATATCAACAGAAGGAGACCTTACTCTAGAAAAAAATACTCCAAAATCCTAACATAAGTTATTTCAAGATTTAATTTCAAAAGATATAAAAATTCAAAAAAGTACAAAAATGTAAAAATACATAAGTGAAATTTGTTCCACAAAAATAAAAAAAAGGTTCATATATCATTCGAACTCGAGGCTAACAAGTTTAAGGAAACATTAACTCATAAAGAGCTAATATCTTGTCAAGTTTATAATTATGATCTCTTGCTAGTAAGGACATGACCCATTTCTTCTATCTAGTGGTTTTATCGCCAAATGACACTACACATTAATAGTTATGACAGGGGCCCTCTATTGAAAGGTTTCATCATAAATTGCACTTTTAAATTATGGTCATGCCAGAGCTTACAAGTTCTCTAATGGCTAAATGAGTTTTGAGTAATGAGTCAAATGCTCATAAGGTTGTAGAGTAGCTCCAGTGGAAGATAAGATTAGAGAGAGTCGCCTTGGATGGTTTGGTCACAAAAAACAGTGGCCTTCCGATGACCCGGTTAGGAAAGTAGAGGTATTAGATTTGACTTATGTTAACAAAGGCTTGATGTTGTTGTTGTATTCATATGCTCATAAGGCTCACCTGCGTGCATAAAACCTTCTGTTAGTTATGGTTGACTTAAATTTATTTCATTTGACAAACATTCACCTCATATTTATAAGATTCCTTTGGATGAAGCTAACCATGCTTGCAACATGGATCATTCGATCAAATTGGGTCAACTATCTCTTCTAAGTAGATTAGTGTAATACCCACTGAAGTAGTATGCATTTACACCTGTTCTAACCTGAATTGGTAAGGGTAATGTAATGGAATTTCTGCATGTATACATCTTGCATGAGTTTGTGAATGTTCTATATACATGTGAATGTTTGAAACTATTTTGAAGCGGGTCCTAAGGGTCTATGTGCATGAAACCAAAAATATGAAAATTTTCTCTTAAGAGCGCCGTTGTGCCGGGTTAGGCGGTGCTGCGGTATTGAACTCTATTTTTTTGGAAAAAATGGGGAGCACTGCAACGTTGGGATCGGGTGTCGTGGCGCCAAGTCCAAATTTAATAAAAAGATTAAAACCCACTCATTTTTCATTTTTCAAAATTTTCCACCCCTCTTAAGTCAGCCAGTTAGAGAGAGGAGAGAGTGTTAGAGAGAGAAAACTTGGATTTGGGCGACACTGATCCGTTTTTTGTCATCGGTCTAGTTCGAAAAGATATCCGATTTGAGGTAAGTTACATTCTACCTATCTCAGTTTTCAAAAATAAGAAAAATTTAGGATTTTCTGATTAAAATTATAATTTTGTAGCATAGAAGTGGGGATAATTTTATATTCGTTAAACTTTTATTGTGTAACTTTCTCTATGCTGTAGATATGATTCCTTATGAACATTTACATATTTTTCTAAAAACTTTTCATCGGTTAAATTGAAAAGTGCACTATTTTTGGTGAATTAAAAAATAATTCAGATCTCAAAAAATAATGCTGTAGTATATTTAAAGCTTTAAAACAATGTTTTGAACAATTCCTGGTAATGAGGTGAAATTCTAAAAATGTGGAATTTTGTTTAGTTGTTGAATTTGTTGACTATATATAAAGTATTATGTAAATATTTGAAATTGATTTATTTATATTTCATTTATTGCAATGCAATTATATCCGCACTTGTCTGCTTGAATTATGTGATTTTGTGGAACGTTGATGTTGGAAGAAGTTTTGTTGTGCTGAATGCATTGGGAGTCATAAATGTCTAAATTTTTGAATTTTTGATATATGCTAAACATTGAGAATTATAAGAGCTTGTTTTTTGATATGCTAGCACAGAGAGTCATAAGTGTATGAATTCTGATGTTTGTTTCTGCTAGGAGATATAAGGGCCTGAGGAAAATCTGTTATTTTCTTCTCTGATATATGAAGTATTTGTTTCTTTACATTTAATACAAAGTTTATTATATTTCAGTTATTCGCAACCAATATTCTGCTCAGTACATTAAATTGTTATTAACTGTTTTTAAATTCGGTGAAATACATAATGAGTTAAGTATTAAAAATTAAGGTTGGTAAGTGTGATTTTGCTGAGCTGTGTTGGCTTATACCTATTTTGCATTTTGTTTCATGTAAGGGGAAAGGGAAGGAGCCTATTGATTAGTGGAGGTTGCAAGGTCTAATCTGTTTGAGTTAATATAGATACTATCTATATATTTGTACAGTCATGGGTAGTTCTTCTTTATTTTATTTTGATCTGTAGCCATGTACTGTATTGTATAGATTTTATTGTATATAGTATATACATATATTTGGATGATGAATGAAATGAAAAGAATTGTGTATGAGTTTATTTTTACAAATTGAAAGCTAATTAGTGGCTATTTAGTCTGTTTTAAATTAAAGAAATTTGAAAAATCTCCAAAACATAGATCGAGGCTTGGTCTGTCACCATTAAACACGATATGATATATTCTGTCTTTGTGGCATATTGAGTTAGATTGTGACAGCTCGTTTTTGGTATCAGTGCTATGGTTTCAGGAGGCTGATTGTAAAACATAGCTATAGGAATTGATCTATGGTTGAGTGATGTAGTTCTGGGTAGTATTGTGGCATTCATTTTTGCTTGTTTTCATGTGCATGTTTTATTCAGCCGTGTATTCTGTGTGGTTGTCTAATGGATTTGCTAGACCCAAATAGGACTAATAGGCGAAGTGCCAGCTAGGTAGTGCTAGTGTAGAGTACCACTTTTGCTGTCAATTTTGATTCCATTTCTCAGTTTGTCAGTCTGGTAGCACAATTGATTGGTGAAACTCAAAGTAGGATCTCTTATGTTCAATCTGATGATGTAGACATGCATTTGCAGATGTTTTTGAGATTGAAGTCTTCGAGGTTTGAGGGCATTGTTGAGCCCAGGGCACTAGAGGATTGTTTGATGGGGCTAGAGAAGACCTTTGATGGGATGCAGTGTCCTCTTTAGAACGTACCTCTAGCTATGTTTCTGTTAGATGGAGAGGCTGAGCGTTGGTGGTTGAGCTAGCAAAGAGAGAAGTTTTAGGGAAGGTTGAATTCCTTGATCAGTTGGGAGGAGTTTACAAATGCCTTTAGATTGTGATTCGTATCTCCGTCTGCGCCACAACAGATAGGGGTGTCAATTTCGGGTCACGGGTCGGGTTCGGGTCGAACCTGAAATTGACCCGGCACTATTTAGTTCGGGTCAACCCGACCCATTTTTGCAAACGGGTTGATTTTCTGGACCCGAACCTGACCCGCTTTGGGTTCGGGTCGACCCGACCCGACCCGCGGACATCGCAATGCGTCAACGGTGAGTCGGCAGCAGCAGTGGGCCGACCGTTGGCGGCAGTGGAAGCCGGCAGAAGCGGCCGGCGACTAACGCGGGACGCAACGCGATGTTGGACCCGACGCTGGATGCAACCGCGCGCGGCGCGACGCGACAAGACGCGGGCAGCCGGGGCAGGAGAGAAGGCGAGCCGTGGGGCAGCCGGGGCAGGCGAGAAGGCGAGCCGCGGGGCAGCCAGGGTAGACGGGCTGGCGGGCCACGGAGCAGGCGGGGCAGTTAGGGCAAGCGGGCAGCCGGGGCAGGTGGGCAGACTCGGGCAGGGCCGGTCAGAGCGGGCAGACAGGTTTCCGGGTCAACCCGAACCTGACCCGGTTTTGTAAACGGGTTGGTTTTCCGGATCCGAACCCGACCCGCTTCGGGTTCGGGTCAACCTAAACCCGAAATTTTCGGGTCGGGTTCGGGTCAAGTTTTCGGGTCGGGTCCAATATTGACACCCCTAACAATAGATGCAGGAGACATTTTTGACACCCCTAACAATAGATGCAGGAGACATTTTTGAGACTAGTTCATGGGAGCCGATCTATGATGCAGTATGAGATAGAGTTTACTTCTCTAGTCAGGTACGCTCTGCAGTTGGTTAGCACTTCCGAGAAGTATTATTGGTACTTCCATGATTTTTGTTTAGTCATGGCTAGTTCTGCTTTATTTTATTCTGATCTATAGCCACGTACTGTATTGTATAGATTTTCTTGTATATGCATACATTTTGATGATGAATGAAGGGAAAATAATTGTGGATGGGTTTATTTTCTGCAAATTGGATGTTAATTAATTGCTTTGTAGTCTGTTTTAAATTAATGAAATTTAAAAAGTCTCCAAAATTTAGATATTGAGTTTGTTCTGTCACCATTCAACAAGATAAGATATGTTCTGTCTTTAGGTCATATTGGGTTGCGTTGTGACAATTAGGGTCTATGAAAACTTGTAACGATAAAATCATAAGATTTTGATTGAGTTCATCATTATTCACTCTACAATTTACTATAGTTTAAAAGTTGTAAATTTTCAACCTTATATGAATTTTTTTGCTGCTATATGCTAAATACTTAGCTTCTAACGATTAGCCTTAATAAAAAATTCTCTATCATTACTGGATAATTAACTATAGGAATTTGCATGTAAGGAAAACCTCGCAAAATGAGGGTGAAATTTTTGGTTAGTGTCTTATCTGCAATTTATTCTATCTTCTGAAATTTGACCTGGAACCCCTAAAAACTTTCAATAAAGCTTGGGGCATAAATTTTCGGACCCCACATTGGGGTGGGTGACCTCTAAAGTTGTACCAAGAAAAATAAAAATGTTGTTTAGCTTAATATGGGCTCGCCAAAGCGAGCAAGATCTTACAATATGTAGATTGGATTGTTACATTGATCACCTTGAAAGTCATTTTGGTAGATTACAAATATTAAATGACCTGATGAATGGATTTTGTAATCTTTCATACCTACCCTCCTATAATGCCGTCTTAGCCCACCCACTCAGTAATTTCCGGAGTCATTTTTACTTTTCACATTGAAAATTTCCACTCTTTGGTAGATGGAATTGTTGAGGTCTTAGGCTTCGTTTGGGACGGCTTTCTTACTGCTTCTTAAAAAAACTGTTTTAAGAAGCAGTAAAAAAGCCGTCCCAAACGAAGCCTTAATCTTTACCAACTATGAGTTTGGGTGGCTTTTCTGTTTTAGCTTCACTTGTGAAGGTAATCTTTGAGCTCAACTTATTAATTCCCTCATAAATAATTATCACATTTTTGCTTGGGACACATTTGAAAGGCCCAACATCTACACCGATGTCATATGCCACCAGCTTCACATCTTGCCAGAGAGTAAAAAGCTTCAATAGAGGAAGCGAAATTATGCAGTAGAAATGCAAGCGGTCATCAAGAAAAAGGGTTGGAAATTGGTTGATAATGGATTCATTGGAGAGGCTCGATATCTTAAGTGGGTGTTGAATATGGCGATGGTGAAGAAATCTAACTGTAAATGGAGGATGTGTGTTGGCTTTAAGTGAGCCATTGAATATGGTGATGGTGAAGAAATCTAATTTTGAATGAAGGACTCACACCCCTTATTGATCATAGACTCTTTGGTGGACTTGGTAGTGGCGTGCCTGATATTCAGTTTCTTGGAAGTCTTTTCTAGTTGTCATTAGACCAAAATTCATCTAATTGATGAAAAAAAAAACTAGCTTCATCACGAATGATGGGACTTGTAAAAATTGGGTTTGATGAAAACCTATAACATAACCTTATTATATTAGCAACTTGTGTGTGCAATGGGTATCCCTTAACAATAAGAGTGAAAATATTTATCTCGCTATTAAGTAGTTTGAGCAATATGGAGCATTCTAAGTGTGCATTGAAGAAAGGGTGCTATAGTACAAGACTATCTTTAACTAGTGATATAACCCAAAAAACAGCCTGCAGCCCTTCGTGATGCATTGAGATCGATGCTAGATTGTTTATTCAGTGTCAAGATTTGTTCAAGTTCATAATTTTTACATATTTCTTTCATGTTAGATTGGTCATTCAATGCCAAGATTTCTGCAAAGTTCATATTATTAACAAATCTCATAATATCATTTGATCACCTCAAAATTTTTGCAAGGCAAGATCAAAGTAATGGAGATTCAAACATCTAGCCTTATGCATCAAGATAAGTGCAAGATCTGATCAACTGATAGCATTTCAGCCATCCAATCGTTTGCATCAAGATTTCACATTAAATTCTGCATATCACACAATTGTCTAATTTTCATCCTCCATGATTTATGCCAATTTTTTCGTCAGTGACAATGGACCTTATCCAATAATCTAATCATTGATATGAATCTTGACGCCTCTCCTTGTTTGATTACACAAACCATGATGGATGACCATATCATCATCAGCATTGTGCTCATAACCCTTAGCCTACGTATGTTAATCTGCTGTCAACCAAGGACATACAAGTTTATATCCATCGATCTGTCAAATTACCTAGTTTCCCTTGGCTTATAGGCATACGTGTTCACCAAAACTTCAAAGGCAACGTGGCCTAACTTCATGCCCTTGTTTGGGGGCAAGGCAACAAGTCTTGATAACCAAAATGAATCCATTTATTTTTATTTCCCTCTTTTTCAGAGTCTCATTTTTATTCCTTTCAAAAAAAGTTCTGAAAATTTCCAAACTTCTGTTCTATGCAAACTAAACAGTTTATTTACACCTTGGAATGTTCTTCCATGGAACTACCCTCAGGACAGTTCAGATCTTTGTTTGGCTTTGCATGCAGCCGAAGTCTAGGGCCAGCGATGACTGTGCGTACCATCCACCAGTGCAACTAACCTTTGGCATACATGATCATCATCACCAACATTATTCAGATATATATGAAAGAAATGAAAGAAATTAAAAGTATGTTTTGAGGTATTGGGTGAGTAAGTCAGGCCCATGCTCCATGCTAGGATTGAGTTGGGGGATTTTTACTTGTTTGCATGGGAAATGAAGCTATACCCATTGAATTAACTGAGTTCATGTTAAAAGGGTTTTAGTGTACATTCTCTATATGGCATATTAGATCAGGCACAACTTCAAAGGAAATGATATAGTGGTGTTTATCAAATTTAATAGGTGGAAACCTACAATATTTGAAATATTAATACATGTGTATCATCCTGACTATGCATTTACAAATTCCCTTTTCCTTGTTTCAGACTATTCTTACTTATTTTCAATACTTGTTTGACCTTTGAAAAATCCAATTTTAATTTACAGGTGCAGGAACACCAGTTCGACGAGGATTAGGTGCCATATCTATTTTAAAGTGGTCACCAACTGGAGATTATCTTCTAACTACTATGAGGCATGTGCAATATTGTTTTAAATGCTGACGCTAATTCGTGATGCAATTATTGGCTGTGGATAATTTGGTTTAGTATTTCAATTCCACTGTTGACTTATAGTGATGGAACATTCTATCTCTGGGAGACTAATACATGGACATCAGAGCCTTGGTCTTCAACTGGTGGGTATATCACGGTGAGTTAGGTCCATGTGTGGTGCATATTTAAGGCCTTGAAAAAAGTTGGCTAAAATCATCATCATCATCATCATCATCATCACGATCACTAGAATTCTTGTTCCAATTATTTAGGGTCGGCTTTTTAAATTCTCATTTTACATTCATTTTTGTTGTGTGCTGCCTCAGATGTTAAATCCATTCTAAGGAAATCAATTTGAACCAATTCTGATCATGCTACTTTAAGTCTATCATTTCTCTTTAAGTCTGACCCTTCAACACTAATTTGAATCTTCAGATTTTGTTTTGTAATAATTTGCTTAAAAGTACATGTATGCTTCAAGGTCCATGTTTTATTGAATATATGTAATCAGCGATTTTTTCTGACGGCATGTTTTTCTTGCAATCTGTAGTATTTCTGGTTGTATTCATAATTATGACAAGTTAATGCAGATCTTGTATTTCTTGATAGGGTGCTGCTTGGGATCCTATAGGGCGCATGGCATTGCTTGCATTCTCAGAATCTAACACATTAGGTTCACTACACTTCGCTTCAAGACCTCCAGCGTTAGGTAAGAATATGCTATATTTTGAGACAGTTCTGTTCTTTTTTAGTCATTGTGACCATTCTTATATTCAGAAAAAAAATCACTTTTTTGTTCTTGTACTTTTTGAGGTAAAATTAAACTTTTATGTGGAAGTACATTGCTAATGACTATTTCTTCTTATATTATCAAGTACCAATTGTTATGCAAGTTAGATCATAACTTTGGGTAAAATTATAAGAAATGTTTTTGAACTTTTTGGTTGAAAACTTATCAGAACATGGACAGAAATGGTTTCCTGTACAATAACCTTACGACTCCATGTTTTTGAAAGCAAAGCGTCTCTAATGCCTTTCTAACTTGTTGGATACAACAATGCAATATTTTTTATACTTGAATCAGCTTAGGATATTAATTATGATGTGTTCAGTGTCTAGGTATCCACTGCGTGTATTCTTGATGTTCTTTGTGCATTTTCCTACTTTGTAGTGGTATGCTGATGCTGCTCAGTTTGAACTTGTATCAAATGACTAGTTCTTAGGATCATCAATTATATTCCTGGTGCTGGGCTGATTGATTTATGGTAAGGCATGCTGTCATGTCAGAACATGGCTGACTTGCTCTGATGGGATATCTAATCAATGGTTGTCTTAACCTCTTATTTTGTGCCGGTTTTTCAGCGAGAAACAATTTTAGCCTCTCCAGCTTTCCTTTTCCCTCTTTTTGGGATATGTAGTTTACGGCCCAGTCAACCTTTCCTGACTTGCCTTCCCCAATACTTTTGTACATCAAGTTATGCTCTTGTCTCGCTGTCTAGATCTTCTTTTGCTTATGTATCTGTCTGCGAAGTTTCAAAATACCATGATAGGAATCCTTTTGCATTTGAGTGAATTTTCTTATTCAATTTTGTATTAATGTAATATTTTTAGAAATAAAAATTGTGCTTTCTAAAATTTTAGTTTATTTACAACCTTATTATAGTTGATACAATTAAATTATCCATTTAGTAGAATAATGAAAAGCATTAGCTACATCACTCCATTTGTTGATAGGCACAATGCCTATAATTAATCTACTTATAAGCTTTTTATTCTGGCTAGAAATGACCTTTCTTGATTAGATTTAAATGAGAATTTAACTTTTAACATGATACAATGGAGAAAAAGGATTCATGTAGCCGACCTCACATAGTGGGATAGATGCTTGATATTGTTGTTGTTGTATGATTAAGTTGATTTGATCTTCTTTGCGTCCCCAATCCCATGCCCCTACACTTGGTAACATTGGGACAAAAAGGGTGGAGGGTTTCTGGGGCTTCTAGGTTTTGCTGTTAAACAATTTTTAGTTGCCTAAATCAATCCAATTTTCTTGAGATACTCCTAAAATTTCAAACTGTTGTTGATTCTTCCCTCAACTAATGAAGGGATGTTGATGGAAGCCATGTATGAAATGATTTTATTGTGAATATGCTAAGTTACTTTTTGTAATTTGTATGATGATTGAACCATTTATCTTAAATTTATTAAGAAAAAAAGATAGAATGTTGAACATAGACATAAGGTGGGTAGTTGGTAAAGTTTATGGTGGATAAAATGATAACTAAAGTAGGTGTCTCTTATTTCATTTGGGATCCTTATGAAAGCATTTCAAGTTGAACCTTGTAATTAGCTTAGTAGGCTTTGTTCCTCCAACTTGTCCCCCACTTACAATATTTGATTTAGATAGTTATGCTTTGATAAGAAGTGATATGGAGTTATGAATGATGTTTTGATATGAAATTGATGAAGCGAATGTTATAAATAATTGAAAAAGGAGAAAGAGAAAAGTAGATATAGAGGTGAAGGAAGCTCCATAACACAACTTGGAGAGGATAGGAGGAAGAAACTTCGTGTACACAATTTGGAGTGACCCGCATACACAACTTCGATCAATGTGGAAGAAACAATCAATTTCATTCATCAATTAGTCAATATTCTGAATGTCCACATAAGCAATTCTCCATATTAACTAAAAAATGAGATTGTCCTTATTTTAATTACATATAATCTACTAAAATAAAAAATAAAATTAAAGAAATAAAGTAAAACTCAGCCTAATTTGATAAGAGGTTTAAAATTCCTTAAAATAAGCCTAATTAAGCTCTTTTATAGTTTGGTTTGACTTATTGTGATTGTCCTATGAGAAACTAGTCTTTTGTGGGCTGATTTAGCTAAATAATCAACTATTACAGACGATACTTTATCGATTCCTTTTGGATGCAGAGGACTATCCTTTGGAGTGTTATAAGCAATGTATCATCCAGTGATCAGGCGCAGTAGGAATGATCGAGCTAGTCGAATTTATAGTTGTTATGACAATCTCTCTTGTAAAAGAATCAACGTATAAGTTTTGAGGTTCAAAGGTTCATTAGTAATTCATTAAATATTTAATGTTTAATATAAGACTTACAAATATATTAGGAGGTAAATCTAAAACATAAGTATAAAATTGATTTACTCATTTGAAAAGAACCTCGTGCTTTTGCATGCAATTTGTTTTATCTACTTTGCATGAAGTGTTTGAGATGAATTTGAATATTGATAAAATCATCTTCATTATAACAACGAGCTCTTCATTTAGCTTTCGAAGTATCAAAACATTTCTTATTATCTAAGCCATTATACTCTGCAACTTCATTATGAAAATAATGTATAGACTGTGTAAATGATATTGTAGAATCATAATATGCATGACATGATTTAGGTACTGTTGACCCATACACTAGTGAGCACAGAAACAACTAAAATCGGTGATCGACGGACACGACGCATCACTAAAATGCTCAAACGATCTCCGATTGCTAAACGGATTGCGCCAATGAGATCAGAACGTTAAATTTACCTAAGAGGGAGCCCCTTGCAGTCGAATTGAGCTAAGATGATCGAAATCGACGATCTACGCTTGAGATGTTGCGCGATACCACTCAAATGATGCCCGTTCACAAAACAGACTTCGCCGTTGTATCCAAAACATCGAAATTATATAGAAACAACTATGGTATCGTCTAGGGATCTCGCGCGGGAAAACTAGCATGGATTTCGAGGCGACGACGTGCAAACCGAGATGTGCACAAAAAAAAAAAGAAAAAATAATGTATATATATATATATAAATATAAATTTCTCTGTTAAAAAAAGTAAAATGAATAAATTTTTTTAATTAAATTAATTAAGGAAAAAATGAAGGATGTCGTACTTATTCGGCGCTGACGCCGATGCCGCTCTTCCCACAAATCCTACGACCTCTTCCACTCTCGTTATTAAAACAAGAAGGAAAGAAGCCTTCGGTTCCGATATTTCACGCACGAAATCCTTATCTCCTTCCTCCGATCTCGCACAGCTCACGACCCCGTTTAGGGGTGTAAACGAGTCGAGTAAAGACACTATCGAGCTCGGTCGTCAGTCAGAAAGCCAGTTTGAGCTCGAGCTCAAAAGGCGAACTCTAACTTGAGCTCGTCCCACTGTAAATGAGCTCGAGCCGCCTGCGAGCCTTTACGGTCTAGTCGTCTTCCGCGCTCACGAGTGCGGTCTGGTGGTCTTCCACCCCCATGAACTCGCGAGCCTCGATGGTCCGGTCATCTTTCGCACCCATGAACTCCGCGGTTGTCTCGTTCGTTCGCCTCGAATTGCGAAATAGCGGACAACAGCGGGATTTGTGAAACAACGGGCGGGATTTGCGAAACAACGGGCGGGATTTGTTAAAAAGAGCTGTTGACGAACCCTAATAAATAAAATATAAATTGTGATTCGAGCCGGCTCGCAAGTCGAGCCTCATCAAGCTCGTGGCTTGATAAGCTCAGCTCGAAACACCCCTAAACCCACCCCCTATTCGAATTCGACCTGAGTCCTCCCTCCAGTCGCATATTCCTTGCTGCTTCAAATCCGTCCGACTTCCCTTCTTCACACGAGCCCAGCCGACCTCCAAACGTCGAACCCGCCGAGCACTTCACACTGAGCCCGACCCGCAGCCCTCCTCCGACTCCAGTGCTTGTGCTGATTCCTAGTCTTGAACTGACCCCGACTTGCTCTCGTTCTTCGTAGTAGCCTGATCCAACCCGTCTCTCTTGCCTCACGCACGATCCGACTGCACACAAGCTCGATCCTCCCAGCCGAATCCGTCGATCTCTTTAGCGATCTGTCGCCCAGCTCTCCCAACTGAATCTGCTGATCTCTTCATGTGACCCGTCCCCTATTCACATCCCGCAGACTTCCTTGCTCTCAGTAGAATCGCACGATCCCCTTGCTGTGTCGATCCTCCCTTTTTGAACATTCCCAATTGAACCAGTCGACCTAGGCGACCACTCTTAGCTCACGCCCTAGCCTTTCGATCCCACTATAGTAGCCGCATCTCTTTACAATCTCCCCATCCCTCTATTTGAACATCAGCAGCAGGATTTTTCTCCAGTCGCTGACCGGCAGCCCCTCATAAATCGAACTCCACTCTATTGATCTTCTAAAGATAAAGTTGAAGCCTCTCTTCTGTTCAGTACCTTCTGTGAAAGCCCCAACTGCTGCCTTCCTAAAACTCTCAATCCTTCTTCTCATATTCCGTTGCCATAGTTCCACTAATCTCCCCTACAGGCCTACACAACAGCCACTTAATAATAATAATAATAATAATAATAATAATAAGTAAAAAAAAAAAGATTTGTGTACCTTCATCGCCGCCATCGCCGTTACCTCTCTCGCGCAAGGTATAACTCTCTTAAATTCAAAAAAGCTCCCAAACCTTGTTTTTGGCGCTTGCGACGCAACAAGTCGACCCCTCATGTGCGGTTTGTTTAGCACGGTGAGAGGGAGCTCGGTGTCGCGCTTGCAGCAAAGCAGGTAAGCCTCATGCACGCTTTTCTTAGCATGACGAGGTAAAAATTAAGTACCCGTGCGCGCTCGGGGGAATTTGTAAAATCTATGTGCAGGTACCCTTGTAACCCATGCACGCCTTTCTGGGCGTGGTGGGGTAGAACATTGCCTGACACCGACCATGCACACCTTTCTTGGCGTGGTGGGCAGGCTTCGACTCCAAAAAATTCCTCTAAATGGGAGCGACGCCGAGTGGTTGTCGGAATTTGGACTGATTTACAGGGAACTGGACTTAAACAAATTGTAGGAAACCGGACTTGAGTACATGCTTAAAATGGAATTACAACTTACACAATAATCTTACACAATAATGAGAATTGATGACAATTTAGCAAGTAGAGGAACTTGTGATGTAAACGGCAGTTCACTTATAGATGGTAAATAAAAGGCCTCCTAACGAAGTTGTGATGGTAGACCTAGAATGAACATAATATCTTGCTTATGGGCAAAAATGGGTGACTCATAATATGATAGCTTGCCTGTAAAGGCAAAGGACAATAGGCCTGGAACAATGATGGTATCTCACTTGAGAGCAAAAATTGGAGATTTACAATAGAAGGGTATGCCTACAAGTAAAACAAGTAGGATAATTGTAATAAGGATAGCCTGCCAATAATCAATATCATTTGACTTGCAAATAAACACACTAATTCTCCTGTCAGCAATGATAGTTGATATGTTGTAAATGTAATGAATTCCCTACAAGCATGAGTAAGGGAAGTGCACTGAGCATGACACACTATTTACAGACAAAGACAACAAATTTGTAATGAATACAAGCACCTACGGGCAACTGTAGGAGACTTGTTATGCGCACAGCACTTTGTCTACGAGTTAAGGTGGTAAGCTTATGATAGAGAACATGAAATTGTAACGCATACAACAATTCCACTTGTAAGCAACATTGGAAGATTTGCACTTAATGCAGCCCGCCCACAGGTAACAATAGAAGACTTGGTGTGCACATAATAGCCTCATCCACAAACAATGTTGTAGGATTTACATTGGATGCAGTTCACTTGCATGCAATAGCTGGCGGCTTCTGATTGTCTACTTTTTTCCCACTAGTAGTAACGAAGCTTGCACTGCACGACAATCCACCTACAAGAAGCAACAAACAACCCGTAGCATGAAACTACAATTCACCTATGAGCAGAAGCATGGAATTCTTAGTGCCAAGTTATCATATGAAATGAATTAGCTTGCTTACAAGTGATGATGGGAGATTCGTGACGATAAGTTGAAGGATATAGTAACAAGTTATCATATCAAATGAATACAGCTCACTTGCAGGCAAAAGCACACTCCTACGAGCTAAGTTGAAGGATATGGTAACTTGGAGGAAGCAAAATAAACTAGACAATACTCTTCTTGCACACAACAATCAAAATCTATTTCAACACACGCCACCGGATTCGTAATACTCATACAAGTGAATAGAAGGCGTTTGCAAATTCCCAAATGGAATTTTATGCACGCACAAATGACAATCACTTGCACAACTAATTAATTTCAAATACTTTAAAATCCCCCCCCACACACACACACATTAAAATTTGATTTTCTAAACTTAGATGCGACGCATCGAGAAGTGTGTCATTTTGAGAAACATGTAATATCCCAATAATGTGCATCGAGAATTTGCATATACACGATGAAAATGCTTTGAAAAGTGTGCAGGTGTACAATACAAATACATCATAAGTGCATGTTACCCAAAAATATAAATATTGCATGAATATGCAGTAAGTTATGTGTATATATGTTATGGACATTCCCACCTACCATACAAATGCATTGTGCACACAGACATTGCAGCATGTGGAACATATTATGTAAGCATATCAAACCGACATGCAAGTATATTTTACGTTACACAAAGGCATTGAATCATCACATAGATGTATTATATGAACATGCAGATAATACATGAATACATTGCGCATACACATCATGCAAATGTGCTATGCAAACATGTTACAACATACAAATGCATCACGAGCATAGGTTAATCAACATACGGATGTCTCAAACGAATGCATAGTATGCAAATATATTACATCACTCGTGCAAGTTCATTATGCTAACCGGTAAACGCACTATGACAGTTATGCAAATCCACGACGTCATTCATACAAGCATGATAATCCTACAAGTACATCATGTCAATCCTGTCGATGCATGATACCAATCATATGGACGTAACATGTCAATCATACGAATGCTTTATGACGTATATCATGCATACTATACTAAATACACCAATCATTTTGCAAATATGAATACCTGCATGTGTTCTGATTGTTGGTTAGGTCTGAGAATGTTGCGCGGGTCAAATATTCAAGTCTGATCCTTCTCCTTGAAAGGATTGGAGTTGACATGACTTAAATTAACATGCGAATGCCTAATCATAAATCCACCGGGATATTTAATATTAAAGTTCATATTAGGCTTTCAAAGCTCTTTAAATGAAACTCATCATAAAATACAATCTCTCGGTTTTAGCATTCGCATAAGCAATTGTTGAACCCAATCCTATATTATTGGGCGAACAAAGTTGACAAGGTTCAAATAATTAAATACTTTAATCCCCGATGATAGCCGCATTGAATGTTAATCTCTACCCTTGCAAATGTCTCCAAATTCCTATAAAATATATTCAAATGACAATCATGTCACCTTGATGATGGTCGCGTTGAATGTTAATCTCAAGTAGAGGGGATTCTACCATTGCAATTGTCTCCAAATTCCTAAAGAATATATTCAAATGACAACTATATCACCCTGATGATGATCGTGTTGAAAGTTAATCTCAATTGGAGGGTCCCTACCTTTTAAAATACTCTAAAATATCAAGATTAACCATTAAGGAGTTTTCTCGCTGTTTTCCAAAGATTGATAGGATTTATTTAAGATCTACAAGTGTTTCCTATCAAAGTGGTATCAGAGTGGTTTTCAGACTATTTTTGGACTATTTTTGGAGAATTCTTGCAGCAGTTTTTTCTATTTCTGGTTGTGATTTTTGCTGTTTTTGTGATGAAAATTTGGATTTTCAAGCCTAACAAAGATCCTGGGACTTATGGCGGGAAGAAAGGTAGAAGTATTAGAAGGTAAGATTAGACAAATGAAATCTGAAATTTCAGATCTCCAAACTCAAGTTTCAGATTTAAAAAAAAAAGATATTTCAGTCATCCATGATAAGATCGATTCGAATTTTTCCATCCTGGAGGAGATGTGAAGAAAGTGTTCGAGGGCCAAACCAAAATAAGCCTGTCGGAGGTGAGGAAGGCGCCGACAGCTAGGGAAGTGGGGAAAACCCTAAGCTAATCAGAGGAAGGGAAGATCAAGAGGTAGAGAGTTTGGAGGGAACAGAAAAAATGCCTCCCCTAGGGCCTATTCCTAGGGAGGAGTTGGGTAGAGGGTATGTGAGGAGGCGTGAGGGGGTTAGACATGAGTGGAAGGGTGCTGAATTTGAAAGGAGAGGGGTTGAATTTGAAGAGTGAAGGCTTGATGATGATCGAAAAGGTGTTGATTTTGAAAGGAGAGGGGCAGAATATGATTGAAAGGGTGCTAAATTTGAAGGGAGACGGTGGGCTTGCGATGAAAGACTTGGGTGCGAGCGGAGAAGGGATGACTGGCATAACTGGGGGGAACCCCACCCCCTTGGGGAATGGGAAAGTTTGGAGGAAACAGGGGTGACGGAAGAGATCTGAGGGTGAGGAAACAGAAGATGCCAATCTTTGAGGGGGAGGATGTACACAGGTGGATCTACAAGGTAGAGAGATATTTCTCCATCAATGGGTTGACGGAGGATGAGAGACTGACGACAGCTGGCCTATGCTTGGAAGGGAAGGCTTTGGCTTGATACCAGTGGATGGACATGCGACGACCCATACAGAGCTGGAGGGAGTTCAAAGATTGCCTATTAAAACGATTCCGAATCTGTAGGGGAGGAGACTTCTATGAGCAGTTCTTCACCTTGACATAGGATGGGTTAGTGATAGAGTACCGGGAGAGGTTCAAGTATCTTGCCAGTCGGTTGGACTGCCTTTCTGAGACTGTGCTAAAGGGGAACTCCATGAAGGCACTGAAATCAGAGATCCGAGCAGCGATTAGAGTGATGAGGCCTCGTGACTTGGGAGAGGCTATAGAGCTAGCTCAGTTGGTGGAGGACCAGAGGCACCTGGAGAGAGGAATAGAAGGCAGGAGCTCAGGAGGCTCGTATAGGATGACCATCACCTTTTTGGAACCTAAGGAGCCGACATCGGTTACTCTTCGGGAGACCCAAAAGGAGAAGACTGTAGGTGGAAGACCTAGGAACAACTTCAAGAAGCTCACAGAGACCGAGTTACAGGAGAAGAGGGCAAAGAGGCTTTACTTCAGATGTGAGGAGATATATACACCGAAGCACAGATGTAAGAACCGAACTCTTCAGGTTCTTACCGCTTGTGATGACGAGGGAATGGAGGGGAGTGTCGTCTTCCCACCTTGCGGTCAAGGTGGGTCTTTGGGAGGGGAGCATTGTTGGACCAGCTCGCAGGTAACAAAGGCGGAGAATTTCCACCTCTTGCTCGTGACGTTCAAGCCACACATTCCAGAAGACTTGATTAGGAAGGATTTAGGAGTTTAGGAGGAAAATTTGAAAATAGGGGCTGTTTAGAGATTTTCTTTTGAATTGTATGCATTAAATAGTTTGTTTTCCTAGGGTTAGAGCATCTTGAATTTGGCTGAAATTTGAGATCTCTCTTAGTTTTTTGGCTTTAGCGGCGCCTAGAGAATTGGGAGAGATAGATCCTCCTCTTGAATAGAGGATCACTTGTATCTTGGTATTTTTCATTTCCATTTCATCAAATAATACAAATTATCTACTGTTTTCCTTAGTTTTGTGTGGAAAATTATTTACTGTTTTCCTTGTTTTGTGTGGATTTTTGTGGAGAATTCTCGCTGTTTTCTAAAAATTGATAGGAATTACTTGAGATCTACAAGTGTTTCCTATCAAATTTCTTCTATTTTGGAGATGCTTTCCATGTATTAGCCAAAGTTATAGATGCTTGACACCGAGAAGAAAAAAAAAAAAACAAGAAAATATTAAAGACTAATAATCATAGAAATAAGAAACAAGGAGATCCTAACTTCCTAAAATTTTGTTCAAACCCTACAAGAATTCTTTACAACCAAATGTCTAAGTCTTTAACCCAACTATGAATCCAAATTGGAAAAATAGAAGACTGAAGTAAACATAACAAGAAATGGAATAAACAGAAATAGCAATATTCAAATGACTAGCTGCATTATCATTAGGACTTTTCCTAAGGCATGTGCTGGACAACAGTGAGTGGCCCTTCCACAAAAGAAGATATGGCAATTGGCAACTTTTGCACAGCTGAGGGCTGTTTGGGTTCCCACAGAAACGTGTGCTGGGACCTCACGTTTTTTTTTTTGAAAATTTACTTCTTGCCTTAAAGAAATCCCTACCTGCAGGAAATGACAAGAAAATTCAAGTAGATAGCTGTTTCTAATAATAAAAGATAGCTGTAATGGAATATAAAGACAACAAAGAACCTGTTTAGAGCTTCTTGCCGCTGGTTTTATCCTTTCTTGAACGAGATTTGGCTGTCTGATAGCTGAAGGAGCTTTTCTTGTAGGCAACAAGACAAGACAGAACAACTTTTTCCTGCTCTTGGACTAAATTTTCCACGGTGGATGCAATTCGGCGATTACAGGATCACGTCTAGGCTGCGAGGCTTGCTTGTGATATTCCTGCTGTTGCCGGTGAGTCCATAAATGCAGAAAATAGGCGCTAGACAACACCCTATGGTGTGCTGAAATGAATTGGCATGGTAAAGCCCTATTGTTGGTACACTGAAACAAATTGAAAGATCAAGAAGAAGTTTCGGTTGTGTTGTTGGCAGAATCCCGAATCCCACTACACTTCCTTTCCTTCCGCTCCTCTTAAGATTTAGGGGAAATCTACCTCAAGGAATGAGATCTGTTAGACCGGCCCAATCGGTCCACATTGGACTGGCCCGGGTCTATACGAGTTCCGCCTCCAGCAGGAGCCGTGCGATTCGAGGGATCCAATAGTGCCATTTAGGGAAGTTTTGCATGGGAGTTAGGAGGGAAGTTTGAAGGTAGGGGCTGTTTAGAGATTTCCTTCTGGATTGTATGCATTAAGGAGTATGTTTTCCTAGGGTTGGGATTATAAAGATTGCTGAATTTTTGTTTTGGTGCTTGACGTTCTTGGGCTCTAGCGGCGTCTAGAGAATTTGGATATATCGATCCTCCTCTCGAATAGAGGATCAATCGTATCTTGTTATTTTCCTTTCGTTTTCATCGTTTTCTACAATAAAATTACTGTTTTTCTTGGATTTGTGGGAGATTTGTGGTGAGTTCTCGCTGTTTTTTTTCCAATATTGATAAGATTCACTTGAGTTTCTCAAGTGTTTCCTATAAAATTGGTATTAGAGATACTTTCCGGGTTGTTTGGGGCTGTTTCTAGCGTCTTCCTGCAGCAGTTTCTCTTCCGAATAGTGGATTTTTGCTGTTTTTTGGGTCGAAATCTAAATTTTTTTGAATCTAACGAAGATCTAGGTATCGATGGCGGCCAAGACAATGGATGCTTTGGAAGAACATCTGGAGGGGGAGATGAACCAAATCAAAGCAATGGTGGAGGACAGAATTTTCTACATGGAATAACAATTCTTTGACCTACATGACATGACGAAGAAGATATTGGATCTCCATAACCAAATGGTGGCATCAGAGGTGAGAGGGCCGAAAGGAAAAAATATGAATTCTGAAATTCGTAGAGATGAAAATGATGTGGAGATCATAGAGGGAGAAGGGAGAAGACTTCATCTGGAACCTTTCTCGAGGGAGGAGAGAGATGGAAGATCTGGAGAGAGGCGTGGATAGGGGGGAAGTATGAGCAAAGGGGGGCTGATTGAGAAAGAAAAAAGGGGGATTACAGCTGGAGAGGTGCTGGTTTTGAAGGAAGGAGGGGGGAATTCGAAGAAGGGTTTGGGTATGAATGTTGAAGGTAAGATCGGGACACTTGTGGAAGGGGAAACTATGGAGGAATTAGGGAAAATGGAGGAGATCTGAAGGTCAGGAAGCTGAAGATGCCTATTTTTTAGGGGGAGGATGCACACGGGTGGATTTACAAGATAGAGAGATATTTCGCCGTTAATGGGTTGACGGAGGAGGAGAAATTGACTGCAACTAGCTTATGTTTGGAAGGGAAGGTGTTGGCTTGGTACCTATGATGCACCGACACTTCTCCTCAAAGAGGCGTGCAGTGTCCGACACGTATCTGACACGACACGCGTCCGACACTCCTCCGACACGTGTCGGACACGCCGAAAATGTGTCCAATTAAAAAAATATTAAATACAAATTGGACATGCGTGTCCGACACACGTATCTTAAATATTTTATTAATTTTTTTAAATATAATTTATTGTATTTAAAATTTTTACTTATTTAAAATATAAAAACTAAATTTCTTATTTCTTATCCACAACACCAAATCAATCACCCGCACTTAATACCCCATTTATCGAATATTCTCATTTTCATTTCTCTTTGGCGGGTTACAACTTTGATTTCACAACAATGCCCAGTGTTATCTCAACATCGACGTCTGACGTCGTAACAACATCAACATTTCAAAATGATCTCCATATCAAAGCCTGGCGCTGTCTTTATATTGATGCTCGATATTGGTAATTCTACGCCCACAACTTGACATCACATCTTTGTCCAACGCCTTCTCACCATTGACGGCCAACGCCCTCTCAACATTGATGATAAACGCCCTCTCAACATTGATGCTCAATATTTACTGCATAACAACAATGCCCGACTTTCGACAGCATTGTCATCTCCTCTATTGATGATTGATAAACGGCATCGACGTCCGACTCTCGACATCCTAATATTAATCATTTTAAGCATGAATTCTAGTTAAATGACTTATTATTTTTAAAATTATACTTATTCAATTTTTATACACTATTTTTAAAATATAAAAATTATAATACTGTGTCCAACCAGTGTCCGTGTCCTATATTTTCAATAATTGACATGTCCTGTGTCCGTGTCGTGTCGTATCCGTGTCGCCGTGTCCGTGTCTGTGCATCATAGCTTGGTACCAGTGGAGAGACATGAGACTACCTATCCGAAGTTGGAGGGAGTTCAAAGAGTGTTTAATGGAACGTTTCCTCCCCAGCAGGGGAGTGGACTTCTATGAGCAGTTTTTTTCCCTAGTACAGGAAAGCTTGGTGGCAGAATACCGCGAGAGATTTGAGTACCTGGCGAGTTGACTGTTTGAGACGGTTATGGAGGGGAATTTTATGAAGTGACTCAAATTAGAGATCCGAGCAGTAGTGAGAGTCATGAGGCCTCGAGATTTGGGAGAGGCGATGGAGCTAGCTCAGCTGGTGGAGGATAAAAAATACCAGGAGAGGGGAGCTAGCTCAGCTGGTAGAGGATCATAAATTCCAGGAGAGGGGAGCTAGAGGCGGAAATTTAGGTGGTTCATACAGGATGACCACCACTTTCTTAGCACCCAAGGGGCCTACATTGGGCAGTCTTCGTGAGATTTCGAGGGAGAAGCCTATAGGAGGAGGAAGTGGGGGAAATTTCAAAAAGCTAACTAAGAGGGAGGTGTAGAAAAAGAGGGCAAAGGGATTATGCTTTCGATGTGATGACAAGTATGCTCCGGGGCATAGGTACAAAGGCCGAACTCTTCAGTTCTCACCGTCTGTGATGACAAGGAAGCTGAGGGAGGTGGGAGTGAGACTCGGGTAGAGGAGGAGGACAAACTGCATCGGGACGTGGCAGAGGTCTCCCTGAACTCAATGGTAGGGTTTACTCATAGCCATACCATGAAGGTAAAGGGGAAAATAACAGACCGAGAGGTGGTACTGTTTATAGACAATGGGGCTACCCACAATTTCATCTTCAACCAGGTCATGGACTAATTGAGGGTGGCTTTAGTGGATATATGGAGCTATGAAGTAATGATGGGCATAGGGAAGGTGGAGACGGGCAAGGGCATCTATAGCGGAGTAATGATAACCATACAGGGAATTCATGTGAGGGAGGATTCTCCCATTGGAGTTAGGCAGCACTAACGTCATCCTAGGGATGAAGTGGTTGCAGACCTTGGGGAATACCAAGGTTAATAAGGGGCTCTGACCATGGAGCTTATGGTGGAGGGGAGAAGAGTTGTGATCAGGGGAGATGCAGGATTATCCAAAGCCATGGTGTCCCTCAAAACCATGGTGAGGAACATACAGGAGGTGGGGGGAGGTTTCTTAGTGGAGCTACAGAGATTAGAGGGGATCAGATTGGAGGTGGAGACATTCCTCTTTCAGTATAACCACTGATGTAACAATTCAGTGAGGTCATTCAGCCACCCCAAGGACTGCCACTACCAAGGGAGCAGGAGCATGCCATCACCTTGAGGGAGGGGGTGTCAGCCATCAGTGTCAGGATATACAGTTACCCTCAAATTTAGAAGGACGAAATTGAGAATTGATCAGAGAAATGTCGGGGGTAGGGATTATCAGGCCTAGTGTGAGCCCGTTTTCTAATCCATTCTTACTGGTTAAGAAAAAAGGACGGGAGTTAGAGGTTTTATGTGGACTACAAGGCTTTGAATAAAGAAACTATGCCAGACAAGTTTTCTATCCTAATGATAGATGAGCTATTGGTTGAGCTGAGTGGGGCAATTATCTTTACCAAGATAGACCTGAAGTTCGGGTACCATTAAATCCGCATGAAAAGGGAGGACATGCCAAATACTGCTTTCAAAACACACGAAGGACATTATGAGTTCTTGGTGATGCCTTTTAGCCTCACTAATGCCCCAGCTACATTCCAGTCCCTAATGAACAGGGTGTTCCGACCCTATCTCAAGAGATTTGTGTTGGTTTTCTTTGATGATATCTTGGTGTATAACATGTCAAATGAGGAACATTGGGAGCACTTGAGGACAGTCCTAGAGGTGTTACAGGAGCAGTAACTGAGGGAAAATTTGAACAAAATGTTGCTTTGCACAAACTAGTGTGGAGTACTTGGGATATGTAGTATCTCAGGAGGGTGTGGTCGCGGATTAGGTTAAGATCGGGGCAATGCTGAGATGTCCACCACCAAAGAATCTGAGAGAGCTGAGGGAATTTCTAGGGCTGACAGGATACTACAGGAGGTTTGTGAGGAGCTATAGCACCATTGTCTGGCCACTGACAGAACAGTTGAAGAAGGATAACTTCTTGTGGGGGAGGCGGCCACAACAGCTTTTGAGAGATTGAAGAAGGCCATAATCACCATACCGGTCTTGTCCCTACTAGATTTCAGTCAGGTTTTTACAATGGAGACGGACGCATCAGGGTATGGATTAGAAGTAGTACTAATGCAGAGCCACCAACCCATTGCTTATATCAGTCAGGTGTTGACAGCTAGAGCTAGGCTGAAGTCAGTCTACGAGAGGGAGTTGATGGCCATTGTGCTAGCCATCCAGAAGTGGCGACCTTACTTGTTGGGTCGACATTTCATTGTCAGGACGGACTAGCGGAGCCTGAAGTACTTGCTGGAGCAGAGGATGGTGATAGAGGAGCACCCGAGGTGGCTGCCAAAGTTATTGGGATGTGACTTTGAAATTTAGTATAGGCCCGAGATAGAGAACAAGGCATCGGATGCCTTGTCCAGATGTATGGGGGAGCTCCAGGAAATGGCAGTGTCGATATCGTTGATGTTGGATTGGGAGGCCATTAAGGAGGAACGTGTACGGATGAGGAGCTGGGGAGAATTAGGGCTGATTTATTGAAGGATAGGAATAGCCATCCTGGCTATTCTCTAGAAGGGGAGATGCTATTGTACCAGGATAGATTTGTGATGCCTAGGACATCCGTCCATATTCCACACCTACTGCAGGAGTTCCATGGGAGTGCGGTCGGGGGTCACTCGGGGGTGCAAAAGACCTATATGAGAATGGTAGCAGAGTTGTATTGGAAAGGGATGCACAAATATGTGAAGGAGTTGGTAGCCCGTTGTGAGGTATGTCAGAGGAATAAATATATGGCCATGGCTCCAAGGAGATTACTTCAACCCCTAGCTCTACCAGATTGGGTATGGGAGGAGGTCTCCAAGGATTTTATAGACGGGCTACCTCGATGTGAGGGGTTTACAATGATTCTGATGGTAGTGGATAGACTGAGCAAGTATGCTCACTTCATCCCTGTACAACATCCCTACACGACAATGACAGTGGCAACAACTTTCATTAGAGAGGTGTTCCGATTGCATGGGATAAAGGAGTCTATAACATCCTACAGGGACAAGGTGTTCCTCAGCCATTTCTGGAGGGAGTTATTCTAGTTGCAGGGGACAATACTGAAGAGGAGTATAGCTTACCACCCCCAGACGGATGTGGTCAATAGAAGACTGGAGACATACCTACGATGTTTTGTGTCGGAGACACCTCGGCTTTGGGCCAAGTGGCTAGCATGGGCGGAGTACTGGTATAACACTTTATATCATTCTGCTTCTCAGATAACCCCTTTCAAAGTGTTGTACGGAAGAGACCCCCCACACTTGGTGCATTTTGGGCAGGTGAGCACACCAGTCTCTTCAGTAGAGCAGTACTTTGGGGAAAGAGATAGAGAATTAGAGGACTTGAAGAGGCACTTGTTGAGGGCTCAGCAAATTATGAAGAAATAAGCGGATGGGCACAAGAAGGACATCTAGTTCGCTGTTGGGGATAGAGTATTTTTGAAGCTTCGCCCTTACAGACAGAGGACAGTAGCGAATAGGAGGAATGAAAAGCTGACACCTAGATACTTTGGTTTCTATGAGATAGTGGAGAGGATCGGAGCTGTGGCTTACCGATTGAGGTTATCCCCAACGGCTACCATACACCCGGTGTTTCACGTCTCCCAGTTGAGGAGAGTCATTGGGGAGCATACAGCTAGTTCAGAGTTACCAACGACCCTGATGGAGGATCTAGAGATGGTGTTAGAATCACTGGAGTTAAAAGGGGTGTGACAGGGAGAGGGGGGGATCAAGGAAGTGTTAATCAAATGGAAGAACCTACCCGACTATGATGCCATGTGGGAACTGTACGAGCGGGTGAAGGATTAGTTTTCATCCTTCCACCATGTGGACAAGGTGGGTCTTTGGGAGGGAGGGAGGTATTTATTGACAGAACGACCCGGGTCTATACGAGGCAGAACAAAGTTCCTCCTCCAGCAGGAGCCGCACGATTCGAGGAATCCAACAATGCCATTTAGGGAAGTTTTGCGAGGGAGTTGGGAGGGAAATTTGAATGTAGGGGCTATTTAGAGTTTTTCTGCTGGATTGTATGCATTAATGAGTACATTTTCCTATGGTTGGGATTATCTAGAGATTGCTGAATTTTTGTTTGGGTGCTTGGCGTTCTTGGGCTCTAGCGGCGTCTAGAGAATTTGGAGAGATCGATCCTCCTCTCAAATAGAGGATCAATCGTATCTTGTAATTTTCCTTCCGTTTTCATCTTTTTCTACAATAAAATTATTGTTTTTCCTGGATTTGTGGTCGTCGTTTTTTCCCAATATTGATAAGATTCACGTGAGTTCCTCAAGTGTTTCCTATGAGGATCTTTCCCTCCCTCACAGAATCTGAAATCAAAACGAAAAAAAACTCCCTCTCAAATGAACAATAGGTATTTATAGAAAGTCAAGGATTTAAAGAAGCAACAAATTACAATCCTACTGCTATTTAAAAATCAGCAAATAAAACCAAGAAAATAATAGTAAAAACCTAATAAAATAAAATGCTTAAAATTAAAACAAATAAAACCTTATCAGAAAGTTTTAAAAATGAGTTCAATGATTTTGCATAAGACAGCTTTGCATTGAGTTGATGACTATATATAAGTTGATGCTGGGAAGCTTAATATATATATAATTTGATGGAGTGATGAATGATGGATAATTTGATGGAAATTTGATGGAGAAAATGTTGGAATGTTTAAAAAAGGAGAAAGGGATGAAGCAAACTTTGCTTGCACAATTGAAGGGGGGAGGAAGATAACTCCATTTACACAACTTGGCGCAGCCTGCATACACAATTTGGATCAATTCGGAAGAAGCAATTAATTTCATTCATCAATCAATCAAAAATCTGTTATCCATAAGAAGCAATCATATTTAAAAAAATAATAGCTGTAAGAAAAGGATGAGAAATGCCACCTGAAATAAGCACAAGACTATCCTTTTTTATTACATGTAATTTTCTAAAATAAAAAAAAAAAAAACAAAATTTGGGTTATCTTGATGATGGGTCTAAAACCAGTCTTGTTCAACTCCTTTATAGCTTGAATTGACTCCTTGTGATTCGCTTGTGAGAAAATGGAACTTCTTGGGCTAATTTGGCTGAATAATCAACCGATACTGACAAAACTGTACCAACCTTGTCATTTTTTATCCTTTGCTCATCTTTGTACTTTTCAGCAAAACGATTGAAAGTTTTTAGTTTCTTGACTCGTAATTGCAGCATTTGTTTATATTGTCTTACTCGTTATTAAGTTATTATCTATTTGTTTGAAGTGGAAAAAAAATCATTGCTTTATAGTAAAAATGACGTGTTTGCTAATCTGCTGAATGCTCTCTGCATTTAATCTTACGTACTAGCATCATGACGTTTACTCTCCTTTCAATTTTTATTTCTTAACTTGATTAGCACATGATTATCTTGCAGACAACCAAAAAACTGCTGTTATTTTGGCTTATTTAATTTTTTGAATTGCTATAAAAGTGAACTCAGAACTTAATAAATTCAAAAGTTTCTATTGTTGGTTACCGATTTACCATAATAAACATGGATTGAATTCGTTTTGCAAACTATATTTGTCTATCCCTCCACTGTTCTTCATTTTCTTCTTAGCTTGTCCTTTAACATGTTTAGTGGTCTGTAAATGTTCTTGGTTCCTTGATTTCAGATGCACATCTACTTCCCGTGGAACTGCCAGAAATTGCCTCCTTGACTGGAAGGTGAAATCATTCTTCGTAATGTAGAATCCATTTTCTTATGTTCCTTCCATTGCCATGCGATTTAAAAAAAAAACAAAAAAGAATGAATGTGAGAAGTTTGGAACTGTTATCAACTTGCAGTTACAATAATGCAAGGACTTTCTGACTATTTGAAATCATTATCACATATTTTTTCTGGATATCCGGCCATTGATGCCGTGGTTTGATAATGTCTGAAAATGATTGGAAGCTCATTTTTTTTACTCTTTTAGTTTGGTCATGGGCTATTTCTCTTTTGTTCGGGGGACAGTTTGAGGTCACTTTGGGGTGATACCGCCTTTTAAACAGTTGCTCTTGCTTCGAAAAACTCAAACTGATACCCGACCTCTTCAAAGATATTTAAGTCCTACTAGGACACTTTAGGAGTGGAACCCAGAGTACTTGCATGGAGGCCAGAAGTTCCATCCACAAGTAGCACTAAAGCTATACAAAATAGGATAGAAACATATGTAAAATTATAAATTATTAAAATTGTAGTCTAGGATAACCAAAAGAGGGGTGGGGGTGGAAATTTGGTGTACATGGATGCTCTCAACTTCTTTTGAAATCCTTTTTAACTAAAACCCACCACTGAATAAAATTAAATTGAAAACACCAACAGGTTTAGTTATTCAAGATGTATAGAAGATGTGATAAGTTAATTCAAGGGTATTCAAGATGATATAGATTATATATTAAGTGACTGAGGATTCAAGCTTATAAGCTCAATATGAATAAAAAACTCAATTAAACAAAGCTAATATCATCAAATCACTAATCGCTAAAGTAACTCAAACAAATGTCTACAATAAAAATGATATGATGTTATGAATATATATGTATGCTATATGTGATACTCTCAACTTATTTCAATATCCTTCTTAGCTCAAACCCACCAGTGAATAAAAGTAAATTGAAAACACTAACAAGTTTAGTTATTCAAGATGTATAGAAGATTTGATAAATTAATAAGAGTATTCGAGATGATATAGATTATGTAACAAGTGACTGGGGATTCAAGCTTATAAGCTCAATTTGAATAAAATATTCAATTAAACAAGCTAATATCATCAAATCACTAATCACCAAAGTAACACAAACAAATGTCTACAATAAAAATGATATGTTGTTAGAAATACATATGTATGCTATATGTGATAGCGATTGACTTTGAGCACAAGTAAATTGATGTACTCTACATGCACAAGTGTATTAACATGTGAATCACCAAATGAACATTCAAGCATAAACAATATTAAAGTAAATTAAGAAAAAGAAAGAAAATCTAACTTTAGAGCAAATGAATAAAACATATTTTTACATGATTTAGCACCCAGCTGGCTTACATCCATGCTTAAGAACTCTTTTGCTTAAGATTCCAGTAACTACTACTAGAGAAACTCCCATGCTCCTCGAGCTGGTTGAGAAGCAATTATAAATGCACTTTCTTTCACTGACATGCTATGATGCACATACATGAACATAGACATGATACAACACTTACACGGGACATATCAATTATTAAAAATATAAGGTGCATTGATGTCAAGACGTCATCGATTGTGTCGATCTCGAGATGATGTCGGCCGTCAATGTTAAGATGATATTGGACAAAGATGAGATGTCGAGAAAGCATGGGGGTTAATTGTGGGTGTAGAAATTGTCGGCGTAGAGCATCAATGTCAACACAACACGTCGTACTTTGGTGTTGAGATGTTTTGAAATATTGATGTTGGGATGACATTGGATGTCAATGGATGTCAATATTGAGATAACATCGAGCATTGCTGTGAAATCCTAGCTGCAACCTACCAGTGAGAAATGAAAATGAGAATGTTCAGGGAATTAGGTATTGAATGCAGGCGATTGATTTTGGGCTTTGGAGAGGAAATAGAAATTTTTTTACTAAATAAAAAAATATTTTTTTAAAAATTATAAAATATTATAGGCACGCGTGTCATACTCGTGTATCTAATTTTTTTTAATATTATTTTAATCGGACACATCTTCGTCATGTCTGGCACGTGTCGGAGGCATGTCAGACGTGTGTTGTGTCCAATATGTGTCGGACATTGTATACCTTTTTGAGAAGTATCAGTGCATCATAGCTGACATGTGCACACACTTTTATTCGAACAAGAGCACCTCAACCGAATCTTTACGGCTCCTAGCATGTTCAAATCCTCTAAAACTTGGCACATACAAGTTTTGTAAATTAACAAGCAATCCAAAACCTTTGAAAACTGTGGTGGTGACCTAAGGCTATCAATTAATGAATAGATGAATATGCAATCTCTACTCTAGATAGATTGTAAAGTTTACTAGAAAACGCAATGCAAAAGTTACTAGAGAGATTCAGAGAGAAGGAGATCACAACATGGAGGCTTTCTAGGATTCACATTTTGATGAGCACGTTGATATCTACACAAAAACACTTCAAAATGATTTTACAATAAAGCTCTCATATCTTTATCCAATCCATAAAATTTTCATCTTGTTATATCCATTATATAGATGCAAGGAAGAGGGCAAGAGAAAGCATTACAAAAATATCTGAAACATTGGTATCAGCGCACTAAGATATGCTCCATTTAGTATGGTAACTAGTAATAAATTTTATATTATAAATAATTTAATGGTTATATTACCGATATATATGAAATTATATATGAAATCATGTGTAAACAATTTAATGAATCCAATAGAAATAAAAAAAGTAAAGTATTACTAATTGATTATCATTAACACATAACTATCATACAACAACAACAACAACAACAACAAGCCTTTATCCCACTATGTGGGGTCGGCTACATGAATCCTTTTTCTCCATTGTGTGCTGTTAAGGGTCAAATTCTCATCTAAATCTAATAAAGAAATGTCATTTCTAATATTTTCTAACCAAGTCTTTTTAGGTCTACCTCTGCCTTTCTTAACATAAGTCAAATCCAATACATCTATTTTTCTAACCGGGTCATCGGAAGGCCGCCGTTTTATGTGACCAAACCATCTAAGGCGAGCGACTCTCTCTAATCTTATCTTCCACTGGAGTTACTCCAACCCTTTCACGTATATGTTCATTTCGTATCTTATCTTTAAGAGTAAAGCCACTCATCCACTTGAGCATCCTCATCTCTGCAACACTTAACTTAATATTATGCTTCTCTTTTAATGGCCAACATTTTGCACCATAAAACATTGCAGGTCTCACTACCATCTTGTAGAATTTTCCCTTAAGTTTGAGAGGGACTTTTCTATCACATAACAAGCCCGATGCATTCCTCCACTTCAACCATCCAACTTGAATTTCACTAATAATATCCCCATCTATTTCACCATCACTTTGAACAATAGACCCAAGATATCTAAAACGTGTGCTCTTATTAATGACTTGATCGCCCAAAGTCACAATTCCCCCACTAGATCTATTATTACTAAAATTGCACTCCATATATTCAGTTTTAGATCTACTCAAACGAAAACATTTAGACTCTAAGGTTGACCTCCATAATTCAAATTTACCTTCAACTCCCTCTATAGTCTTATCAACAAGAAGAATATCATCTACAAAAAGCATACACCAGGGTACAACCTCTTGCAAATGTCTAGTGAGAACATTTATGACTAAGGCAAAAGATATGGGCTTAAGGCTGATCCTTGATGTAATCCAATTGAAATAGGAAAATACTTGGTCAAGCCATCTTATGTTTGAACACAAGTAACGATTCCTGCATACATATCCTTAATGACTTGAATATAAATATTATTAACCCTTTTCTTATGTAGAACTCTCCATAGCACTTCTCTTGGAACTTTATCATATGCTTTCTTTAAATCAATAAAAATCTTATGTAGATTCTCCTTATTCTCTCTATACTTTTCCATCAAACATCTCAATAAATGTATAGCTTCCATAGTAGACCTACCTGGCATGAATCCAAATTGATTTTGAGAAACATTATTATCACGCCACAGCCTATGCTCCATAACTCTCTCCCATAGTTTAAAAGTATGGCACATTATAATTTGAACAATCTTGTACATCACCTTGATAGGAAACACTTGAAGATCTCAAGTAATTCCTATCAATCTTTAGAAAACAGCGAGAAATCTCCACAAAAGTCAACACAAAAATACGAAAACAGTAGATAATTTGTATTATTTGATGAAAGGGAAACGGAAAATAGCAAGATACAATTGATCCTCTATTCGAGAGGAGGATCGATCTCTCTCAAATCTATTATAGATGCCGCTAGAGCCCAAAGGAAAACCTAAATCTAAGAGATCTCAAATTTCAGCCAAATTCAAGATGCCCTAACCCTAGGAAAACAAACTATTTAATGCATACAAATCAAAAGGAAATCCCTAAATAGTCCCTACATTCAAATTTCCCTCTCAAATCCCTCAAAAATCCTTCCTAAAACAACCCCTTAAACCCGGCGGCCCGATCGTCGGGTGCTGAAAGGCGGAGCTTCTCCGCCTGTTTCATGTAAGCCGGTCCCGTCGGACTGGCTGGACCGGTCTAACAATACTCCCCTCCCAAAAATTCACCTTGTCCGCAAGGTGGAAAGACGACACCCTCCTTCATTCCTTCATCACAAACAATAAGAACCTGAAGAGTTCGGTCCTTACACTTGTGCCCCGGCTTATACCTCTCGTCACATCTGAAATAGATCCCCTTCGCCCTCTTCTCCTGTAATTCTGTTTCTGTGAGCTTCTTGAAGTTGTCCCCAGGTCTTCCGGCGCCGGCAGTCTTCTCCTTTGAAGTCTCCCTAAGAGTACTCAGTATTGACTCCTTGGGTGTCAAAAAGATGGTGGTCATCCTGTACAATCCTCTTGAACTGCTGCCTCTTGCTCTTTTTTTCAGGTGCCTCTGATTCTCCACCAATTGAGCTAACTCCATAGACTCTCCCAAGTCCCGAGATCTCATCACTCTAACTGCTGCGCAGATCTTTGGTTTCAATCCCTTCATAAAGTTCCCCTCCAGTACAGTCTTTGGAAGTCAATCCAATCGACTGGCAAGGTACTCAAATTGCTCACGGTACTCCATCACTGTCCCCTCCTGCATCAAAGCTAAGAACTGCTCGTAGAAGTCCCCTCCTCTGCTGATTTGAAAACGTTCCAACAGGCAGTCTTTAAACTCCCTCCAGGTCCTTATTGGTCGCCTCATGTCTCGCCATTGGTACCATGCCAATGCCTTCCCTTCTAAACACAGTTCTGCTGCCGTCAGCTTCTCTTCCTCTGTCAACCCGTTGAAAGCAAAGTAACGCTCCACTTTGTAGATCCAACCATGGCCGTCCTCTCCCTCAAAGATGGGCATCTTCAGCTTTCTCACCTTCAGGTCACTCCCGTTTCCCCTGAATCCTCCATAACCTCCCGTTCCCCGAAGAGGAGGTGCTCCCCAGTTGTCATGATTTTACCTCTGACGATCATACTCGTACCCTTCATCACATTCCCCTCTTCTTTCAAAATCAGCACCTCGACGGTAGAAATCCTCTCTTCTCCCCACAAAAGCAGCACCCCTCCTCTCGTATGTGGGCTCCGAAAATTCGATTGGATTACGCTCCCCGGCCTCTCCGAGCCATCATCGGTCTATTTTCCTTGTTTAATAGTGATGACGGCGAAGAGTTTTAACGAGATTAGGTTCCGGGTGAATTTTCAGAAGGCAGATTGGGTTTTAGATAAGACACTATCCAGAGATTTCACCCTCATTTTGTGAGGACTTTTTGATCTGAGTTCTGGTTTCCTATAGGCGCAAGCCCCTATAGTTAATTACCCCTCCCGATAATAGGAGAGAACTTTCGATTAAGGCTAGTTGTTAAGGAGGTCACATAGATTATGAATCTATCGTATAATAACAATTTTAGGGCTTGACTTTTGGATTTTAATTTTGTGATTTGGAATTTATCACCATAAAACTTAAAATTGGTGGTGTGGGAAATGAAGACGAGCCCGATCAAGATCCCATGGTTCCGTCATCCCGGGCTGTCATGATCCCTGGTCTACTTAGTCAGAGGAGGTAGTCGACCCAACCTGATAGAAAGCACCTTGTCGGCAGCCATGGGTTGGTTCGCCCAAGAATACCTTATAGACCTGGTTTGGTGTTTGTCTGAGGGGATATATCAGAATCCACCTTAGCTGACAGAGGGCTTTATGCCTATCGAATATACCCGATGATTCATAACTCAAGGGTTTGACGCCGTTAGGGAACATACGGGCTTTGGCTGTGATCGTAATATAATGGTGCCATTTCGCGGCAAAACCACCCGATCAGAGGGCACGTGCCACGTCCCTGCTAGCAAGAGACTATTTGAGGATGAATCATAGCGATACACCCGACACGCATTCGCTCTTTGTGAGCTGAGGTTAACTTCAAATTTATCACCCCCGACAAACGGTTGCGGGAGGTGGATTGGTTTTAGTTTTAAGTTTTTAATGGATATATTTCATTTTGAGTATTTAGAATTTTATGGGATTTGAGATTTTGAACCCCTTCGGTTGAGATTTTCTGTCAACACGGCCATCATCGGGGTGACGTTAAAGTCACTTATTATTTTGTAGGGATTTGGGAGGCATTTTGTAATTCAAGTCATGTCACTCCAGTCCTTTCATGGAGGAGGATGAAACTTGAATATTTGACCCGCGTAGCATTCTCGAATCGTTGGATTTGAGACTCAGATATGACGATCGGAGCACATGCGGGGAATATCATTTGACCCTGCGCAGCATTCTCAGACATTTGTATTTATAACTTTAAAACGTTGACCGAAGCACATGCAGGGGAATATCATTTGACCCTGCGTAGCATTCTCAGACATTTGTATTTGTAACTTTAAAATGTTAACCGGAGCACATGCAAGGGTTTTGAGCTTCAGTTTAGGGGATCATATTTAATACATAAGGGGCAATTTTAAAATATTTAAATATGATCCATTGTGCCAGTGATTCATTCAGAAAATTGCTCGAGATTTCACTACGAACGCCTTCTGTCCGCTTGTACACATGTTGCGGATCTGGTGGCGTTGAAGTGTATTAGATTTTACTTATTGCATTTAGTTTGTTTTGATTCCTCTAAGCGTCACTTAGCACAGCTCGTAGAGGATATTTGCTCAATAGATATTAGGAGATTGTGCTCGTGTCTGTAGGAGAATTATCATATTCTCTACAAGTTCCCTTATTCTCTTCCGTATGTGGACTAATTTGTTCGATACAAACTCCTTGTCCTTACTTGTAGGCTAGTTATTGTGGGCACTACGAATTTTCTACTGTTGCTCATGGATGCTTGCATTTATTACAGGCTTGTTGCTTTTGTTTGCAAGCAGTGTGTCGTACTTGCTGCAATCTTCTTCTTCATCCTTGCAGAAGATCCGCGTAGGGTGTGATATTTATTACAAAGGTCTCATACACACTTGCAGGTGACATTTATTCCTAACAGATTAATTGACATTACATGCATATAAATTTAATGTATTTGCTTGCATGTCAATATTGACTGTCAAATAGGTTGTATTCACCACTAACTTCTTTATGTGTGTTGACTTGTGAGTTGTCGCGTTCATTACACATTGATCTTGTGTTCGTAGGAGACTATCAAACATATGCTAGGAAACTATCGAACATATGTCAAGGGTATCTTGTGGCCCATAGGTGATTGCTTATGTGATAATGGATGATATTGTTATCCATCACTAAAGATATAAGATCATTTTCTCTCTATCATTGTAACCTAAGTTACCTGCAACAGATGATCTTGTAAGTTTGGGTTGACAACTTGATTCAATAGTAACCCTCGTATTTCCTTCATCTTGTGCAAACCTACTTATCAATGTTAAGTCAACTTCTCTTCGACATCAAACTTTCTAAGATAGCATTGAGAAGTTTTAGAGAAGTATGAAATGTAACAATTGTACTAGCATTCAAATATTCACCATTCAAAATGCTAGATATACATTCATCAATCTTCAAATTAGCAAAAGTCCCTTTATATTGATTGATGTATACATTTCTTCAAGGAAGACACTCATTATCAGATATCCCTCTTAAATTGAAGTATACAATAGATTGGTTTTGAATTAATATATACTTTCCCAAATCCATCATTGTGTATAGTATCGTCTGCTAAGACTTTTTCATCAAGTGATATTTCCATAAATTATGATTCCATAACTATCTTGATCAAGTTGTCCAACAGGTGGTCTTTGTATATGGTTTATTCATGTAATTACCATCATTTATGATTTGAAAGTGGCCCGAGTAATTTTGTTATTTCTTGGAATGCGAGATCCTGATTAAAAAACTCATTTTATATATATCACATGTCAATTCAATTTTAAATCGAGTTCAGATTTGAGTCCAGTTCGAATTTATGTGCAACTTTATTTGATCAAATTTAATTTAAAATTGATTTTATATTTGAATGATGTTCAAATCAATTTCCAATTTTTTGTCCAAGTCCCCTGTTGTTCACTGGAAATTTCGGCAGCCTTCTGGCGTCCCCTCCCCGGCGCCGGGAGGTAAGGAAGGCATTTGCCCTTTCAAGTCCGCCCGGCCGGAAAGATAGTCAACGGCCGAGGGCTTCGGGGCATTGTCGGTCCCCGGAATTGGTCTTCAAATCTTCCAATTGACGATGATTGGTTGTTGAAGATTTGTTGATGTTGCCGCTGTGCTGATTTGACGATACACCCTTTTTTGTTATTTAATTTACAAATTAATTAATATTTGTAATTATTTTTAAATTAAGTAATCATTTGAGTATTTTCCAAATTTTCCCAAAAATTTGGCTAAGTCTCAAATTTTTTGAGAAAATTTCGGCAGCCTTCTGGCGTCCCCTCCCCGGCGCCGGGAGGTAAGGAGGGCATTTGCCCTTTCAAGTCCGCCCGGCCGGAAAGATAGTCAACGGCCGGGGGCTTCAGGGCGTTGTCGGGCCCGGGAATTAGTCTTCAGACGCTTTGATTGACGATGATTGGATGCAGATCGTAGTTGTTGCAGAAGATTGGACGCAGACCGAATGGTTGCAGAAGATTGGACGCAGATCGAATGGTTGCGGACGATTGGATGCAGATTGTTGATTGCCAATGTTCGCCGATCCCTGTTTGAAAAATCCTCTCATTTCTCTCTCTCTCTCTCTCTCATTTTATTATTATTATTTTTTAATATATTATATTACAATAAAATATATATCATAATATGATATATAATATAATATAATATATTTATTATAATATAATATAACATTATATTATAATATTATAGTATTATATTAATATAATACAATATAATATAACATTATATCCTACTGCTATATTATACTATTATATTAATATATTAATATGATATAACATATATATAATATAATATATATGATATAATCTAATAATAAATAACAGAGAGGAAGAGGAGCCTGTCGGGCTAGGGCCGGAGATCGAAATCGGAGGAGGCGGAGGCGTCGGGGTCGGCGTCGGCATGTCTTGTGCGAACGGAGACGGTCCGGCGAGTCGGAGGATGAAGTCGGGCCGGCGGCAAGTCTAGGGCACGGTGGGAGTCAGAGGAAGAAGTCGGATCTGGCCGACGGCGGGAGCTCTGGATGTGTTGAAGCCGAAGATGGCTGACGGTAGAAAGATTGGGGGTCGGCTAGGGCACGGTTGTGGTCAAGCGCAGAAGGCAATCGGAAGAGATGGACGGAGTCGGTTTGCTCGATAGAGATCGGTGGTCTGATGCAAAGGTGGGCGTTGGTCGGGTCGGCTTCGGACTTGGAGAAGACGGGCTCTGGAGTCGATGGAGGCCGGCAAGCTATGCGGCTTTGGCTTCCGGCGTGGGTCGGGTGCAGGCGTCGGAGAGATCGAGAGGTCAGTTTTCTTTTCTTGCTTGTGATTTCCTTCCGATTATGAGAGCTTCTGTGCGTGACCATGCGAATGGGAGGATTTTCGTTGTTTTGTATTGTGTAAGGGATGACATGGGGAGCGGTTGCTGTGTGGGAGATCGTAGGTAGTTTTGCCGACAGTTTGAGTCGTGTTGAAGCAACTACAGTCAACATCGTACCCCATACTCATCTCCTCCCTAAAAAGTGGTTCTATAGGAGGCATTCCATCATCTCCCTCAAGGATCTCTACTTCTGGATTCTCCCTTCCCCTAAACATATTAGGGTTTCCACCTCTTCCACTGCCTCTGATATTTTCCCTTACTTCTGATATTGTCGGATTAGTCTTCACTTCTAGCAATTTCTTCAACATCTCTTCCATCATGGCAAACTTCCCTTCCAACCGTTCGTTATTGGAGGAAATCTGATTTTGAAGATCAGAAAATTTATCCTCCAAATCTGATTTTTGTTGCCCAATTTTTCCTTCCAAAACTTCAACCTTCTTCCCGGCCATAACTCTTCCCAAGATTTACTAGACGATCTTCTTCCGGATGAAATTTCTCGATTGAAATTTTTGAATTTTAGCCGCCGATGGTCCCAAGATAAGGCTCTGATACCAATTTGATAGGAAACACTTAAAGATCTCAAGTAATTCCTATCAATCTTTAGAAAACAACGAGAAATCTCCACAAAAGTCCACACAAAAATAAGAAAATAGTAGATAATTTATATTATTTGATGAAAGGGAAACGAAAAATAGCAAGATATAATTGATCCTCTATTCGAGAGGAGGATCGATCTCTCCCAAATCTTTAGATGCCGCTAGAGCCCAAAGGAAAACCTAAATCTAAGAGATCTCAAATTTCAGCCAAATTCAAGATGCCCTAACCCTAGGAAAACAAACTATTTAATGCATACAAATCAAAAGGAAATCCCTAAACAGTCCCTACATTTAAATTTCCCTCTCAAATCTCTCAAAAATCCTTCCTAAAACAACCCCTTGGACCCGGCGGCCCGATCGTCGCGTGCAGAAAGGCGGAGCTTCTCCGCCTGTTTCGCGTAAGCCGGTCCCGTCAGACTGATTGTACCGGTCCAATGGACCGGTCTAACACACCTTTATTCTTAAAAATAGGAATCAATACACTCATTCTCCACTCATCTGGCATCTTTTTAGTCTTCAAAATAGTATTAAGAAGTTTAGTAAGCCAAGAAATTCCTTCATCTCCTAAGCATTTTAACACCTCTATTGGAATATCATTAGGTCCAACAGCTTTTCCACACTTCCTTTTCTTTAAATCCTCTTTAACTTCAGTTTTACTAATACGTTGATAAAAACAAAAATCTTTATTTTCATTCAGGGTGCTAAGCTCACTAAAGTCAATTGCATTCTCATAATCTTCATTAAAAAGTTTAGCAAAATATCTCATCCATCTTTGTTGAATATTCTTTTCTAATAAAAACACTTTTTGATCTTCATCCTTAATTCACTTCACTTGAACTAAATCCTTACTACTCCTATCTCTTTGTTTAGCCAACTTATACATGTATCTTTTGCCCTCCTTAGTATCTAATCTATTATATAAATCATTAAAATCTAAAATCTTTGCATTGCAAATTGCTTTCTTAGACTCCTTATTGGCCTCTTTATATCTTTCTCAATTATCAAAGTTTTTGCGGCTAAATGAATTTTTATGATAAATCTTCTTATTTTTTATCTTTTCTTGCACATTTTGATTCCATCATCAACTATTTTTACTATTAATAGCTTTTCCCTTTGATACTCCAAGCACATCTTTTGCAATATTTCTAATATCACTAGCTACTTTTTCCCGCATACCATTAGCTTCCTTATGCAGAGACCAAATCTTAAGATATAGAATCTTACTCTTAAAAATATTTTGTTAATATTCTTTAAATGCCCCCATCTAATCCTAGAACAACTATTTACTTTATTTTTAATTTTCTGTCACTTTATCTTAAAGTCCAAAACTAATAATTGATGTTGGGTACATAAACTTTCACTCGGAATAACTTTACAATTTTTGCAATCTAAACGATCTATTTTTCTTATAAGAAAATAATCAATCTGAGTTTTATTATATCCATTCTTATAAGTGATGAGATGTTCATCTTTTTTCTTAAATAAGATATTAACAATTACAAAATCATAAGTTAAAGAAAAATCTAATATAGTCCTACCACCTTCATTAGTCGCTCCAAAGCCATAGTCACCATGAATGCTTTTAAAAGCATCCACCTCTCTACCAACATGTCCATTTAAATCTCCTCCAATAAAATTTTTTTCTTCGAGATATATATTTGTATTAATTCTTCTAGGTCATTCCAAAATTTTAATTCTGAACACATATCCAAACCTACTTGAGGAGCATTAGCGCTTATATTATTAATAATCTTAGCATCAACAACAATCTTTAAAGCTGTAATTTTATCTCCAATTCTATTAATTTTTACAACATTATCATTCAAACTTTTATCTATAATCACACATACACCATTTCTAGAATGACTTATACCAGAATACTATAGTTTAAATCCTAAACTATCAATCTCCTTAGCCTTCTCTTCAACCCATTTAATTTCCTGAATGCAAACAATATTTATCTTCCTATGGATCATAATATCTATTAATTCCATTAATTTACCTGTAAGAAAATCTATATTCCAAGTTCCTATCCTAATTTTAGTTTCATGGACTAGCTTCTTTGCCCACGTTCGTCCATGATGTGGGAAATATATGTAAATTAAGCAAACTTAGTAAAATATATGTAACTTTTGGAAACAATTAATTTACTAAGATAAAATAGGACGTAATTAAGAAAGATTGATCAAATTATCATTCATTAAACTCTTTTTCATGATTAAGTAAATTAGAGAATAATTAACATAGTTAAGTATAACTAGTAAATTAATGAATTGAATAATAAAATTATACTTAAAGTTGCTAAAATATTAAGTGATTCAAGTTCATTAATATTTACAATCATGTACATAATCATAAATAATTAAATAATTTTGCTTAAACAATATAGAGTGAATAAATCAAATAATTGGAAATTCAAGTTATATAAAATTTAAAAAAGTATTACACGTCTTGTTGTATTGAAAATACACTTTCAGTAAATATTATTAGAATCAAGATTATTTTTTATTTGTGTTCTTGATCTTTTTAGTATTTGTAAATCCTATCTAGTTAATTTACAGTGAATAAACCTAAAAATTCACGCACTAGGCTAATTAACCTTAGAAACATAGACTTGCACTTGTCTTCTTAAATTGAACTTGTATACGTCTGTTCCAAATTGCAAGTGCTATAGGCCATTTGATTAATCAATCATCATCACCCTGGTTGCGACCATTTGATAAATCTAAAAGAAAACATTTAGAAAATCATTGTACGACACCACAAAAAAAATGTTATCAACAGATTACTAATGAGCCAATATAGGTCATCTAGACTCATTGGGTTATGAAAAAGAAAAGGAACTTATCACAATAAATTCTGAAAGTATTCAGCAGTTAGGATATGAATCTTAAGGCATGTTTGGTGTAATTCTCTAAGGATAATAATATCCACCCTCTACTTAGGATAATAATATATTTAAATAAAAAAGAGATAAAATCTTATGAAGTTCCACCCTTTATGTGTAATTCTCATGATATGGCTCTCCCAAAAGCTTTTATTGATACTATCATAAGTAGTTTTTAATTAACTACAATCATATTTCTAAGACTAGTTATTTAATTTGTCAGAAGAGAGAATTTTAAAGGAAATCTTTATGGATTTATCATACTAATGCATGTACATTTATGCGAATATATTAGCAACACAATAGAATAATGCTAGGAAACGTACTATATGAGAATATCCTAAAAAATGAGAAAATATTACAACAATAATATCAATAAGTACTCGTGATAATTTATATGTAATAAAGATATTATTCTTAATTTTAAAATAAATTAACTTCTTAGACATGCCTGAAAGTATTTTGAAATCATAAATGAAACTACCAAAATTAAACTCGAGGTAAAGGCCTTAAATTGAAATCAAGTTTTTAAAACTTGAATGAATCTAAACAACCACAAAATTCGCTTTTAATATATTTTTTCCATGAAATAAGATGCTATTTGTTTCCTTTATGCATTAAATTAACAGGCTTATTATCTGAATTTTTACAAATGATCTTGGGTATAGAGGATTGGCCCAGAATAATGGCTAGTCTACTTCTATTTTGATCCATTTTGGCATGGACATCATTGGTTCAAATTATGGAAATATTAGCCTAAGGCTATGTACATCAACCCCTTCTAAGAACTCCCATTGAAGGGAGCCTTTTGCATCCTATATGCCTTTTTTTAAAGATCTTGAATATGAGCTTTATTTTAGAAATGATCTGAATGGAAGGTGATTCTTAACTTCATTTGTGCAATTCACCTGTGGTCGCAATAACCACAAGAGACCAAGGAAGCCTTGCTAAACATGAAGTATCATGGGAGAACAACTTTCTTGTACCCTTTTTGTGATTAAGTGTCGTTCTCAACTATGCTTAAATATTAAGGCATTGTAGTGGTCATGTTATTGTTGGCGTCTCAAACATGCCCTTAGTGGTGAAATTTTGAGTATATTGATAATCTGTTATTATATTATTTTTTAAATTAAAAATAATTTTCTTAACGCATCTGCGAAAGTATGATTGAAAAAAAAAAAGATAAGTACTGTGGCTATCAAAACTAAAAGTGGAGTTGAAGGACTAAAATTGGAATTTAGTTTTGAAACATCGAATGAATCTATACAGTTATATATTGTTCTTTCAACCTTATGGCCCACTAGTAAAAATGCACCTGCCCCAATTACGCTTGGCTAGTATTTGGATATTCATTGTTTTTGTATTTGAGTTTCATTAATGCTAAGGAAGTTTCTATTATAAATATATTTATGTTAAAATGCATGTATCAAAAATCAAAATCAAGGAAAAAAATTCAAAGAAATTGCATTTGCAAAGGCTTTTGAACAAAAAAAATAAAAAATCATATGCTTATACTTTTTTAAGATTTTTTGTTTTTTTCTTTCAATAACTACTTTTGGTTATAAAAATATTGTATTCATAATGCTTATTTATAATACTTGATTAGACATTTCCCCACACTTGACTCATATGAACAGGCATGTTTTAATATCTTAAAGCCTTAAAAGTATTTTGAATGTTTATGGTTCATGGTTTATTTTTCATTTATATTATATTTTGTCATAGTAGCATTAAATGACCTAATTATTTTATTTTATTTATTAAGACTTAGTGCAATATGGGCAACATGGATATGCGTTTTTTTAAACTTTGCTTGTATTTCTAATGTTCATATCAGCTTTTGGCTAGAGGGGTATGGCTGGATGTTTTCAAATATATGCATTTTAGAACTACAAAGTAACTTGAATGCTTGTATTTAGAAATTCAATGGTTGTTCGCTTGGTTGCTAATCAATGCATTAAATATTTTTATGTTTGATATGATACATTTGAAATGCATTGAATATGGGTGCGGGCGAATATCCAATTATGATGACAACAAGCAGCGAGTGGCGATTGTAGTGATGATTGTGGGGGCAGGTGGGCTAGGGCATGCTGGTGGATGGCTGTGGTTGGTGATGGACAATGGTGGTGGGCATTAGTGGTTCTGTAATAGGTGAGAATCATGAACGAGCGTAGCTGAGGATTTAGAAATTGCCTGATCTGGGTGATTTCTAAATGTGCTCTCAAAAATTTACTTGGATTTTTTTTGCTTCCAACCAAAAAAAAAATATTGAAATGCAGGAAGAGAAATGTAGTACCCTATTAATGCAGTTGACCAAACAACACATGAGCTTTTTTTTATATAATATAATTTTGTTTCTGTTAGTTTTGTGCTTAAGATGCATGAAAATATTGCATAGGGCTTAACTGGCTGAAACACATGTTTCAGGTTGTAAGAAGTTACATAATGCTCTATGTAAATGAGTTTTTTAGTCACTTGTGGTTGGTTTTCGTAAGGGTTGAATCTAGAGTTATCTAGTGGGGTATGATTACAAATTCATTTTGTTATGCTAACTCGATTCATACATAATCTCTTAAACCATTATAAATAAAGCTTTGGAACAATCACTCACAAAAATTTTGAGTCACTCCAATCTCAATGTCTAACACGAGGTACATGTAATTTAACAAAAACAGTAATGAAGGTTTTATATTTGTAGTTGATTCTAAAGTTGATTCTAAAGTTGATTCTAAAGTGGAAGGATGGAGAAGTTAGTGAAATAAATCCTCTGACTTATTTTCCAATAAAGACCTCGCTTGTTGGGATTTGCATCAAGAATGGGTTAATTCCAAGTTGAAAAAGATAATGATGAGAGAACAAAGAAAACAAACTCTTTAGTAGTTGGAATGTTGCTGGCAAGTAGGTGATGAGTCGATGATGCCTTCTCATTTGGTCTCTCTAAAGCGTAACAATTGATCCCTTCTTGCTCTGATTCTTCCAACATAAAATTTTAATAAGCCATTTTATCTTCAGTCATGACATGTAGAGGGTAAGAAAGGTGGTATGGATCCCTAAGTAAATTAGTGAGGCAAGATTGACCTAAAGCATGTGACCTTGAAGCCCTTATGCTAGATCCGCCCATGGCTGAAATATCATCATTAAACTTGAACTTATACCTTAGTAACATGATAACTCCAAAAAAATGAAGAAAAAACTTGACAAGATTTTACAATGGTAAAAAAAAATCAACTGAAACAAAAATTTATATCTTTCAATAAGAATATATCAATAAAATAATAGATTTTTGGAAAGAAAAAAGTCTGAATAATGAATAAAATGAAGAGAGAAATAATAAAGAAAGCATCAATAAGGTTAAAATGCCTCGAATTGTGAGCATAACAAAAAAGTTTTTAGAGGAGAACTCAAACAATGAACCATGAAAGCCATAGATGCATGAATGAAACCCCATTAATAGGGAGAAAATGAAAAACAAAAGTGGCTGTTTAGTTGCAAGAATTAGTAGTGTAATGTAAACCAGATGCAGCTTTTGACTTTTTTGGTGTGTTATTTGAAGAAAAAAAAATGCAGAATAATTTTTGAGTGATTTGAAATTCCAAACATTATTTTCAATGTATTTGGGGTTTGCCTGATTTGAGCGAATTCTAAATACACTACATGTGTGAAGCTTTGCCTTCCGCCACTGAACAAAGGCCCTGATCCAAGAGAGGCTTGCCAAACTAGCAATATCATCAGAGAGCAAATTTCACCTCTCTTTCTCGTGATTATGCTACTCTACCAACTGCAATTTAGAGGGAATTGTCACACCCCACACCGACTTGCTTCCCAACAGTTGATGTTCCCAACAGTTGATGCAACATGCAACAAAGGAGAGACTAGAAATGATTTATCTTATTCAACATTAGCTTTCAATAAAATTCATGTCATTCAAATGCACCAGCACTATAAAGGGTATAATATCTGAAACCATCAATCATAAGCTTAAGCTGTCTATACTTTCATTTCCAAGATTTTTTTCTACAGAGCAACTATAGGAAAACTAAAATATATAATTATTAATAGACTATTGACCTCAATCCAAAACTTCCTTAAATTGACAAAAGTAAACTTAAAATAAAAAACTGAACCTGGTACTATTCTGGTTCAACTTTATGCTTCCATTTTCCTATAATAACTGCCAGAATGATAATCTGGTGAGTTATGATGTCCATAAAGATATACAATTCTAATACAATAGTCAAGTATAATTAACATGTGCATCAATAAATAAATGTAAGAAAAACTGCATGTAACCATTCACAATATATTATAATTTAACTGGTGAATATGCTGCTATAGGTAGGAACTATGCTGAACGTAATATTAATATCATCACATTAAGCTAGATGCATACAATATGAAAATGATACATTGTCCGTAAATCCTACATTGTCTATTGTTTTCAATGTTCATCATACATTACTATAGGTAATCATAAACATATTTCAATTTATTTTATAATTCTCCTTTCAGCCTCAGAAAGTGTCATGTCAAGATGTCTTGGTCTAGATCTATAGCTTGTAGGCTCTTGAGGTCGCACTGCCTCTATTGCCCGTAGGCCTCAAAAAATAGCCCATAGGCTTTATATCATAGCTCGTAAGCTTCACATCATAGCTTGTAGGTTTCATATCATATCGAGGTCGCACTGCCTCTACTAGGCTGCACTGCCCCAACCCGTTTATCACCTAACATGACATTTTTTTAGGCTTATTTGATCATTGCTTTTTCTTCTCCAGGTTGTGTGATACTTGACTATCAGATGTATCATTATATAAGCACGTATGATTGCATGAATCATATATTAGAAATCATCGCATGCCAGAATTGTACGTAACGCCTTAATATAACATAATTATGGATTACAGAAAGTTACATGTGGAATTGTTGTATTGCTCATAATTTAAGGTTAAACTCAACAGTTAATAGTACACGGACACGGTCACCCATAACTAGTTTGAATGCATGCATACAAATTATCATGACCCGGCCCGGATACTCAAATTAATGAGGCGGGAACTAAGGTCAGACGGTAGGATCTAAAAAAATTCATAAGTATAATAACATAAAACAATAAATTCTCCTTAATCAGCGGAAGAGCCACTAACTAAAATTTTTCAAATACTTTCACATTTATTTCAGATCAAAATTTACCTGTGATCCGATGCACATCGTCTTCTATAGACGAACTCTTCTCTTTCTGCCATTTATAAATCTTTGACAATTTACCTGAAACAATTAAATTCATGGTTTGAGTTTACTAAGTAAACTCAGTGGGTAAATGCTCTACATGAACATACTTTATTTACAATATCCATTTAATCTTTAATAGGCATCTTATCCTTTCAGTAACTTTCTTATTTGCATTTCACTTATGCATTTTCGGTCATATTCTTTTAAAACATTGTAAAGCTTTAATATTTATGCCTTTTCCCGTTGTACAGGAGCACCGTCTTAGTGTACACAAAGGTACATCCATTTCCCTTTCATTTTCCTTTTCCTTTTTCCTTTTCCATTTCCTTTTTCGTGCACGGGTACGTTGCTTCCCCAGCCAGTACCATACGGGGGTGACTCCTGTAATTTGCATGCATATCCTTTTCCCTTTTATCTTTCATTAGTTATACTTTTATTTAATATATAATTCACATTTGTATATTTCAATTAGGAGATATAGATTTAATGTTATCATATCAATCTTCTCCTGAGTCATCTCTTACTTTAACATGAAAGGTGATTGTAGTAAATGCTTTAACATTTAACATGAATGCAGTAAATAAAAAGTTTAATAAGAAAATCTATATACAATGATTTGATTTACCCACTTTATTATCCTCTTCCAATATTCGTCTAGTTTTAAGAGTCTTCGTCCAGTTTTGAAAGCCTTTTACTGTTCACAAGGATAAAACAATGTAAATAATGTTAAGTAAATAATTCTCATTGTTTCAATATCAAGAAGCATTTGATTTCTTTGTAACTTACCTCACAAGCCTTCATTTCTTTTCTCACAAAACTTTCTTCCTCCACCGTCTAACAATTTCTATATCACTTGATTTAAAATATACTTCTCATTAAGCAACTCATTAAGCAAAAAAAATCATAAATAAAACATACGATCTCAACTAATTGCGTACCTTTTCATAAGAAGAAAATACCACCGTTCAATTCTTTCTTCTCTTTCTCTCTCAAATTCTTCCCCTTTTCTTTCAAATCGCTCTTTCTTCCTTTACTAAAATATCATTCACTTTAATTTAAGGAATCGACGAAATTTATAAGAAAAAATTGGAAAGAAATTCCAACAAACCTTCTTCCCTCTTTCCCTAAATCGTTTCTCTCGTTCTTTGTAATTTCTCCCAATTTAGCACTTTGTTAATGATAGGAATGAAAAGGAATGGTTAATTCTTATCCTAGAAGAAAATCGTTTGCTAAAAATGAAAAAATGAAACTTACCTTGCTCTCGCATGAAGGCTTCCGCGTCCGCCCCTTTCCGCTCTGCTGTTCGCGAAATAGCACAGTAACGACCCCGCGTGGGGTCGCGGCGTCTAAAATAGGGCTGGCCGGTTCGGTTGAACCGGCCCAGCCAAACCGGATATCACACAAATAATACCCAATTAACTTACATACTTTATTAGAATACATATCTTACCTCCTTGACATACTGACTCACCAAGTCGAACACCTCGCATCCGCCTGGCGTATAGGGCACCTACACCAACCCAAATCATTATCTAACCATTCGCACGGCTTTAGGGCACTATAAATATACTGAATAATCATCTCATATATTTAAAAAAAAACTTATTCACAAACAAATATATAAATAAGCTATCAAACCTTCTCTCTATTACCTTTTTTCTTTTCTTTTTCTTCTCTACTTTCTACTTCCCTTTATTCTATTCTTCTCTGTTTTTTTTTTCCTTACCCGATTTGTTCTCCTGTAGTGATTCCGCCAGCAACCACGATCAACCTGCACCTACCCTAGCTCCAGCTCCCTCCAACGGCAATCTCAAGCCCTCCGGAGAGTAGTTAAGAGTAGAAAGGCTTCAGTAGCGGAAGAAATAGGTAATTAAGAGATTCATTAATCACCAATTTACTTAACTACCCTTAACTCAATCTCTGCATGCACCCCATGCGTCGGCACTTATACCATGCTACAGTAAATTTGGTTTGTAAACAGTAAATGATTTTATTAACTTACGAAGAAATACAAATAAGATTTAATTTCCTAACTTACAATCCTTTGTAATTCGACATATAGTTCTATATGTTGAATTGCTTCATTCAATGAGTAGAAAACAATGACATCAAATTTGGTGATTTTCGTGAAAGTTGAGTTTTTGGGATATTATTTAATTAAGCCAAATTTGTACATTACCTTTGAAAATTTGGGTATTACAGGAATAACTGGATGTGCATTGGGGCATGGCAGCAGGTCATGCTGTTGTCCCCAAACAGGCCCTTAGTGGTGAATTTTGGGTTTCTTGAAGTTAAATGTTAAGCAAATTTTCACTTTATACCTAAATGTTATGGAGGAAATTGTGTGAAAAGGTAACGTTATATTCTGCTTATTATTTATTCTCGCATGTTCATAACGTTAGAAATGATTTTCTTTCTTAGAGCTGCACATTAACGTGGCATTTATTTACAGCTGTGGCATTGAAAAAATAGCCTGGGATGCTTCTGGGGAGCGGTTGGCCTTGTCTTTCAGAGACGGTGAAGAGATGTACAGGGGTCTCATTGCAGTATATGACATCAAGAGGACACCTCTTATTTCACCTTCTTTGGTGTTAGTATATCACATGAAAAATAATTATGTTAATTTGTTTTCCTTTAATTGCTGACATAAGCCTTTGTTTAGTTTGCATGATCATGCCTACAGTTTGCTAGTGATGATTAATCCAGAACTTCCTTTTATACAGTGGATTCATTAGAGGTCCTGGAGAGTACCCAAAGCCACTAGCATTTTCCTTTCACAGTAAATTCAAACAAGGACCTTTGCTTTCTGTGGTGGGAACCCCAAGCTATTCGATCTTCAAATTTCTTTATGAACTAGTCCCGATTTTGTTATTTGCCTAAATATATACACTTGTGAAACATCTTAAATTCAATAATACTTTCTTATTACAGTGCTGGAGTAGTGGCTTATGCTGTACATATCCCCTCATTTTCGCTCACATATACCTTAAATGAAGGTACATTCTTTCCTTTTACATCCCAAACAGTTAAGTGCATAAATGCAGTTAATTATTTTTTATTTAGAAATAAGTTATCTCCTCTTGAAAGAGCTCAAAGTTTTGAAAACTACAAGGTTCCAAAATAATAGACATATATGTAGCTTCTAGAGTTAAAGACGAGGCGGTTAAAATGGAGAAATGCCCAAAGAGTATTGTGCAAACAAAGGATTGTAGAAAAAAAAGAAAATTATAAAACCATTGTAAGACTAGTTATACCATATGGATTTGGATGTTGGGTGATGGCCAAATTGAGTGTGAAAAAAATAGAATGTTAGGTTGAATTGATAAATTTCAGAAGGATATATTAAGAAATGATTATATATGAGGTACAATTGGACTAAACACCTATTGGGGATAAGATCATGAGAAATTGGCTTGTGTGATTTGGACATGTAAAATGGATGGAAGAAGATGCACCACTAAGAAAAGTGATAAAATTAATTTGAAATAACTTACAAGGAAAGATGATATACCAAAATTATTAAAGTTTGTATAAAAAAAGATTTGCATATGTGGGATCCAAAAACTTCTGGTTCCTGGAACTAGAAAAGAGTAAGGGTGCAATTAAGTAGCTGATCAAGCACTACATGGATATTTAGCTCACATTTGGGGACTTCACTTCTTGGTTTGTGGTTCCCCATCATTAATTATCCTTTTTTATAAAAGGGGTGAACTTTCAATTATAAGTAATCGTTTGGCTCTACATTAAGTTGAGTTTGAGCTGGTTTCTTGTAAAGTCTGATCTAGTGTGACAATAGAATGACAGCCTTATGCATAGAGGAGAAGGTGAGGAGGAGATGAAAAACTCATTTAAGATTCCATGGTTCAATTATTCTAGGTCTGTCAGCATACCTAATCTAAATAGTCAAGAGATGGTGATTTGCCCATCTTTGTCTTGGGGATCCTTGTTAGCAATTATAAGTTATGTTGCTCAAGGGACTTTGTAGGCTGGAGGGGAAAAACGTTAATATCATAGTTATCATTGACTAACAGAGGCTTTCATATCCTATTAAATGCAGTGTATGACTTACTAACTGATGGACATGGTCATTAGGGAACATTCATGCTTTAGCCTTCTTCTGAAAGTAGTTTAATAGTACATTTTCAGGTATGGATAAATGTCTTAAAGGAGATTAATATGTCCTCATAAGCATAGGATTTCTAGGTCTGATCATATGGCCATATTGATATGATTGTTTCTTTTGTGAGATTTGTTTAAACTTTAAATTTGATGCCTTTTGCAAGTTTAAGATGAATGATGAAAGGGTGGATGCTTTGGATTTACATTTTTGAATATTTTATAGGTGGGAGCATGCATAAACTCAATTTTGGATGTAATGAATCCCTCTAGTTTAGATTGGATGTAATGAATCCCTCTAGTTTAGATTTATCTTTTTTACATCTATCATCAATAAGCAAGTGATTAATTGATAGAAATCTCAATACAAGAGTGTTTGAGGTTTATTCTCCATTTAGATTCAGTGAATTTTAGATGATAGCGGTGATTATCCCCATCATCTACAAATAAAGCCTTAAGAGGATTTATGTTTTGGTTTGGGACAATGATGGGGTTGGTGACCCCTTCTATTTCGATATGAATAACCATTCCATTATTAGTGAGGGGTTAGGCCTTTAACCGTTTATTTATTATAATCAATAAGCACATATATCTAGTATCTAAATTATACAAAACACTATAAAATTGTCACAGGTATTCAAGCATTACATGTCTCATTTGGGTGTAAGAATCCCCTGCACTGATTCATAAAAATACGTAAGATTCCTTGCCTGACAAAATCTATCATGACTCAGTCCGGAGACTTGAATTAATGAGGCAGGAACAGATGGTTGGACAGTTGATTAAATTTTTAATTTTTAAAACTATCACCAAAAAATTAAAAGAGCCACTAAAAACCTCTAAAAATAATTTTACAATAATGACCTTTCCCTCGGAGCGTCGCTCCTACGATACACATTCTCTCATCTTCTACTCATTTTAAGCTTTTGAATAATACTTGATATTTTCAATAATACAACATATATCAATGTTATGCATATATCATATCTTTATTATTTCGTAAATAATACAACTGTCACAGGAGCCACCGTCTAAAATAGTACCTAGGAAGGCACTTCTTTTCTATTTCCTTTTCATTTTATATAAGCTTTTTCATTTTCGTGCATGGGTACATTGCATCCCCATCCAGTACCATAAGAGAGTGTGTTCCATCAATTCAACATGCACATATAAGTATATCTATCTAGTCATTTCATTTATAATCATTCATTAATTTTATGTAAAACATAACAGGCTAAATATCATTTAATTTGAAATGATCAATCATTTGATATACAACAACAACATCAAGCCTTTATCCCACTACGTGGGGTCGGTTACGTGAATCCTTTTTCTCCATTGTGTTATGTTAAAAGTTAAATTCTCGTTTTAAATCTAATAAAGAAAGATCATTTCTAATATTTTCTAACCAAGTCTTTTTAGGTCTATCTCTACCTTTCTTAACATAAGTCAAATCTAAGACCTCTACTTTCCTAACCGGGTCATCGGGAGGCCGCCGTTTTATGTGACCAAACCATCTAAGGCGACTCTCTCTAATCTTATCTTCCACTGGAGCTACTCCAACCTTTTCACAAATATGCTCATTTCGTATCCTATCTCTAAGGGCACAACCACTCATCCACCTGAGCATCCTCATCTCTGCAACACTTAAATTAGAATTATGCTTCTCTTTTAATGGCCAACATTCGGCACCATAAAGCATTGCAGGTCTCACCATCATCTTATAGAATTTTTCCTTAAGTTTGAGAGGTAATTTTCTATCACACAATAAGCCCGATGCATTCCTCTACTTCAACCATCCAACTTGGATTTTGCTGATAATATCCCCATCTATTTCACCATCCCTCTGAACAATAGATCCAAGATACTAAAACGTGTACTCTTATTAATGACTTGATCGCCCAAAGTCACAATCCCCTCACTAGGTCTATTATTACTAAAATTATACTCCATATATTCCGTTTTAGATCTACTCAAGCGAAAACCTTTAGACTCTAAGATTGACCTCCACAATTCTAATTTACCTTCAACTCCCTCTCTAGTCTTATCAACAAGGAGAACATCATCAGCAAAAAGCATACACCAAGGTACATCCTCTTGCAAATGTCTAGTGAGAACATCCATGACTAAAGCAAAAAGATATGGGCTTAAGGCTGATCCTTGATGTAATCCAACCGAAATAGGGGAATACTTGGTCAAACCACCTTGTGTTTGAACACAAGTAATAGCTCTTGCATACATATCTTTAATGATTTGAATATAAGTGTTATTAACTCCTTTCTTTTCAAGAAATCTCCATAGCACTTCTTTTGGAACTTTATCATATGTTTTTTCTAAATCAATAAATATCATATGTAAATCCTTCTTATTCTCTCTATATTTCTCCATCAAACCTCTTAATAAATGTATGGCTTCCATAGTAGAGTTACCCGGCATGAATCCAAATTGATTTTGAGAAACATTAGTATCACGCCGCAACCTATGCTTCATAACTCGTTCCCATAGTTTTAAAGTATGACACATTAACTTAATTCCTCTATAATTCACACAATCTTGTGCATCACATTTATTCTTAAAAATAGGGATTAACACACTCATTCTTCACTCATCTGACATCTTTTTAGTCTTCAAAACAGTATTAAAAAGTTTAGTAAGCCAAGAAATTCCTTCATCTCCTAAGCATTTTCACATCTCTATTGGAATATCATCAGGTCCAACAGCTTTTCCACTCTTCATTTTCTTTAAAGCCTCTCTAACTTCGATTTTACTAATACGCCGATAAAAACATAAATCTTTATTTTCATTTAGGGTGCTAAGGCCAGTAAAGTCTATCGTATTTTCATTTAGCAAAATATCTCATCCACCTTTGTTGAATATCATCTTCTAAGAAAAGTACTTTTTGATTTTCATCCTTAATACACTTCACTTGAACTAAATCCTTGCTACTCCTATCTCTTTGTTTGGCTAACTTATACATATATCTTTCTCCCTTCTTAATATCTAATCTATTATATAAATCACTAAAAGCTAAACTATTTGCATCGCATATTATTTTTTTAGATTCCTTACGTGCTTCTTTATATATTTTTCAATTATCAGAAATTTTACAATTAAACTAATTTTTATAACAAATCTTCTTATTTTTAATCTTTTTTTGCACATTTGGATTCCACCACCAACTATTTTTACTATTAGGAGATTTTTCCTTTGAAACTCCAATCACATCTTTTGCAATATTCTTAATATTACTAGCCGCTTTTTCCCACATAATATTAGCATTCTCATGCACAGACAAAATCTTAAGATCTAAAATCTTACTCTCGAAAATATTTTTGTTAATATTCTTTAAATGCCCCCATCTAATCCTAGAATATCGTTTTACTTTATTTTTTATTTTCTGCCCCATTATCTTCAAGTCCAAAACTAATAAATGATGTTGGGTACATAAATTTTCACTCGGAATAACTTTACAATCTTTGCAATCTAAACGATCTAATTTTTTTATAAGAAAATAATCAATCTGAGTTGTACTATATCCATTTTTTTAAGTTATGAGATGCAATAAGATAAATCATTTGCTACATGAAACATAAATAATTTGCAATGCAATTAAAAGAAGCAATAAGATAAATCATTTGCAATAACAATTTAGTATAATTAGAAGCAATGCAATTACCATAATACAGGAACATGAATAATCACCTTGATTCTAGGTATCGTGCCACTTTACTCTTGCTCCTTACTCTGATGTTAGTAGATTTAATGCTTATATAAAGACCTAGTTGTTAAAATTTAATTAATAAATTGCTTTTAATTTCTCTAACTTGTTATTTTAAATTTCAAATTAAAATCTTAAATCTTATTGATTAAAATCACTCTCACTCTCTCTAATTAAGTATTTGATTCACTAATTAAAATTGAATTTTAAAATAATATTTTCTTTATTATCATATTTGAGATTTACACTTTAAAATTAATCATTCAATTTATTATTTATATAATTAAATTTCTTAAATAGCATGTTCAATTAAAATCTATATTTTATTTAACTCTCATAATTTCTCATTTTAAATATCAATTTATCTTATTTTATTATTAATTTTTAATTTAAAATTTCTTCTCTTTATTCAATTACTTAAGTATACCCTTATTTCTATGCCATTTATCCTTAGCTCATAAATTCATTATTCTTCTAAATACAACTTATTATAATTTATCAACATGTTAATTAAATATTTTCTCTTTAAGCATTTTAAATTTATTTAAAATTATATTGTAATAAATTATTTTTATTTACTTTTTATAAAATATATCCCTATTTATAAATGTTAACCATACCTTTCCAAATCGAGTGCTGAACTAACTTTGCCCGTACTCGCCGCTCAAGCCTTATCCCTCGTTCGTTGCTCAAACACTCAGCCACCTCCTTCTTCTCCTTCGGTTTGCACAAAGTCTCCCTCTTGGTCTCTTTTTCTTTATCTCGGTCAGCCTTTGTTTCTTTCTTTTCATTCAGAGCCTCTTCTATTAGTGTGGTTCAAATGGAGTGAGCAAATCAGAGTTATCTCCCATGAGGAGTTGTTGCCTTTCGCATTGGAATGCGATTCCTTGCTTGATTGTGTGATCCGGTTCCGCCAGGTGCTCCCGCGCTCGTGCTCAACCCACAGTTTTGCTCGCTCAGCTCACCTGCTTAGCCCCTCTACGCATTAGGGCTAGTTCAACTGAACCGGCCAAGCCCGGTTCTTACAAAATCTCACTCACAAGAAACCAAAATGAGGTGTGAGAACCTATTTGCATGCACACATATTCTATATTTCAAATCATTAACAATCATTATAAGCGCATGGTGAGAATCATCTCACCTGCCAATAATAAAATGAGACTTAGAGGAAAGTCTTAAATAGAAATGAAGAACTTAACAATTATTTATATAAATATTATATGGATTGAACCACCTCTATTAGAGCTTGGCGCACCTCGTTACAGGACTAGTTGTCTCAAAATTTTCAAATTTAATTGTATGTTAGCCTGTACCTGTAAGACTCAAATGCGTTGATAACTTATTAATCCTTTGCTCAACCAGCTTATTTGATGTTGCAGAGTCTTGCAAGTGGTATATCTGCGTATAGCTTAAAAGCCATGGGACTTGAGCATGTAAAGGCTATTCCGAGAATCTCAGCTTCCAGCTCTGTTTAACTTCATTGACTGTTCTTGCGATGATGATTTGGAGAGGAATATGGTTTTCTTTCTGATCGGATAGTATTTCTATGGACTTTTGTATTTTCCATCTACTTCTGCAAGCAAGTCTCTTGAATTATTGAACTATCTGATCATTACCTGATGGCTTCAGGAGGGAGATAGAGGCGTTTTTATTTATTCCTATGGAGCCTGAAATCTTATCCTTTTGTCTCTCCTCTGGTTGAGTGCAAAACATGAACAGATTTCTTTCTAAGCTTTGGTTCCTGAATTTTTAAATAGCAGTTCTTCTATAAACCCTTTGTGGATGTTCGTTCGTCTTGTTTAGTTTTAAATGAATCTTTTCAATATATAGACTTATGGGTTCTTTTACCGTGACATAATGAGAAAGACAAAGAAAAAATCAGAATAAATCATATACCAAAGAGCTCTATTTCAAGCAATATGTTTCATAAATTTTATTAAATCTTTTTTAAATGTAATGATTTTAATCTCACAAAAATAAATAAAAAATTATAAATATTCAAAACATTTTTTATTCCTAAGCAACTAAATGAGCATTTAGGCTTCGATTTTTTTATAATTTTTAAAAAAATTGTACTTAAAAAAATTATTTTAAAAAATAATAAAAAATTGTGTCAGATAAAATCTTAGATGTACAGTCAAATTTTTAAAAAAAAACTGATAAGATGTATATAAATTTATATCATAAAAATTAAATAATTAGAATGAGATTTATAGTGATGATGATATTGTTGGCGAGACAAACAATTACCACAGAGAATTAATTGGGTAAAGGATGTCACAATTTTATTTTTCTATTTGTATGAACTCGCAATTATACACCTGAACTTTCTCAGATCTCAAATAACAGAGACAATCTGACGGCTACAGAGAGAAATTTATAGTGGACATGTCTCATGATGAAGGCAAACCGTGTGATTTGTGAGGGTGCATAGGGACTCAATAGTTGGATTAAAAGAACATTTAATTAAGGGGTTGTTTATTTTGTGATAAAAAAAGGTATATAAAGCATAATGACATAGTGTAAAATGAATGCAATTTATTTGAAAGATTTAAAGTTAAATGAATAAGTGAAAAATAAATGTAGATAATTATCTTCTCTTATTTAAACCAAATTGGAAGCTTAAATGTCCATATCTCCTTTACTTTTATATAAATTATAGTCATTTTGGAGGAATATTTGATCAAATAAAAATATAAATACAATATTAATTCATATAGGTGCATTATGATGAAGATAAAAGTTAAATATCCCAATACATTACCTTACAAATTTCCTATATAACAATTGATATGATAATTATTTTTGCATAATTTTATTTGAAGAGCAATGTGCAACTTTGAAGAGCAATGTGTTATTAGGCTTGCAATGCTTTATGGTGCAAAATATTGGCTATTAAAAGAGAAGCATAAAATTAAGTTAAGTGTTGCAGAGATGAGGATGCTAAGGTGGATGAGTGGCTTTACTTTAAAAATAGGATACGATGATACTAAGGTGGATGAGTGACTTTACTCTTAAAAATAGGATACGAAATGGGCATATACGTGAAAAGGTTGGAATAGCTCCAGTGGAAGGCAATATTAGAGAGAGTCGCCTTCGACGGTTTGGTCACATAAAACGGCGGCCTTCCGATGACCCGATTAGGAAAGTAGATGTATTAGATTTGACTTATGTTAAGAAAGATAGAGATAGACCTAAAAAGACTTAGTTCGAAAATATTAGAAATGACATTCTTTATTAGATTTAAATGAGAATTTTACTTTTAACAGATCATAATGGAGAAAAAAGATTTATGTAGCCGACCACATAGTGGGATAAAGGCTTGTTGTTGTTGTTGTTGTGTTACTTTTAAAAAAATCCAAATAGTAAATAAAAATTATTTGTATGAGATTTTTGTATTAATTTGCTATTTTAATATATTAAGTCAAACAAGTATAATTAAGTTCAATTTTGCTGATTAGTCATTAAAATTTTATGAGACCAAGCATGACTATAAATACAACATATAGAATTTTAATTTTTTTGATGAATAAATAATGTACATATGAAAATATAAATATTAATAAAAGCAACGACACTTTAAATTTGGACCAATCTCTAACCATCTAACGTGCGAGAAATTATTCTGTGCGAAGTCCGAACGTAAAGGATTGTCCGGAGGCTACGTATACTATGTGTATATTATTCGTATATTATATCTATGCTATGTATATACTATATATATTTATTGCATATTTGTAGATATATAATATTTAATGAATATTATTAATTTGCTAATTATTTACTATATATTTATTCTGTGCACTTCCTGTGCGAGAAATTATTCTGTGCACTTCCTGGTTAAACTCTATAGTGTAGGCAGACTGACGGAGCGAATTCTGAAGCAGGGTGCAGGGCGTGATAATGGCGTGGGAGAGCGATCCGGAGGACTTCTCACCGGCGGCCACCATTGTACCGTTCGATCCGCCACTTCCCCTTCTGAGAGGGCCCGTGAACGCCGGGCCGGGGGATGACCCCTCGGCTGGTTCCTTCATCCTCGCCTTCAGGGACGCCGCGAGCTGGCGGTCAGCATATCGGGCCACGGAGTCCAAGATTGTAGAGCAGTGTAAGGTGTTTATCTTTTGGTCTCGCTCCAGCTCGTTCTTTTTGCGTTGTTTATGGACCATTAAATCGCCTCTTTTCTTAAAACCCTAATTTTTGAATTTTGGTTGGACGGTTTTATGTTGAGGGTTTGGAGTCAAACAATAAACTTGTTGTCGTTTTTATCTGCATAGGTAGCATGATAGTGTGCGCATGCTTCTCTTTATTTTAACGAATGACTAAAATGTGGACTTTTCAATCGCTGGAGTAACATACAATTTGCGAGGTCGCATTTTTTCAGATCTCATATGGTTTCTTTGCTTTAAGGCGTCTATAAGTTTGTTTGATATGGGCATATTTGTCTGGTTTGATTTATTTTAGAACTTGGTCTTTTGATATAATTACTAGAAATGTGATAGTTTCTAGGTATTTTAAAGTTTCTATAAGTGGATTTTGTTTGAAGGCATTTGTTTTTGCAGCTGGCCGAGCTGACTGGCTTTAGTATTGCCAGGCAGTAAGTTAAAGCAGTTGCATAAAGTGAACGAGGAGCACAAAACCAGCTCTTGGCTGCAGAGTTTTGGCAGCTTTGATAGAAAGTGGCTCAAAGTACGTTTTAGTGGCTTAATTTAGGTTGTTTACCCACTGTATGCCAACTTATATCCTAGACGGTAACAAATTGCTATTATAGCTCTCTTCTCCTTTAATTGTTGTGGCGATTCCTAACTTCAATTAGGCTTTCTTTTTGGCATCCCATGCTATTTTTGTTATTTTCCTTTCATTAATGTAGATAATTCAGTTTTGTTGAAGGCAAGTGGGATGCTTCCATAGGTTCCTAGATGAGGTGAGGCTAGAGAACCTCTAAATCCACCTAGAAAAGTACCTTCACTAAACCGTTATCTAAGTGAATGGCTAGCTTTGACGTGCTAGGTAGTGGGGCATTTTAGAGATGGTTGTTAATGCTTTAAAAAGGAAGCAGAATTTGCTGAATAATTTGTTTTTGATGATGACAGTATGCATGGGCTGATATGAAAAGAACATCTGGAACTAGACAAATAACGATGCATGCTAAAAAATGAGTTTGATCAAATGTAAGTGCAAGAGCTTCAATATATTAAGTGGTAATTCCTGAGGATGAAGATGATGATTCTTAGGAGATTTTAAGGGACAAAGGGTTACGAAGCAATGATTAAGATGAGAGCAATGATGATAATAAAGATGGAGTAGATAGTTAAGCCTTTTAGATTATCCCTGCTATTAATGATTTAAATTTAAGTAGTTTAACTATTTAATTTATTGTTTGAAAATGTCCTTAAAGTTTCTGATTTATGATAATGTATTTAGCAAGTTTGTCCAACTTGCAACAAACTTGAAAAATTATTATTTTCCTTACATAGTTGAATGTTATGACTTCCATTTTATTCCCTTTAACAACATTTCTCATATAAAATAATATTATTAAATGAATTAGCTATTTCATTTTAACGCCTCATTTCATTTGTACAAGTTTCTAAAATGTCAAGTTTGTGTAGTCATATTGCCTAAGGGTGCCTGGTGCCTTAGATTAACACTGCAGCAGGTCTTACGGAATAGTGCTTTTACTGCCACATATTAGAATAAGCATTTGTGAAGATAAAATTTTGGGGGATTGAAATGCATGCCACAATTTTTTTTATGTATTTACATATTTAATTCTTAAATCCTTATATTTATTTATAGAACATTCTAGTGTCTAAATCATATTGAAACATATGCATGAAGAAAGATATTTTACTCTAGATAGATTAATGTCAGTGGCATTTTTGATGTGATTTAGGAATTATTGTGCTATAAAAAAAGTTTAGATGCTAGATATATAAAAAAACAAGAATTAAGTGGTATATATATAACCCCCCTTAAACTTAATGTTTAGATGTTGTTTGCAAAACCAGTTATTGCTGGAAAAGTATATTGAAAACTGAAAAAGCCCTCTTTTAAGAATTGCTTGTGGTCTCATTTGTAATGCTGTTTAGTAGCTTTGCTTTTCAAAATCCTAACTATGGCCCTTGATTTGTGTAAAGAAAAAAGATGTGTGAAAACCATGCGCTGCACATTTATAGAGCAAATTGCCATCTTTGTAAGAATGGTCCCGTCTTAATTTTGTAAGAAACAGCACAACATAGATCCTACACAACATTACCAAGCGAGCCTAAGGTGAAGTTGTTTCTACCGTCGTGCTGTTATTTATCAGTCAGAGTGCCTTGTAGGTGTTTGTTTGCGATGCAATATATTTTGTCTGAGGACGTTGGATTAAAATGGTGATTTGTTATATCAATTCATGATAAATATAGTCTGAGTTTGTCTTCAGATGCTTTTTAAAAAATGCTAGAAATAATGGCATAATAAAAAAGTTATGTTTTAGGATGAAATAGGATGTCATGTGATAATATGATCAATCAATTGTCTATCACACATTACTATAACAAGGACACAATCAGCACTAAAATCAAAAGCCGATTATGCACGACACCCTTATAGTAGTTTATTGGAAAGAGCCTTGAAAAAAGTATCCCAAATGCATGAGATACCAATATCTACAATATCATTCTGTCTCTCTGACAACGATGAGCTCCACAAGCACATGATGCAGCTGAGCAGCTCCCTTAAAACCAATGCATGAATGCTTTAAAGAGAGTGTATTTCTCCTCAAGCTTTGCATGTGCAGTAAGTAGCATCTTTGAATTTTTGCTGCTTGTGCCTAAGCAGGCTAGCTTTCCCAAGTCAAGCACACCATCCCTTGATTACAACTTAGTACTCACACATGCATAAGCAGAAGAAACAACAAACAAAATGCAAAAAGTTTGAATGTTTTTGTACCTATTTGCATATTAATTAAAAAAAGTTAATTAGAATGCAAGTTAAAAGAATGCAACATAGACTGATGCTTTTATGTAAATGTCAGTAACATCATATATGTAAGAAATAGAGGGCAAGTTTAGGTTTTTATTTTATGGGCTATTATCTTTGTGGTTTTATTTGCCTGATGTTTGCTTATAAATCAACTTGACAGCCCCAAAACAGCCTATACAGAAGGGACGGGAAGCCAACAAAACGTATTTTGGTTTTAGGGATGTTGAAATAGAATTATGAATATAACTTAACAAAAGTATTATGGGCATGTAGGTAAAATATTTATTTTGAAAGGTAAAGCTCTGACCATTCCATCCCTCTGGAAAGGGAGAAGGGCAAGTTCGTAATCCTCCGAGCATCAGTATCCATGTCATAAATCACAAAGTTTAGGCTCCCAATTGTGGGCGCATCATCTCTTTGATTTATCACTTATGATGTTGACATGCACATTAACGTATCAAGGGAGTAGGAGGAAATGCCATGTTGCAAGTCAGATTGCAGAACTATGGGATGCATAAATTTTGGAACTCAGGTAAAACACAATGTCCTAAATTATTAGATTGTTATGCTATATATATAAAGAAGATTAACAAAAAGGTTTCCCAAATAAACCTTAATTATATCCCCATTAAAATAGGCTTTTTTTTGAGAAATTTGAAGGGCATACCCAGTACTCTTCTACTTGGTAACCACATGGAAGGGAGGGGAAGCACATTGAAGCTATTATTGTTTATGGGACATCAAAAAAGAACTATGAAATATAATTTGACAAAAGTGACATGAACATTTAGGTTAATTTTCTGTCCTGAAAAGCTGCAGCACCAATAGCCATGAAAAGCCATTCCAAATTCCGATTGAGGTTTCAAAATCAGATGAAAGTCTGCATTTGGACACTATCAAATTATTAAGGTACTTTTAACCCTTCAAACGGAGCTTTTGTCACATATTTCTTTATGTAAAAATTGAGTTTTCAAGATTGACATTGCTCAACAACACTAGAATTTAAAGTTATGAACTTATGATTTGCTTAGGCCATTGAATGCCACATGAGGTTTTATCGTGTTTTTGGTTGAATAAATTTGATATGTTGTGGATTTACTGTCGAGCTTAGTTAAAAGTTCTATGATGATAACTTCCTTTGCCATTTATTCTTATTCTATGAGTTAGTCAATCATATTTATTATTTTCTTTGTTAAAAATTGAAATGGACTGGATTGCCAAAGTGATATGGTCTATCACTTTTTAATATTTTAGATAACTATCAAGAGAGTTTCTATCTATTATGGAAAATTGATTTTATATACCCTATAATGCTTGAAATTTGGAGAAATATGGCTATTGTTTATTTCTCGAAAAAATATGACCAAAAGTTTTGTTAGAATCAAAATACCTCCTGCTCTAGATTGCGGACTATTTTGTTTAAGTTTGTCGCTACAAAAGATTGATTTGAATAACATTCGTTCAAGGTTGAAAACATATGTGATAAAAAAATTAGATCCGTGATTGAGTATTATTTGAACCCCAATCGAAAATTAATCTTTCATATTCATGGTTTGAACAAGGTTTGAATAAGAGATTATTAGAAAAAATTTTAAAATAGTTAGAATTGTAGGTTCTTGTAATGTTCATTCAATATTCGAATAAGGTTTGAACTTTTTAAACAATAGAGTATAGTATAGAAGATTACAATTATAATAGCTATAATACAATGGATTATAAGGCAAAAACAACAAAGGATAAAATTTTATAAGAAGCCTTATATTAAATTAAAGTAGCTATACTGACATTTTGAGTATAACTGCAACATCTATAACTCATCAAGACAAAAAATTAGATACAACCGACTACAATAAGAACATTTATAGCACAGTTATATCACTATATAATGCCTAGATTTGATAATATCTATATCACTGTAAAGTGCTCAAATCTGACTATATATATATATATCACCATAAAATGTGCTCTTGAAGATCTTTAGATTTGAAATCATTTTCATCAAGCAATAGCAAATGTGCTCTTGAAGATCTTTAGAATTGAAATCATTTTCATCAAGTAATAGCAAATGTTTTCTCAATTGTAAATTCAAGCCAACAAGCTTTGCATTGATCTTCAGTAGCATATCCATTGAAATCGCATATCTATTGAAATCAGTTGCACATCCACTGAAAGCAACATAATGCCTCCCTACATGTATGATTAACATCCACACATTAAGATATTCTGTGCTTGCCTCTCATATTTAACACGATGATGTCATTAGTTTCAAATGGCTCAAAAAACCTTATAAAATTTTCCACCATACCCCTAGCTCTTTACGTAAGTCAAGCATGCATTTGCATGTATAGTAAGACAACTCAAATGGGTTAAATCACAAAGGGGAAGCAGAGTACAAAATAATAAATTCAAATTTTGGTTGAAATTCATCGAACACATGATTGAAACTTGATCAACCTTGCTAGAGGTTGTTTAAACAATGTCCTAGTATTGATTGAAACTTTTAGTCCTTGATCGAGCTATATGAATTATGATCAAATCTTTTTCGACTATTGTTTGATCATAGTTCTGAAATATAAAGAAGCTTTGAAGAATATTTGATCATGTGCCAATCATATTTCAATCAAGGGTAGAATATGTTTTGAGCAATATTTGAAGCTAGTAATCTCATATATAATATCTTTTTAGGTTTAGGGTTCAAATTATGAACGTATAACATTGCTAACTTTCAACGACAATCGCCGGCTAGCCAGAGTCAGAGATGGAGATGGAAATATTGCATTAAAACTTTGTCTTAGAATTATCACTTACGAATGAGAATAACTGGAGAAGAAGGCCTTCAGATTTCAAAGGGTTGATCAATTTCTTGCATGAAAGGTCCCTTGTATAAATTAGAGCACCTCTTTGAATCTGGGATTATTTTGGTTTGAACTTAACCTTCGGACATTTTCTCCAAGAAAAGAAATAGTGGAAATAGTGGGCATATTTCTCTAATTTCGGGCATTATAGTTTATATAAAATCAAACTTACCAATTTTAAATTATCTTAGTTCTGTTGTAAGGCGGCTCTTTAATGTTTGTTGTGTATTAGCTTTGATTTTCTTATTCATTGAGGAGATTCGAATAAAAGCTTCATTTATGATGGTTTAAAATAATTTCCTTTTAACTGATTTAGTTTGCTGTGGCTGTGGAATCTGATATGTATTTTTTGAAATAGGGGAAGCACTAATTACTAAAACTTCTTAAAACATCTTTTTCTTAGTTTTCTGGAGTGGTAAGGGTTGGAAACGAGTGAACAACGTTATTAAATTCGATGTGTAAAAAGGTTATTTGTATGACAACAAACATTTTAAAATTAACAGGTGTGTGAGGATCTTATAATTGATTACATTTGTATTCAATAAATATATGCTTGCTATTTATCACTACTTCAATTTGCTTTCTTCTGCGACATCTAAAAAAGCAATGACCAACTTGTTAGACTGGTTCAGCCGGGCTCGTCCTCTGCTATTCTAGGCGGAAGCATTCTGCCTCCACAGTAGTCCGCCCCCCTTTGGGGGTGGGGTCCATGAGTTAATGTGGAAATTAAAAGGGGGATTAGGAGGGAAATTCAAATTAGGAGGGCTGTTTTAGGTATTTTGCTGTTTTTTTATGCTTTAATAAGGATTGTAAATCGGGGGTTTGGTTATCTTGTATTTGTTGAATTTTGGAGGGTTCTTAGGATTTTGTTTGGGCTTCAGCCGCCGGCTAGAGATTGGGAGAGCCGAATCCTCCTCTCCAATTGAGGATCCATTTTATCTTATTTGTCTTTCTCCTATTTCATCAATTAAAAGAATTTTTTTTCTGTTATTTCTCTTAATTCTTCTTGGAGATTGTATAACCTCCTCTCCAATCGAGGATTTATTGTATCTTGTTTGTCTTTCTTCTATTTCATCAATTAAAAGGATTTTTCTTCCGTTATTTCTCTTAATTCTTCTTGGAGATAGTATTTGGAGTGCTGTAATTAAATTTCAGCAAAAGAGAATTGGATTTCTGCATCCACTTCTTAACCCAACTCATTTATAATACCGAGTGTCCTGGTCTTCTTATACTTTTCTCTGCATGGCTGTATTTTATCATCTTTATTGAACTCGTTTGGTAGATTTTTACGACTTATTTCTAATTTGTAATCATAGCAAGATGGGTTTGTATAAATGAAGGCTGGTGCTCGTGCTGGTTGTTCGATCAGCGTCTCCAACAAGTGCAAGACCCCCTGGTGGAAAATCATATTAGGTACCAAACAAATGGATTTTAAGGAGAGGGAGCAATGTGAGGAGCGCGAGATGTCTTCCTGCATGGCATTGGCTGAGGATGCATGCATCACTTTTGCCAAGCAAAAATGCATACCTGCATTTCAGGAAGCAAGAATTGCCACTGAAAGCTCATCAGAAGTTGGAAATGCTGCACTTGAGCGAGTCACAGTGGAAGAGGGGTCAACCAACTACAAAGGTTCTAAGCTAATGATGGGTTCTTTTGTTGACAGCACTTCTTAAACTGTTTTTAATGTGCTTTTTTGTGCTGCTTACGATGTTTGATTTGTTTTCTAACGTACTTAGTCAGGTAGAGAATGCTTATAACAAGGAAAAATTAGCTTTTCTTATTGGGAAAGCTATCTATGGTCCTCACATGCCAATTGTCATTGTGACATGAGAAAATGGAAATAGTCAGTACAGGTGAGGAAAAGGGAAATCAGATAGCGGGTTCATGTACCTTCTTTTTGGAAAATGCTTTGGAGAGCCTTGATTTCTAACCCGGTGTGATCCTTGGTCGGTCAATCATAATTGTTTGTTCATTAAAATTGCATTAAAAATGTTGACTGGCCAAGATTTCGTTGTCCAAGATTGTTGGTGAACTTAGATTTTTAGTTCAATCTTTGATCATAGCTCACAGCAGGCTTTACAAGTGCAGACGTGTGTTGTGCCATGTTTTCTTGTTTTGTTTGCAATCTTTCTATTTCCATTTTTGTTGTCATTCCATGGAACTATCAGGCTCTCGAAATGGAGAAATTATTATGTGCGGTCACCGGATGTCATCCGGAGGTGAATCATGACGCGCCACATCATTTTTTGTTGTGTATCAATATTGTGTACCGGGTGATATGGTGCATCCTGATTCGCTTCCGGACGGTCCGGTGACTGCATAGAATAATTTCTTCCCGAAATGGCTGTATGATCCTTTATACTTGTAGAAAACTAATTATTTATTCAAGTCTTGAACCTACATTAAAAAAGAAAAAGAACAACCTGGTTTTTATGTTGCTTTTGTTTAGTGATGTGATACTCAATTTGGATCCTCTTCAGTTATATCAAGATAACTGCACCATATACTGTTTACTACACACAGCATTTCATTTTAATTTGTATGGCTCGATTTGAAACAATCAAATTGTTTCAAAATCAGCTTCGAAATCAATGAACAAGATTTAATTATATGGCTGGATTTAATGATTGCTAATTGCCCTCATCATGGTGGACCTGAATCCATTAATTAGCTATATCTAGATTCTAGACTGCACAAAGTTTCAAACATGAACAGAATTTGTTGAATATAGGTACAATATCACAAGAAGATCAACCAATAGAAAAATTATTATGTGGATAATAGATAAAATTTCAATGTGCTTGATGTGTAACTGTGTATTCATTGTATACTTAATTTAAAAAATATATATAATTATCTGCTATAATACTACACATTAAGAATATTTGTTCATACATACTTAAGCTTTTTTGGGGATAATTTTCTCACTGTATTTATTAAAAAATTACTTCAGATTATTAAGAAAATTATACCAAATAAAGCCTTAATAATTTTTCCAGCAAAACAACAATAAAGTTATGATAAATTGTGAAA
>CM034310.1:29588333-29647712 GCA_019925795.1 Dendrobium chrysotoxum
CGGGTTATGATCATATTTTCCCCTTTTAGTGTACCTATGTGTATACAAATTAGAGTGCACATGTGCGGGGGTATTTTGGAATATTTGTACACGCCTTCTGTCTGCTTGTACGAAGGTTGCAGAGATCCGGTGGCGTGTTAAATTCTTTTGCTTGAAGGGGACAGATGCATCTACTTGCATGATGAATTCTCATCCTCAATATTCACTTCCAATCGATTGCATATGCCTTTCAGTTTTCGTCATTTGTAGGTTTCACTTTCTCGTTTGAATGATGATATCGACTATCATTGCACTTGTCATATGCCCTTGTATCTAAAACAATCGTCCCAGACCATCAATTGCTTGAGTCTTCATTATCACCTATATTCTGATGTCGGTCGCAAGGCGTTATTACAAGCATTATTAACCTTCTCATGCATATTGACCAGCGGGTCATTACATTCATCACATATAAAACTTCAGTATTTGCAGGGAATTGCATATTGCCGGTCATTTGGATGATCTCCACAAATTTCTTTGTCCAAAGGTTCCATGGCATGACTTGTAAATAAGTTGTATCATTCAACATTTTCGTCATTGCTTGTCGACAAGTTATGATTACGAACTCCTTATCTCCACATGTTGTTTGCAACATACATAATGATTCCATACAAGTCTTCGTTTGATTTTGAGCAAATTATATTCATTGAGATTCAACATAAATCTTTTGTTGTTTCGTTGATTTCTTATTTACATGACCAATAACTTGTCATTAACATTTATGGTTATAAGGATGATCATGCATTCATTAACTTGAAGTTCGGTTCCCTGCGGTCCATATTGTTCAAGTCCTTTGTTGTTCAAATTTGGATTCAAGTTCTCATTTAGTTCATTTAAGATTCAAATGAAGTCCAAATCTTTGTCATTTGTAAGTCCCCTGTTGTCCTTGTAGTTCATTCATTTGAGCTCGAATGTTCAATGTCAAGTCCGCTGCAGTCCAATATGTATGTCCAGTTTAATGTCATTGGCTCAAGTTCAAATTCACTTAAGTTCACATGAGGAGGCTCAAGTTCAAGCTCATGTTCCCTGTTGTCCAAAATGAAGTCCTTTTGCACTTTGTTCAGATGTCAAATCTTTGTTCATCTCATTTGATTTGCAAGTCCATTTATTGTTTAAATTGAGTTAAAATCCTTTTGTTTGCTCAAATTAGAGTCCAAGTTCGAGTTCAAATTGTCCAAGTTTTGTCCAAGTTAGGTCTTTTGCTTCACCGGAAAATTCGGCAGCCTCCCGGCGTCTCCCCCGTTTAGGGGAAATTTTTGGGAAACTGGGCCACCCCACCACGCTACAAGAGCGTGTATGGTTGGTGTCGTATGACACCGTGGCCAAATATCTTTTCATCCCACCACGCTCCGAGAGCTTGAATGGGGTCTTCAAAAGTACCGTATGAACAACACAGTGGCTCTCCCCACCACGCTACAAGAGCGTGTATAGGGCTTACCCACCTCGCCGTATGCGCCGCACCGGGCTCCCTCCTACCGTGCTACGAGAGCGCGTATAGGTGGTTCTCCGGTCCGCCGCAAACGACGAGAATGGGATTTTGGTGATTACCCGCCTCGTCGTAGGCACCGCACCGGGTTTCCTCCCACCGTGCTACTAGAGCGCGTATAGGGGGTTTGCCGGTCCGCTGCAAACGACGAGAACGAGAATCTGAGTTTGAAAATTATACCTTTAGGGTCGGCGGCGATGGCAAAATGCAAAATTACCCAAAAACCCCTTCCTCCTCCACTTCCTTTTTTTTAAAATTTTCTCTATCTGTTTTTTTGTCTTCTTTTTTTTATTCATCATTTTTATGCTCCTTTCCACTTTTTTTTTTTGAAATTTTCCTCTCACTTTGTTTTTGAAAACTCTTTCTTCTTATTTTTTTTTATTCCTCTGCCCCTAGCTTCATCTTGGAGGTTTCTGCATAATTTGCTAGATAATTTATGTCTCCCCAAACAATCTCAAATTTTTGCAGAATCAATAGCTGAGAGAACAAACAGGTAAACTTTATCATTGATCTTTCCAGTATTTGGGTATTGGGCTTCCATCTAAGACAACTGCCTTCTCCGGTCTCGTCACTTGCTTGCCAGCAACCACTGAAAAGAAAGACTCAGCTTCTCCCATTCCAGTTGAGCCTCCTTTGTTACCGTTAAATAAAATTTGGACGCTACATTGATCTTCTTCTTTTTCTTCTTGCTCCACCCTCTTCCTTGCTTGATCATCTTGATCTATGTTGACATCTTGAAACTGCTCCTAGCTTCTGCCATTTGCTTGGACTAGAAGAGAGCAGGTGCGTAGAGCATTGAATGGTGAGTGGAATATGGTGGAGAGGAATAGAACAAGAAAGCTCATCTAACTAGAACATAACTTGAGGTATCTTCTTGCTGCCATCGAGGTGCTCAGTCTCCTCTGTTGGAGCTTAGGCAAATAAAATAATGAAAAGGATGGGAGGTTGTAATAATTTATAAGGAAGAGCTGGAAATTATTAGAAAGTAGCAGCTAATGGAAGATTACGAAATATAAAGTGTAGGTTGGGCTTTTCACGGCAGGGGAGGGATTCCAATGAGAGGCTTGGTTTCAATTGCTTCTGGTTCGGTCCCCACAACTCCAAAAACTATTTTTTTACCTTTTTTTTTTAGTGACGGTACCGAGTTCTGTCTTTCTGCTCTTAGAACCTATCTGAGAAGCATCAGTGCTGTAGAAGTCAGTATAATCTTGCCTCTTTGTTGATCTATATGCTTACTCATTAGTGAACAATCCTTGTACTTGGGTGGCTTGCTGCCCTTTGGGTGCCTAATGGAAGTATCAGTAATTGATATTTGAGGAGCTTACATTCTACATCATGGTTGAAGAGTTTGCTTGCTTCTGCACTAGAGGTGGCTCTGCTGGTTGTACAGGAGGTATGCAACTATTACTCTGGAGGTTGAGTCCAGGTGAGTGAGATTGATGGTTAGAAGTGCTTGTAACCAGATCCGCTGAATGAAGGAGATCACCTAAGGAAAAAAAAGTGAATCAAGGAGCTGTAAGTGTTTTGTTGGGCCGCTTGGAGGAAAACGAACAGGAGATAGCTTGGATTGGGAGAAAGGTAGGTAGGCTGCTGTGAAGGAACGTCATGTGGGCTTGTGATTGGCAGAAGAAAGGTGGATGAAGGCAGAGAGGTGTTTGGCTCCTTGCAGGTGACGAACAGAGAAGAGGAAGAGTGGGATAGAGTCGGATAACAGGGATTTCAGAATAGTGGAAGAGGTGGAACCAGCTCAGATAAGCCTTTTTTTGTTGTTAAAAGAGAAGGAGCTTATAAGCGGCAAAGTGAAAACCTCTCCGTAAAGATCCATTCCGCTTCATCTTATCATCGAAAGCCAGCTGGGAGCTTGATTGACGGACGAAAAGAGGTAACATTGACCGCATTAATTTGCTACTCTGACTTCTTTCTCTGTTTGGATTTCTGCTTCTTGTTAAAACTCTACAAGTATTTGCTCAATTGATGATTAGTCATTAATGAATTAATTTAAGATGACAGGACCTCATTAGTCAAGTCAACAATTGCCTCGATTGACATATTCTCTCGATTTGCGTGCAATCTTGCCTCGTTTACGTGTCAATTTCGTCGAATATCAAAATTGGACAAATTAATAGTGGATTTAGTGTATTGTCGACGTTCCGGTCACGACGACGCAGTCCGTTTACGATCGGATGTTGTCTGGGCACAAATTTGTGTATTTTTACATGGGGATTACCTCGATTTGCGTGCACCACCTTAATTGAACAAATTGGTAGTGCATTTAGGGTATTGCCGACGTTCCGGTCGCAACGACGCAGTCCGTTTCGCGATCGGACTTCATTTGGGTAGCGCCAAGGCTAATTTTTCTCGAAATCTGTGCCACCAATCCTCGATTTGCGTGCACCACCTTAACTGAACAAATTAGTAGTGCATCTAGGGTATTGACGGCGATCCGGACGCACTGGCGAAGTCCGTTTGTCGATCCGACGTCATTTGGGTACAAGTTTGTATATTTTTGCATGGGGATCGCCTCGATTTGTGTGCACCACCTTAACTGAACAAATTGGTAGTGCATTTAGGGTATTGACGGCGATCCGGACGCACTGGCGAAGTCCGTTTGTCGATCTGACGTCATTTGGGTAGCGTCGAGCATCATTCGTGTTTTGTCTCGAAATTCATGCCACCAATCTAGATGATCCAAAAGATAGTTCCTGAGTATTTGTAATATTCTGAATGCAATGACGAGGTCCGTTTTACGATCGGACTTCATTTGGGTAGTGCCCAGGCCTCTTTTCCTCGATAAGCGTGTTGCCTCGAGATTCGTGCTCCAAATTCGGATAACCCAAATTGAATAAACAAAATATAGTTTTTGGAGGTTGACAACATTCCGGACGCAATGACGAAGTCTGTTTGTCGATCTGACGTCGTTTGATCAGCGTTGCGTTTTAATTTCGGGTGTCGGTCGTCCCTTTTGACCGATCTCATCCGATTCGACTTCGAGGGGTCTCGACCTAGCAGAATTTGAGGTTCTGATCACAATGCCACTGTCCGTTTGGCATTCAGAGATCATTTGACCCTTCAAGTAAGGTGTCGGACCAACCCGCGCACTACTCGGTTCATCATTTTTGTCTTTTTATGCGTGGTTTAGATATAGTGGTCAACAAATGCCCCCCAACAAATGTGGTACACGTCTACAGTGAACCACGTTTGTTGTAAGCTGATTGACCTTGTGGGTCTCCAAATATTTGCTTTGGATGTCACATAAAGATCTTCATTTAGTGGGTCTCCAAAAGTTTACTTGGATGTCACACTAAGATTGTCATTTAGTGGATCTCTAAAAATTTGCTTGGATGTCACACTAAGATTGTCATTCTGTAGATCTTCAAGAGTCTATCCATGTGTCTTTATAGATCTTTAGATGCACTTGTAGTCATCAATAGGATTGACATGCTGGCTTTAGTTAGGTAGGGATCCAAAAGATACTGAGAGTACTTTATACCCAGATCCCTAGAGTGTTACTTCGTAGATTAACGATAGTATATAGCACTGCCACTTTCTGTTCTTCTTTTGGCACCACTGTTTTCTTAGTTTCTAGCAATTTAGCAATTGCTCAGTATTTCTAAATTCACCAGTTGGTGGGACTTTGCAGTCTCTTGTACTTATACTTCTTGCTGATGACACATCCAGTTTATGGAGGATCTTCCATTCTTCTCTTCTTTAACTGTATTTAGGCAAAAAAAAAATTTAAATATTTATTTGGGGATCTCGGCATGCGGCACGATGTCGACCCAAATAAATATTTAAAATGCCCCCAGTCTTTAGGGACATTTGTAGATGTCATTTAGGATGCTTCTTTTTGTAGCTTTGGATTGAGACATAAGATTTTGATTTCTCCTGTTCTATGCTTTGTGCGGCGAACATTGATGGAGAATTGCCTGATTTGTCTTTATTGATTTGTCCGGTTTTTTTTTTTTACCTTTTACCCTTTGCTTCTTGCTTTAGCAGGCTTGGCGAAGGAGTAGATGCTGGCGACCAAACCCTCTAGGTTTATACTAGGTCAGTGGCGAACAGTCATCGGTCAAGAGCTTTGTGCGCAACAGACTTGATGATGAAATCCTCTTAGTTCAGCCTTAGGCTCTATGTGAACTATGGGATAATTTCTTCAGTCCTTTGCTTTGTGCTTTAATGGACTTGTTGAAGAAAAATTCCTTCGATTCTCGCTTTATGCTTTACGGATTTGTTGAAGGATTTTGCAGGTTTCGGATTTGATTGATAATACCAAATGTAGGTATTATCTTAATCCTTAACCATTTGAGGATACTTTAATCTGAGTCACTTGAGTTCATCAGATTGGGCGAGCTGGAATTTGACAGCTCTTCGTCCTCTGGTTGCTGAGATGGGGGTTCCTCTACTACGGCCTTTTTTATGGCGTGTTAAGTAGATGGAGCTGCCAGCGATCCGGCCAAATTTGGGCTTGTTGGATCCGACCTTTTACACCCATTCAGGCTTCAGACTTGAGTTAGGGGAAATGTGCTTCCCAATGCTGATTTTGCTGAAGTTGGTAGATTTGGAGTTCTCCTTTGTGGTTGAAGATTTGGAGCCTACGCACATTCGGTAGTTGCTCGAGATTTCTCCTTCCCACTGGAACCTTGATTCTCCGGTCAATTAGGAGAATTTAGTAGACTACGATCACTTGAACTTGTCGAGTCGAATTAGCCTTCGTACTTCCTACAGTCCCTACTGACGGGTTGACGAAGTGGGGGTTCTGCTACTACGGCCTTTCTTGTGGCGTGTTGAGTAGACGGAGCTGCCAGCGATCCAGCCACATTTGGGCGTGTTGGATCCGACCTCTTACTCCCACTCGAACCTTAAGCTTCAGGCTGCCGAAAGACTTCAGGTTGTTCTGGCTCAATTTGTTAGAGTGTAGTTGCAAAAGTCTCTTTCTGACCTTTGAAATCTTGGTTTGTTGGAGAAGGTGGTGCCTCGATTTTTTGAAGCTCACCTGTATATACTTTGAAAAGAATTCGTTGTATTCTTCAGTATAAACGAATATTTGCGTTGGTGATTTTAAATATTTATTCGGGGATCTCGGCATGCAGCGCGATGTCGACCCGAATAAATATTTAAAATGTCCCTTGTCTCGCAGGGACACTTTAGAATAGAATAAATTTGAAACTTTGTGATTTTAAATATTTATTTGGGGATCTCAGCGCATAGCACGATGTCAACCCAAATAAATATTTAAAATGCCCCCTGTCTCTGAGGGTAGTTGTGAGCGTTGTTTAGCCACTGGCTGGAGCTAATGGTCGTAGCCTCAAACTTTAGGGATTTTGGCTTTTTCCTGTCCTATGCTTTGTGCGACGGACTTGATGGAAAGTTTGCAGGTTTCGGATTTGGTTGATAATACCAAATGCAGGTAGTATCCTGATCCTTAACCATTCGAGGAGACTTCAATCCGAATCACTTTAGTTCATCAGATTAGGTGAGCTATGATTTTGATAGCTCTTTGTCCTCTGTTTGCTGAAATGAGAGTTCCTCTACTACAACCTTTCTTATGGCGTATTGAGTAGATGAAATTGCCAGCGATCCGGCCATATTTGGGCGTATTGGATCCGGCCTTGTACACCCATTCGGGCTTCAGACTTAAGCTACGAGAAATATGCTTCCCAATGCTGATTTACTGAAATTGGTAGATTTGGAGCCCTCGGTGGTTAAAGATTTGGAGCCTACGAACATTTGGTAGCTGCTCGCGACGCCCTCTTCCCACTGGAACTTTGATTCTCCGGTCAATTAAGAGTCTTGTGGACTACGACTACTAAATTCGTCGAGTGCATCGAGCTCTTTCATTCTCAACCGAGCATTTTGCTCTTGAGTGATCTCATTCTGGATAGCGACTCGAAGAGACGGTAGTTCGACTTCTAGTGGCAAGACGGCTTCAGCCCCGAACACTAGTGAGTAGGGAGTGGCTTTGGTTGGTGTTTTATAGGTTGTACGATATGCCCACAATGCTTCCGCCATCTTTGTATGCCATTCTCTTTTGTTCTTGGTGAGGATCTTCTTCAACAATTTCACCAGTGTCTTGTTGAAGGCCTCTGCCAAACCATTTGCTCTTGGGTTGTATATAGACGAGTACCGCCAGTCAATCTTGTGACGATCTACAAACTTGTAGATTTGTGTACTCTTGAATGCTGTGCCATTGTCTGAGATCATGCGGCGTGATACACCGAATCTGTAGACGACGTTGTGGGTAAAGAAGTTGATCACGTGCTCGGACGTAACTTCCCTGAACGGTGCCGCTTCTGCCCACTTAGAAAAATAGTCTGTTGCTGCCAGAATAAAGCGGTGCCCTGCCGATGACGGCGGGTCTATTGGCCCAATTATGTCAGTGCCCCAACATTCAAATGGCCAGGATGCAATTGTTGGATGTAGTGGATTTGGTGGTTGATGAATAACATCACCATGAATCTGACACTCGTGGCATCTCTTAGCGTGGTTGATACAATCTCCCACCATCGTAGGCCAGTAATAACCCATTCTTTTAATTTTAGCGGCCATCTTGGGACCTGACTGGTGTGCTCCACAGAGTCCTTCGTGAACTTCTGTCACCACTTTATCAGCTTCCTTAGTCCCTAGGCACCTTAGCCACATTTGATCAAAAGCCCGCCGATATAGCGTATTATTGACAAACGCGTATCGCAATGCTCTTTTTCTAATTTGTGCAGCCAGAGATTTATCTGTTGGAAGTTTACTTTCTTTGAAGTAGTCGACGAATGGTTGCCTCCAATCGTCTTCGACTTCAACATCTAGGCAATCCAACCACGACTCTGAGAATCTACCAGTTCTTCGTCTTTTTACTGCTGGACGTTCCCCTGGTTGATTTTTAATAGTGATTTGTTGGGGAGGTTGAGGATCAACCGGGGTTGCATCCTGTTGGCTTGAACCTGGTATTCCCTCTGCTTGCGGGAATTGTAGGGTTGCTGGCTCTAAGACCCGACGATTTTCAACCGCAATGAATATAGGTGGCTTTTTGTCTTCATTTGCAAGCTCCTTGGCCAGTTTGGCTAGACAATCTGCTTTTGCATTCTGTCCTCGAGGAACTTGAGTTATCTTGACATTCGGTATTTGTTTTAGAAGCTCGAGAGCTCGTCGGTGGTAGTGGGCCAATTCAAGTTTGCAAATCTTGTAAATGCCCAGAACTTGATTTATCACAAGTTGAGAATCACCGAAAATTTGGAGATCTGTGATTTGGACATCAATTGCAATCTCCAGTCCTGCTATTAGAGCTTCGTATTCGACTTCATTATTGGTCCGAGGTTCCGTTAAACTGAACGAGAATCTCATGATACCTCCCTCAGGTTCTATGAAGACAAGACCGATGCCAGCTTGGGCCTTTGCAAGATTTGGAGGTTTGGGAGACTTGATAGACGATGCCCCATCAAAGTACATCTCCCAAAATGGTACCTTTTCTTCTTCATCAACTTGCATGATTTGTTCATCTGGCAAATCATCATTGAGCGGAGAGTCAGCTGGGATTGGATGTGCGGCGAGGAAATCTGCCAAAGCTTGTCCCTTTACTGCTTTCTGTGGCATGTACACTATATCAAATTGCAGTAATAGCACTGCCCACCTTGCTAAACGACCTGTCAACGCTGGTCTTGTCATCAAGAACTTCAACGGATCGATCTTTGATATCAAGGTGATTTTGTGAGACAATATATAATGGCGAAGTTTCTGAACTGCAAAAATTAGCGCCAGGCAATGCTTTTCAATCGGAGAATAATGTATCTCTGCTCCGATTAATCTCCGACTGATATAGTAAAGTGCATTTTCTTTGCCCTCTTCATTATGCTGGGCCAACAATGCTCCGAGGGACTCTTCTAATGCAGCTGTATACAGTATAAGAGGCTTCCCCGGAATTGGCGCTGCGAGAATGGGCGGATTTAACAGATATCTCTTGATACTGTCAAATGCTTTTTGACATTCTTCATCCCACTTGAAACGAACGTCTTTCTTCATCAATTTTGAAAATGGCTGGCACCTACCCGACAGATTCGATATGAATCGTCGAATGAAAGCCAGTTGCCCTTGCAAGGAGCGGAGTTGACGGAGGCTTCTAGGCGGTGGCATCTCTATAATCGCCTTGATTTTATTGGGATCAACTTCTATGCCTCGGTGACGAACGACATAGCCAAAAAATTTACCGGAGGAGACCCCGAAAGCACACTTAAGAGGATTCATCTTTAGATCGAACTTCCTGATTCTTTCAAATACAACCCTCAGGTCATTTAAGTGATCCTTTCGATCTATGCTCTTAACGACCAAGTCGTCTACATAGCATTCGACCTTCTGATGTATTAATTCATCAAAGATATGGGTCATTGCCCGTTGGTAAGTGGCACCTGCGTTCTTCAAACCGAAGGGCATGACCGTGTAACAAAAAATGCCGATGGGCGTTCTGAATGATGTATGCCTTTCATCCTCATGAGCCATCTTGATCTGGTTGTATCCCGACGATCCATCCATAAACGAGAACATGTCATAGTTTGACGTGTTGTCTACCAGGAGTTCGGATACAGGCAGCGGAAAATCGTCTTTTGGACACGCTTTGTTGAGGTCCCTGAAATCAATACAGATACGAATCTGTCCATTCTTCTTCTTGACAGGGACAATATTGGCGATCCAATCGGCATATTTTTCTTCTCGGATGAAGCCCGCCTCTATGAGTTTCTTTGTTTCTGCAATCACCTGTTCTTCAATCTCCAATCTCATTCTCCTTGGAGCTTGTTTGACTGGTGCTGCATCTGGTTTGATTGCTAACCTGTGAACTGCTACATCAGGGGATAAGCCAGGCATTTCAGCATATGTCCAGGCAAAGCAGTCCCTGAATTCACAGAGAAGTTCTTTAATTTCTTCCACTTGATCTTCTGACAGAAGGGAACTAATGAAGGTTGGGCGAGGGTCATCCTCGGTTCCCAAGTTGACTTCTTTTAGTTCGTCCATAGTGGTTGCCTGTCCACCATCTTCAAGCTCTTCTGGTGCAGGCTTGGCCTCTAGAGGCTGATCATCGTAATCCTCAGCTTCGTAGGCTTCTTCATCAGGAACATCATTGGATTCAACTTCCCTGCAAGTGATGATTCGGCAAGTCTCCTTCCGGATGCATTTTCGCCTGACGAATCCAATACCTTTATATGCATTCATCTCCTTCCGCCGCATTGGACGTGGATTCCTTCCATACCAGAGACTTAGGCACATACGAAGTTGTCGCTTGGGGGTGGGAACATTGATCCACTTTCGCAACATTCTTTGAATACCTTTGGTATTAAACCTAGGTAGCCTCGTAGGTAGTAATTCTTCAGAATCGATGAAGACATGGTCCCAATCACGATTCACTTCTTCATCCTTTCCTACGGAGTAGAATATATTCCCTGACTCGATCCCCTTTCTGATTGGAGGCAGATAAAGGGTTACAAGTTCTTCAACTTTATGCACATCTCGTCGAATTATTTCTTTAAAATACTGTAGGGGAATACGAGTGACTACGAGCACGCTATCTGAGATTGACAGGCTATTTATTCTTCTAGAGAATACCTCTTGTACCGTGTTCATATAGATAGAGTCGTAATCATAGTCATCATTTGAATATGCGACCTCCCTACTCCATTCGTCCATCGAATGACATACCCTCTGGGATTTTGTAGGGGTGACATTATCTTCATCTGTGTCGCTCCCAAGGTGAGGTACACATTTCCTTTCTTTAGAAGTGGAAGTGGTAGCTTCTTTGGGAAGAGTCGGCGTTGCCTTCTTTCTCCCCATTTGTCTTTTCTCACCTTTATGTTCAGGTTGCTTTGCACTCTTTGGGTTAGATTCTTGAGCCTTTAGAGAGCTTGACAGTCTTTGCTTCTTTGGCATGAAATACTGCGCCTCTTCATAGACTGTTGATTCATGGACTGTAAAGGGTTGGATGTCACCGGAGATTCTGAACTCCTCTTCATCCCTGAGATACTTCATGCACTGGTGTAATGTTGACGGGACAACGCCATATTCATGCAGCCAGGGGCGACCCAGGAGCGCCTTGAATGAAGTATCCGCATCAATCACATGGAATTTGGCTTCTGTGTGAAATTCTCCAAATACAAGAGGGAGCATAAACGATCCAAGGGTTTTCTGCCCTTTCTCGTTAAAACCATGTACCATAAGCTTATCTGGCCCGAGGTGCTCTACGTTGAGGCACAACGAACTTAGTGCTTTTAAGCTCATGAGGTTGATGGAGGATCCAGGGTCGATCAGAATTCGACTGATTACCAAATCGTCACTCTCTGCAGTAACATACAGAGGTCGATTGTGGTCTGCCGTCCCAAGCATCATGTCGTCCTCAGTAAAAGTGATGAACGGTTCATTTCGAGCTTGCAGGACCTTAGTCAGGTTGCGCTCAGCGAAGTACGCCTCATATCTTTCGGGGTCTTTGAGAGCCTGAATCAAAGTCTCCCGAAGATCCTTGGACATCACCAGAGCATCGTATATGCTGAGCTGGGCAGGGATCTTCCTCAGATGGGATAAGATATTATAATCTATTCCCTTAACTGGAGTATGTTTCTTCTTGGGATCCTCGGAGATAATGTCTTCGTTGACAACTATCTCTTTTCCCTTATCCTTATTGGATATTCCTTTCTTTGGCGGAGGTGGTAGTATCTTGCCACTTCTCAACTGCACTTGAGCGATCTCTTCTGGATCAGACTCATTTGACGGTGCATTTTCTTCAGAGTCTGCCATCGTCGCGTCTAGGGATTCATTCGTTGACTCAGAATCACCTCCCAGATTTACATGTCCTATCTGCGACGCTATATCGGGATCAGATTCATCTGTCTTTGGAAAATACAGATCCTCCTCTGAGCTGTAGTCCATTGACGATGTTGCCAGACAGGTTTCAACGATCATCTCTCTGACATATTTTTCTTTTGTCAGAGTTATTGGCGTTGCTGAAATGACCCGACAAACTTCTGTGGGAAGAGGATCCTCATCAGCCTCTTCTGCTTTGTCAATCTTGAGCTCTGACATAAAGTCAGCAAGCTTAATAGGACGCCTCCCGGTCTGGTAGTATTCATCCAGACTATCTATAATCCTTTGGGTTGCTGTTTTCTTTTCCTTGGGCTTCTTCAGTTTTATCTTCTTCTTGGAGGACTTTTTCTTTCCAGACTTTGAAGTTCCAACTTGGTTGGGAAATTGTTTAGAAGCAGACGCTCGCACCACGGGCAGAGCCTTGGGGTCTATCACCGGCTCAGTGGGAGATTTCCATTTTACACATGGAACTTCTTCAAGCTGTTTCAACATTTTCACAGTTTTCTTAGAGACCACAGTCTCCCACTGTTCTTCTTGAGCTGGCTTCTTTTCATTTTTTCTTTCTTCAACCGGGGGTACGGAGGAAGTCGTTACTACCCGAGTTGATTCTTTTCTGGGATGAGTCAGCACATTGTCGGACAATGTGAGCTCTCCCCTTCGATATTTTCTTTCAAGCCAATCCTTGAAGACATAGCAATCTTCAATTGAATGACTCATCACCCGATGATATGGGCAATAGTTTGGGTCGCCGCTATGTTTTGACTCCTCGGGTCTCTTGCACTCTGGCAGTTCTAAACCCGCTTTCAATGCTTGTCGAAATAACTTGGCGACACTTTCCCTCTTGAATGAATATTCCTTATTCATTTTGTCTTTGAGGGAGGGGAACGTTCTATCACCAGTCCCCATTGCTTGCCTCGGGCGATCCCCTCCGCCTTGGAAAGTTCGTGGCCTATCGTTCCCTCCAAGTACCAGCTTCGGTTGAGGGTTAGGGTTGTAGACTTGTTTTGGCTTTTCTTCATATTGCATCGGCTGTTTACCTTTGTCCACGTTGTGAACCACTTGTTTTCCCTTATTTGCTCTGAGGGAGGATGTAGAGTAGGTTTCACCTTTTTTTGTATCTGAAGACTTAGCCTTTTTAGTCTTATCAAAATGGCTATCTGATTTTGACAAATTCAACTTTTCAAACTTGGCCACCCTATCCAGCAAATCTTGAAATGTAGTAATTGTAGCCATGCACAGAAATGGTTGCATCTTATCGTCGATGTTTCCCATCAATAATTGCACAGCGTGTTCTTCCTCGAGTTGTTGTTCACATTTCATACTTAAATTTCGCCAACGAGTGATGTACTTGGTCACTGACTCATCTCTTCTTCTCTTATCCAAAGCGAGGTCGGCGATTGTGATCTTCTCAGTTGCGCTGGCAAATCTCTTCACAAACATTGATTCTAACTCCGCGAAAGTCTTCACAGAGTCATTGGGCAACTCAGCATACCATTCAAAAGCAGTTGTTGTCAAACTGCTGACAAATTGTCGGAAGAGCAAGGCGTCATTCCCTCCTGTATTTCCGCAAGTGGCCTTGAATTGCGCCAAGTGCTGCCTGGGATTATTGTTACCACTACCATTAAAAGTGTTGAATTTTGGAACAGAGTACCCTTTTGGGTATGACACTTGATCGTATTCCGCCGGATATGGGCGACCTCTGCCAACTAGCTTCTCCGCCTGATCAACAGCTATAATAGCCTTGATCTTCTCGGTAATAATTCCCTCGAGTTGTGCCGTCGTCACAGGCTCAGAGGTACTGGCGATATTTTGCGGAGTAGGTTGGCGTGTAATGTTATTGATTTCATTACCACCTTCAGGAGCGCCCCGTACTCCTGAGACTTGATGCATCTGGAAGTTCGGAGGATCGGCAAGAGTAGGTACGGGACCCGTGGCAGCAGTTCTCTGCATAATTTGCATCATCGCTGCCATTTGAGTTATCATCTCAGTCATCTTTTCATTCAGCAGAGAGATTTCTCTATCTTTAGCCCTCATTTGACGTTTTATATGTCTTTGCATGTCTGCCAGCGTGGCACTCTCGTCAGCAAAGGGATTCTCCTCGTCCTCTTCTCTTTCTTCTTCTGAAGAGCGGCCACCTCTGCCGATGGTGGACCCAGCCCCACGGCGACGTCGGTATACTTGCCTAACTGGCGGCTGTTGATTGTCATCATCCTCGCCGTCATCATAATAGGCCTCATCGTTGATGTTGGTGTGTCTCACCATATAAACAACTTCTATGTTCAGGCCGTCATTTATTTCTTCCATTCCTTCTTCTTCTTTCTCCTGGATTCGAATTTCAGAACGACGACGCCAAAAGACCTCTGATTCTTCATTTGTCAAGAAGATTTCCTCAACTCGCGGGCTACGGTCGAAGTTGGTTTCCTCCTGCGGCGGGGTTGGCGGGCGACGGGATCCCCTGGAGGATTCTCCAAGGTGTCGACCGTCGGAAAGGGCGTCATTGTGGGTCTTCTTTGGAACCCATTTTTGACGTATTTTATTAGCGGGGGCGGATCTTCGGGAAGCCGTACCGGATGTCACGCCCGGATCATTTCTTCTTTCTCTTTTATCTTCTCTATGAGGCCTTAGCCTCCAGATTTGCTTTCCTTTCTGTCGGGACCTTTCGGCAGCGGATCCCTGAACCCAAGGTTCAGGTGTCACGCCCCGATGCTCACCGTATGGAATTTGTTGTCTTCTTCTGCCTTCGGCTTTCAGATCAGACGATAGCCTTTCCCTCGGAGGGGTCCTTCTGGCCTCAATCATCAGTGGCCTCTGAAATCTCCTTTTCTTCAGACCCTTTTCTTTCACTGTCTTCAATACCCGGTACACCCGAGCTGACAGAGTTTCAGGTTCTTTCTTTCTTGGAGGAGCCAGGACTTCAGGCTGTTGATCCCAAAAAGATCTCTTCAGCTCCCCAGTAGAGCTATTTCTTTTGACCCATCTTAGGTCAGTAAACTTGTTCCGGATAGGAACATTGGCTTCAGGCTCTCTGGCCGGCAGATTGGATGGGTGGACAGAGGGTTGTCGCTGCTGAGCTCGCATCTCAGCATTCTTCTTTCTTCTTTGCCTCCTTGTAAGCCTTCCTCCAGATGAGGAGGCCTCAGCATCATTCTTTCTGGGTGTAGGTAACCCGTTCGGCAGAGATGTGGTATTCGCAGATAACACAGAAATCCTCCCACCAGTCACAACTCTTTTGGCAATCGGAGCCTCAGGCTGTGAAAGTCTTTCGAACACAGAAGTCCTCTTGCGAGGATTTTCAGCGGCGGTAGTGGTTCGTGACGCTGGCAGATGCGCACGACGTGTGCCAACTTCAATGGAGTGGGGCCTCTTGGCAGGCCTTTCAGGGTTCACGCCACCCACAGGAACGGCAGCGGTCCTTGCAACAACTGCGGGAAAGTCAAGACTACCAAACTGGATGGTAGCTCCGGTGTTGCCAGTATTGATCAGAGCGTTTGCTAGTTGGATGCTAGCACCGCGACCTAGTTGGACAGTAAATGCAGTGTTCTGTAGATCCATCTGCACAAATGAAAGGTAAGGGTTAGTAATCAGAATCTGATACATCACCCCACACTTTCAAAATGCAGAGACTTGCACAGAACAAAAGACAAAAGCAAATGCTCATTAGCAAGCAATTAAAAATAATATAAATTTAAAGCCATGCTGAATACACTATCTCAATGAATGCATGATGAATGTAATGATCATTTTTAGAATATTCGGAATTTTTAATTAATTAAATGATCAATATGGAGAATTCTGAAATTTTGAGCTTGTATTGATTAGCTGCTACTACAGCGTTGAGACGACTAGCCAAAGATGGAAAGAGAAACCAATCCCCAGCGGAGTCGCCAGAAATCTGTGGGCTCCGAAAATTCGGCCCCGGCCTCCGCCCGACTTTTTGCTTTCGAGGGGGGAGTTTTAACAAACTAAGTTCCGGGGTAAATTTTGGAAGGCAGATGGGTTTGTAGATAAGACACTACCCAGAGATTTCGCCCTCATTTTTGTGAGGACTTTATGATCTGAGTTCTGGTTTCCTATAGGCGCAAGCCCCTATAGTTAATTACCCCTCCCGATAACGAGAGAGAACTTTCGATTAAGGCTAGTCATCAATCAAATACGTAGAAGTACGTATATCTGGCATATAGTAGCAGCATAGGATTTGAAAGTTTAGGGATGAGTGGTTGATATTCAAAATTGAAAGTTTTCACCATTTAGCACTCAAAGCAGATGGTGGGGGAATGGATGATAGACCCGATCAAGATCCCATGGTTCCGTCATCCCGGGTCATCGTGGTCCCTGGTCTACTTAGTCAGAGGAGGTAGTCGACCCAACCTGACAGAAGGATCCTTGTCGGCAGCCATGGGTTGCTTCGTCCAAGGGTACCTTGTAGACCTGGGGGGAATATTTGCCTAAGGGGACAAATTTGAATCCACATTAGCTAACAGAGGGCTTTGTGCCCTATCGATCATATCCTATTGATTCATATCTCAAGGATTTGATGCCATTGGGGAGCATACGGGCTCTGGCCATAACCATAATATAATGGTGCCATTTGGCGGCGACCACCTGGTTCAGAGGGCCCCGAGTCATAACCGTTTATCCTGCAGTGCCATTCGGCGGCGAAACTGCCGGTTAGAGGACTCGTACCACGTCCTTGCTGGCAGGAGATTGTTTGAGAATGGATCCTAGTGATATTTTCGACTAGGCATTAGCTCTGTGTGAGCTGAGGTTATTTTCAGATTTATCCACCTCGGCAAACTATTGCGAAGGGTGGATGTGTTTTGCCTTGAATGTTTGATGATTGGATTTCAATTTCAAACATTTTTGGAATTTTTGAATTGTTTTTTGGAGATTTGGAGTATTGGGTGGTATTTGAGGTGGTATTTTGAAATGTTTGGAATAGACCCCTCCGGTTGATATTTTCATTCAACACGGCCATCATCGGGGTAGATGGGGTTATTTTTCATTCGTAGATCGAACCTTGTCCACTTTATCGAGCTGCCGACAGAGGATCAGGTTTCGTAGGCTTTATGCCTTTGCAAGTGAATTTTCTTGGCTGAAGGCCTTGGAGGCCTAATATGAATGTATAAAATAAATATCCCGGTCGACCTTGCGACCGTATATTTATTTAATAGTTCGAGCCGTGTCGACTCCTATCTATCTGCTTAGGAGGATCGGGTCGAACTTGAATTCACTTATTAACCCGCGCAGCATCCCTTGACGTCACGTGTGTACCGATAACACGCTCACCGGGGCCCATGCGGGTGTTTGGGGGCATTTTATAAATATTTATTGAACCTTGTCGACTCCTATCTGCTTGCATAGGAGGATCGGGTTCAAATCTATTGACCCGCGCAGCATCCCTAGACGTCACGTGTATACCAATAACACGCTCGCCGGGGCCCGTGCGGGTTATGATCATATTTTCCCCTTTTAGTGTACCTATGTGTATACAAATTAGAGTGCACATGTGCGGGGGTATTCTTGGAATATTTGTACACGCCTTCTGTCTGCTTGTACGAAGGTTGCAGATCCGGTGGCGTGTTAAATTCTTTTGCTTGAAGGGGACAGATGCATCTACTTGCATGATGAATTCTCATCCTCAATATTCACTTCCAATCGATTGCATATGCCTTTCAGTTTTCGTCATTTGTAGGTTTCACTTTCTCGTTTGAATGATGATATCGACTATCATTGCACTTGTCATATGCCCTTGTATCTAAAACAATCGTCCCAGACCATCAATTGCTTGAGTCTTCATTATCACCTATATTCTGATGTCGGTCGCAAGGCGTTATTACAAGCATTATTAACCTTCTCATGCATATTGACCAGCGGGTCATTACATTCATCACATATAAAACTTCAGTATTTGCAGGGAATTGCATATTGCCGGTCATTTGGATGATCTCCACAAATTTCTTTGTCCAAAGGTTCCATGGCATGACTTGTAAATAAGTTGTATCATTCAACATTTTCGTCATTGCTTGTCGACAAGTTATGATTACGAACTCCTTATCTCCACATGTTGTTTGCAACATACATAATGATTCCATACAAGTCTTTCGTTTGATTTTGAGCAAATTATATTCATTGAGATTTCAACATAAATCTTTTGTTGTTTCGTTGATTTCTTATTTACATGACCAAAACTTGTCATTAACATTTATGGTTATAAGGATGATCATGCATTCATTAACTTGAAGTTCGGTTCCCTGCGGTCCATATTGTTCAAGTCCTTTGTTGTTCAAATTTGGATTCAAGTTCTCATTTAGTTCATTTAAGATTCAAATGAAGTCCAAATCTTTGTCATTTGTAAGTCCCCTGTTGTCCTTGTAGTTCATTCATTTGAGCTCGAATGTTCAATGTCAAGTCCGCTGCAGTCCAATATGTATGTCCAGTTTAATGTCATTTGGCTCAAGTTCAAATTCACTTAAGTTCACATGAGGAGGCTCAAGTTCAAGCTCATGTTCCCTGTTGTCCAAAATGAAGTCCTTTTGCACTTTGTTCAGATGTTCAAATCTTTGTTCATCTCATTTGATTTGCAAGTCCATTTATTGTTTAAATTGAGTTAAAATCCTTTTGTTTGCTCAAATTAGAGTCCAAGTTCGAGTTCAAATTGTCCAAGTTTTGTCCAAGTTAGGTCTTTTGCTTCACCGGAAAATTCGGCAGCCTCCCGGCGTCTCCCCCGTTTAGGGGAAATTTTGGGAAACTGGGCCACCCCACCACGCTACAAGAGCGTGTATGGTTGGTGTCGTATGACACCGTGGCCAAATATCTTTTCATCCCACCACGCTACGAGAGCTTGTATGGGGTCTTCAAAAGTAACCGTATGAACAACACAAGTGGCTCTCCCCACCACGCTACAAGAGCGTGTATAGGGCTTACCCACCTCGCCGTATGCGCCGCACCGGGCTCCCTCCTACCGTGCTACGAGAGCGCGTATAGGTGGTTCTCCGGTCCGCCGCAAACGACGAGAATGGGATTTTGGTGATTACCCGCCTCGTCGTAGGCACCGCACCGGGTTTCCTCCCACCGTGCTACTAGAGCGCGTATAGGGGGTTTGCCGGTCCGCTGCAAACGACGAGAACGAGAATCTGAGTTTGAAAATTTATACCTTTAGGGTCGGCGGCGATGGCAAAATGCAAAATTACCCAAAAACCCCTTCCTCCTCCACTTCCTTTTTTTTAAAATTTTCTCTATCTGTTTTTTTGTCTTCTTTTTTTTATTCATCATTTTTATGCTCCTTTCCACTTTTTTTTTTTGAAATTTTCCTCTCACTTTGTTTTTGAAAACTCTTTCTTCTTATTTTTTTTTATTCCTCTGCCCCTAGCTTCATCTTGGAGGTTTCTGCATAATTTGCTAGATTAATTTATGTCTCCCAAACAATCTCAAATTTTTGCAGAATCAATAGCTGAGAGAACAAACAGGTAAACTTTATCATTGATCTTTCCAGTATTTGGGTATTGGGCTTCCATCTAAGACAACTGCCTTCTCCGGTCTCGTCACTTGCTTGCCAGCAACCACTGAAAAGAAAGACTCAGCTTCTCCCATTCCAGTTGAGCCTCCTTTGTTACCGTTAAATAAAATTTGGACGCTACATTGATCTTCTTCTTTTTCTTCTTGCTCCACCCTCTTCCTTGCTTGATCATCTTTGATCTATGTTGACATCTTGAAACTGCTCCTAGCTTCTGCCATTTGCTTGGACTAGAAGAGAGCAGGTGCGTAGAGCATTGAATGGTGAGTGGAATATGGTGGAGAGGAATAGAACAAGAAAGCTCATCTAACTAGAACATAACTTGAGGTATCTTCTTGCTGCCATCGAGGTGCTCAGTCTCCTCTGTTGGAGCTTAGGCAAATAAAATAATGAAAAGGATGGGAGGTTGTAATAATTTATAAGGAAGAGCTGGAAATTATTAGAAAGTAGCAGCTAATGGAAGATTACGAAATATAAAGTGTAGGTTGGGCTTTTCACGGCAGGGGAGGGATTCCAATGAGAGGCTTGGTTTCAATTGCTTCTGGTTCGGTCCCCACAACTCCAAAAACTATTTTTTTACCTTTTTTTTTTAGTGACGGTACCGAGTTCTGTCTTTCTGGCTCTTAGAACCTATCTGAGAAGCATCAGTGCTGTAGAAGTCAGTATAATCTTGCCTCTTTGTTGATCTATATGCTTACTCATTAGTGAACAATCCTTGTACTTGGGTGGCTTGCTGCCCTTTGGGTGCCTAATGGAAGTATCAGTAATTGATATTTGAGGAGCTTACATTCTACATCATGGTTGAAGAGTTTGCTTGCTTCTGCACTAGAGGTGGCTCTGCTGGTTGTACAGGAGGTATGCAAACTATTACTCTGGAGGTTGAGTCCAGGTGAGTGAGATTTGATGGTTAGAAGTGCTTGTAACCAGATCCGCTGAATGAAGGAGATCACCTAAGGAAAAAAAAGTGAATCAAGGGAGCTGTAAGTGTTTTGTTGGGCCGCTTGGAGGAAAACGAACAGGAGATAGCTTGGATTGGGAGAAAGGTAGGTAGGCTGCTGTGAAGGAACGTCATGTGGGCTTGTGATTGGCAGAAGAAAGGTGGATGAAGGCAGAGAGGTGTTTGGCTCCTTGCAGGTGACGAACAGAGAAGAGGAAGAGTGGGATAGAGTCGGATAACAGGGATTTCAGAATAGTGGAAGAGGTGGAACCAGCTCAGATAAGCCTTTTTTTGTTGTTAAAAGAGAAGGAGCTTATAAGCGGCAAAGTGAAAACCTCTCCGTAAAGATCCATTCCGCTTCATCTTATCATCGAAAGCCAGCTGGGAGCTTGATTGACGGACGAAAAGAGGTAACATTGACCGCATTAATTTGCTACTCTGACTTCTTTCTCTGTTTGGATTTCTGCTTCTTGTTAAAACTCTACAAGTATTTGCTCAATTGATGATTAGTCATTAATGAATTAATTTAAGATGACAGGACCTCATTAGTCAAGTCAACAATTGCCTCGATTGACATATTCTCTCGATTTGCGTGCAATCTTGCCTCGTTTAACGTGTCAATTTCGTCGAATATCAAAATTGGACAAATTAATAGTGGATTTAGTGTATTGTCGACGTTCCGGTCACGACGACGCAGTCCGTTTTACGATCGGATGTTGTCTGGGCACAAATTTGTGTATTTTTACATGGGGATTACCTCGATTTGCGTGCACCACCTTAATTGAACAAATTGGTAGTGCATTTAGGGTATTGCCGACGTTCCGGTCGCAACGACGCAGTCCGTTTCGCGATCGGACTTCATTTGGGTAGCGCCAAGGCTAATTTTTCTCGAAATCTGTGCCACCAATCCTCGATTTGCGTGCACCACCTTAACTGAACAAATTAGTAGTGCATCTAGGGTATTGACGGCGATCCGGACGCACTGGCGAAGTCCGTTTGTCGATCCGACGTCATTTGGGTACAAGTTTGTATATTTTTGCATGGGGATCGCCTCGATTTGTGTGCACCACCTTAACTGAACAAATTGGTAGTGCATTTAGGGTATTGACGGCGATCCGGACGCACTGGCGAAGTCCGTTTGTCGATCTGACGTCATTTGGGTAGCGTCGAGCATCATTCGTGTTTTGTCTCGAAATTCATGCCACCAATCTAGATGATCCAAAAGATAGTTCCTGAGTATTTGTAATATTCTGAATGCAATGACGAGGTCCGTTTTACGATCGGACTTCATTTGGGTAGTGCCCAGGCCTCTTTTCCTCGATAAGCGTGTTGCCTCGAGATTCGTGCTCCAAATTCGGATAACCCAAATTGAATAAACAAAATATAGTTTTTGGAGGTTGACAACATTCCGGACGCAATGACGAAGTCTGTTTGTCGATCTGACGTCGTTTGATCAGCGTTGCGTTTTAATTTCGGGTGTCGGTCGTCCCTTTTGACCGATCTCATCCGATTCGACTTCGAGGGGTCTCGACCTAGCAGAATTTGAGGTTCTGATCACAATGCCACTGTCCGTTTGGCATTCAGAGATCATTTGACCCTTCAAGTAAGGTGTCGGACCAACCCGCGCACTACTCGGTTCATCATTTTTGTCTTTTTATGCGTGGTTTTAGATATAGTGGTCAACAATCATATTACAAACAAGAATCTAAAATAGAAATAAACCAACTTGAAAAGCATCATACTTAATAGAGATTTAACAAAGCAATTAGCATTAGATAGTTGACCAACAAGAGTTAAAGAATGTTCTAACCATAAAATTAAATACTACAAGTAGCCCTGAAGGCCAACTACTAAAGCAACAAAAGAAATATTTAAACTACCTAAATTATCCCTATATCTTGATCATCTCCAATCATCCTGCCAATTTAGACTTTCCATATAGGTTAATCAACAATAGAGTGAGATAGACTCAGATAAAACCGAGTTGGCACAATTAGCAACATCATGGAAAAGTAGCGAATATTGCCAAGATAAGCTTGAATGATGGCTCATGGGATTTGTCATGTAGGCGGCCATTCTCATCGGCCTTAAGACAAGGCTACTTAGTCAATAATAGATGCACTTGAGTAAAAAGAAATCCATGAAACTAGCATATAGATGGTCACATATCATTTTAAATAGTATTTTACTAATTACTTCCATAGCACTGCCTGAGATCATATAACACAGTGGGGCACAGTCAGGATCAAACAACACTGACAAATAGTTAGCATCGATAGTCATCACCTAGATGGTCCACATAGAGTTAGAGATTATACAACAAAGATAGAGAAAATGACCAAAATGACCCCTTAACTCTTTATGAAAGACCAAAATAGTCCCTAACTATATTAAATGACTATTTTGATCTCTCAACTCCTTAAAAAAAGAACTAAAATATGAGACTATTTTGATTCTTTTTTAAAGATTTGAGGGACCAAAGTAGTCCTTTAATATAGTTGTGAACCATTTTTGATGCTTCATAAATAGTCTAGGGACCATTTTGATCATTTTCTCAACAAAGAGAAATAGTCAAGTACTAATGTCAAAAATGACACAATATCAGCATTTTCCCTTAGAGGTCTTTACCATGCCTCCCGCTTCAATTTCAACAAACTATTCCATCTCATTCATAGTCTATACATCCAAAGAAAACTAAGATATATTTATAAGTTAAAATACACAAGATAATTATTGATTCTAATCATGTCATCCATTTATTCATAACAAGGTAAAGGAGATAAGATGAAAAGCATAGAGAACAAGTAGAGAAAGCCCACTAAAAGTGGTTAAGGGTTCTCCACCTAATAGTAGGGATGAAGGGCTGAGGAGGATAGTGCTAGCTTATCAATCATCGCCTCGAAAAGTCCCTTCTTCTGACACTTGGCATAGCTCTCGATCAACTCTCCTTATTTGCTTAAAATGCACAAATAACAACCCTACTCAAATTTTCCAAAATCTTAAATGGAAGAGAGAAATGATAAGACTTCTAGCAGGTAGTGATTGTCATAAAAAAGATGGCAAGGAGATCATGAGGAATCTTCCAATGATAAGGACACATGAAAAACACTAATAGACTTAAAAAGAGGGGGTAACTGAAAATGCTTTAAAGTTTGGAAAAGCAAAAGCACTGGATAGGTCTTACGGGTAAAAACCACTCCATGCCCTCTACTCAATACCCAACACTTGGCCATCATAGCATGGCACTAACCACTTAGTATTCATTCAACCCTCACTTGCCAATTGGTCAACTAACAAGGTCTTATTCTACTAAGTCAAATAATCGATGGCTCACTACTTGATCCAAGTCTAGCAGCTTATTGCCCAACTACTGAGACTAGTGGTTGGCTACTTATCTTGTTGCTCTAGGCTACTCAATCAGGTCTGTTAAATGCAATACTTGAGCCCAAAGTACTTGGCCAAGCCCATTGGGCACTTTGGTTAATGCCCCAAAATAATTACCTAAGGGTCTAGTTGGCTTAATCTATTAAGTTGATCCGCTTAAAATGGGTTGGTCTATCATGGATCTAAAATAAAGTTTTAAAATGCAATATTTGCCCATGATTGGAGAAATTTTGTGCTCAAAATTGTACTCATCATCTCGAATAGCTTAGGATACTGCATCATCATATCCATCATCGCCTACTAGGTTGCTCCTAATTTAGCCTAGTTTCTCAATTGCACTTTAATTTATAGAATTGCTTTATTGCAAATTGTGCTCATGTTGAGCCGAATTTTGACAAGTTCCTTGTTGTAGCTCATGTTGGATTGAATTTGCAACTCTTCAAAGCTAGCCGAAAGCACAAGAGTCAAATCAATGATATCTCTTAAACATCGAATAATAAAATACATCTAACGCATCAGATAAATGAGGTTGCAAGGTGAGTCTAAAAGGTAATTGGTCCTACCCAAGCCAAAAAGTCAAATGTCCCACGTACAAGGCATGAGTTTCCATGTGCAGCAAAACACTAAATGCTCTTCCAAGGACAAACTTGCAGGAACACTTAATCTCATGGTGAAGAATAGTGGTTGTGCTTACGATAATTTTTATTTGAGCTAATGGTCTTGAGCCTCATGGAGTCATTCTCAAATTCTATCTTCTTGATGGTATCATTCATCAATTGGGCATTAAAATCTACTTGTTTATCAATATTTAATGAACATGAAGGTGACTGGAATCATTGCTCATACAAGGCTTTGTCTGGTGCTATGATTATGCTGGCTTGGTAGCTATTCTTGTAAGTGAGCTTGATCAATTGCTACGAAACTTTATATATAAAAAAAGGTGAGAAAGAGAGATGATAAAATGGGAAAATTTATTGGAGTTTGACATGAAACTAATATGCCAAAATCTAAGGAAGGCTTGAGCCGCCCTCTCTTACCATCCTTAAGCATTCTTGCAAGATTAAAATCATTTGGAAAATCATCCAAAAATCTAGTCATTTGAGCTTTTTGGTAAATGCCAGCTATAGTTCTATCTGGGTTGGGCAAAAAATTCTTCTTTTTTGGAAGAAGCTTATGTCTAATGTCTTCAAATATGTGGCAGGCTACTATTTGGGATTGGCTCATGTAACTATTTTCTATATATCACAGTCCTTGGATAAATAGGATTGGAAGCTATGGCATCTAAGGAGTATACCCCTTCCTACCTTTGGATGTTAATTAGGACTGCAAATGAACCAAGCATTTGACAAGTTACTCGCGGATTAGCTCGATTGCAGTTTATTCATGATCATTTATTTAACTAATCAAACAAACTTGAATAATTTTTAAAATACTCGATTGTTAATTAAACAAATTTGAACATTTATTGTTCAACTCATTTATGTTCATGAACAATATCACTTGTAAACATACTTGATAAGATGCTCATTAATAAGCTAGATTAATATTTGATATAGAACTTGTGAACAAACTCGTTAAAAAAATCAACTAATGATCGATATAGAGCTCGTGAACAATGTTGTTAAGAAACTTGATTAAGTCGTATTATAAAAAATAATGAACAAATCATTTTAAATGTTTTATATTTATTATAAAATAATATCATAATTAATCATTAATTAATAAATTTTAAAATTTATTAAACATGACAAAATCTATTAATTAGATTATATTATAAATATCTATTAAAATAATGTTTTTATAAAGAGCTTATTAAGTTGCTTGTTTTTAAGCTCTAAAATGCTTGATAGGTTCGCTCACTATTGGCTCGATAAGGCTTGAAAAGTATGTTCGTAAATGGGATTGATAAGGCTCGATATACTTATTCATTAATAGGATCAATAAGGCTCGTTTATTATTTTATACAAGCCGCTCGTTTAAAGCTCGATAAGCACAATACGAACTGAACAAAAATTAAACTTGAAAATATTCTATTTTAAATGAACCAAGCTTGAACACAAACAGAAAAGCTTAAATCAAGCTCAAACAAGCTACTAAAAAACAAGCTCAAACATAAAAAAACACTTGCTCGGATCTGCTTAGTATGTTTGTAGCTCTAATGTTAATGTTGGTTCCATCATCTCCAATAGGCAGTGGATGCTTCACAATGTTGCCTTACATTTCTTGTCTTAATGCTAATAAACATATTTTAATATACCACAAAGAAGACATTATCCGTAAGGAAGGAAGCGAGGGCTTTACCTTATCTACTGTTAGTAGGGGCGTAACTACGTCAAGTTAACTCATGAGCCAACTCAAGCTTAGCTCGATACATAGCTTATGAGCTGAGCTTAATGACCTTACAAATTAGGTGTGAGCTACACTTGACTTGAGTCATCCATGTGGGAACCAACTCGTTTAAGAAATGTTAATTTAAAATACATTTATAATATCATATAAATCAAGAGTTTTAAGTATAAATTTATTAAAAGTATTTAAAAATTCTATCTTGTCCTAACTCTAACAATTTTTTTATTATTTCTCCCATCAATTCTCATTCTTTTTTATTATTTCAATACAATACCTACTTGAATTGAAATCATGTTTTCCTTTCATAATAAATGAGTTGGCTCATGATTTGATTCAAACTCAATCAATCAAACTCAAGTTAAGGCTTGCCCGAGCTTAACTTGACTTATTTACACCCTACTAAGAAGATTATAATTGAAAGCTGTTGATTGATGTTTTGGTCACTAATAGAATTCATATTAATAATTCTTGTATTCTTTGCACGGGCGGGGCTAATTCACTCTCTTTTTTTTTCTTTCTCTATCTGGCGGGTCAAGAATGCTTTTTTTAGAGGCCAGATTTTCCTGTTAGAGGCATCTCTCATTCAGGTTTTATAGTATATTGATTCTTTTTGTAGCCATATCATCATCAAGAAATTATACTTACTAAATATTTCAGCATTAATCTATATTTATGTAAGAATAGCACAATCGTGTTATAATTCTACTGATTCTACACATGACAATTTATTTCAAGGATCAAACGCCAAACTTATCTTAAACTCAAAAGAGAGATGTAAAATGTATTCTAACCTTCTGAAGTGAATGATTTTATGTAGTCTTGGTCAAACACTTAAATGGTTTTCCTTTCTTTTATAGGTTTTTTTCTGATGTTCTATGGCTTTGTTGGTTTTGCTAGATGCATTTACTTTTGTTGGTTGGTATGCATTTTGCTTTTGTCTTCAGGTGTTCCTGTTAGCCAGTTTTGCTTGCTCTGGTGCCTTTTTCTTGCCATTTTCCACTACTAGCCAATGAGTTGATTTATTCAATTATTTGTGGTAGATGCTTTTTGGACTCTCCCTGTGGTATAAAATGCGAATGATTATTTTGGTTAGCCGATTTTGCTTGCTCCAGTGGCTTGTCCATGCAAAATTTATGCTATTATCCAATGCGTTGTTTCATTTGATTATTTTTTATTGGTGGTTTTTATAACCTACTAGTGGTTTGATTATGGACAATAATGTTACTCTAGCTTAACTACCACCCTGATCTACTTGGTGGTTGGCATTCAAGTTTTTATGTTGTCGGTTATGTCAGTTTTGCTCTCGGGTCATTAGACAGTTTAGGAATATATGATTCTGGATTTCATATTCCTTGGTACAACAAATATTATGGCTTCTAGCTGAGAATTTGGGGCATACATCTTTTGGCTCTTTTAGGGATTCTTCTTGATCAATGTATCTATCTATCAGTTGTAACTTCGCCATATATTTCTCTATCTACATCATTAGGATTTCGTTATCATTATTCACAAGAAATGGGAAATATTAAGGAAGAGGTGCTTCATTTCAAATTTTTATGAAGTAAAAGGGGAAGAGCAAGAGGAGTAAGGAGATTAATATTCTCAAGGAAATAGAGTAAAAAAAGTATGAAAGCATTATTACTTCATGCGGGCTTCAAAAATTTCGAGCCCTAGCCTATCCGCGCCAGCTCTTTCTTTCGTTGTTTTGTTGTGGGTGAGGAGAGTTTTAACAAGTTTAGGTTCCAGGGTAAATTTTCAAAAGGCAGATTGGGTTTATAGATTCGACACTACCCAAAGATTTCGCCCTCATATTGCAAAGACTTTATAATCTGAGTTCTGATTTCCTATAAGGGCAAGCCCCTATAGTTGATTATCTTTACCGATAATGAGAGAGAACTTTCAATTAAGGCTAGTCGTAAGATAGGGTACATAGGTTGCAAACCCAGCGTATAATAGCAATAGTTTTAGGGTTTGAATTTGAATTTTGAAGTTTATCACCCTAAACTTAAAACAGGTGATGGGGGAAACGAAGACAAGCCCGATCAAGATCCCATGCTTCCGTCGTACCGGGCTGTCATGGTCCCTGGTTTACTTAGTCAGAGGAGGTAGTCGACCAAACCTAACAGAAGGCACCTTATCGCCAGCCATGGGTTGCTTCATCTAAGGATACCTTGTAGACCTGGGGTAGTGTTTGTCTAAGGGGATAGACCTGAATTCACCTTAGTTGACAGAGAGCTTTATGCCTACCAAATATACCCTATGACTCATTACTCAAGAGTTTTATGCCATTAGGGAACATACAGGCTTTAGCCCTGATCGTAATATAATGGTGCCATTTTGTGGCAAAACAACCCAATCAGAGGGCATGTGCCATATCCCTTTTGGCAAGAGACTATTTGAGGATGAATCTTAGTAATACACCGACACTCTTTGTGAGCTGAGGTTAATTTCAAATTTATCACCCCCAACAAACGGTTGTGAAGGGTGGATGGGCTTTAGTTTTAAGTTTTAGTGATTAGATTTTGAAGTTTTTATAGGAATTTGAGAATTGACCCCTTCGATTGAAATTTACAGTCAATACGACCATCATTGGGGTACGTCAAAGTTACTTGCATTTTTGTAGGAATTTATGAGGCATTTTAAATATTTGGGGTCCCTCCGGTTGAGACTAGCTTTCAATACGACCATTATCAGGGTTGTAGATGATTGGTTGTTCGAACCTTGTCAATTTTGTTCACCCACTAACAAAGGATTAGGTTTAACAATTGACGATTATATAAATGCGAAAATCAAAGATTTGTGTTTTATGATTAATTTCATTTAGATAGCCTTTATGTTTGATGATTAGACGTTCGTTTGTTAATCCAAGTCAGGTAAACTCCAATCCTTTCAAGGAGGAGGATGAAATTTGAATATTTGACCCACGTAACATTCTCAGAATTGGCGTGTGCAAATTTAGCGCATTTGTCAGAGCACATGTGGGATATATTTAATTTAAAAATAGAATGTTATATTAATGAGTATTTAACCCCGCGCAATATTATCAGACATTAGTATTTACAGCTTTAGCATGTTTGTCGGAGTACATGCTGGATATTTAATTGTTTACATTCTTCCATGTCAGTTGCAGCTAGAGCCAATATTGAAAGATTTAGGGCTAGTTTGGTTCAGCATAATTCCATTGTTTTCTGATTTGAAATGACAAACTCAATTGACAGAACCTTTATGGAAGCATCGCGTTTGTAAAATTATTTTTCCTGAAACTTTGTTTCTTTATCAGCTATAAAAGCTTTTATCTATTTGCTTATCCGTTTAAAAATTGTTGTTTTAAAATGAAATAGTCAAAATTACCCCAACATGTACCCTTACCGAGAAGAAGAAGACGCTCATCACGAACTATTCATCTGGAAGGAAGTCGGCGTTGGCGTTAGCAGAGATTTTGCTAATCACTTCACCGCCCTTACCGTGGCGTTGGCGTTGGCGAAGAGCAGGCATGGATATGGAGGAATAGATATTGGGGTTACTCTGCTGGAGGAAGATTTAGAAGATTTTGCAAATCACTTCACCACCTGCCGGGATTGGCGTGCGAAGCATTTCGTCGTGGCGTTGCAAAGCATTTCGCCGTCGGATGAAGCATTACTTTTATCTTCTATTTTAAAATAACTGATGGTGTGCAGACTTTTATGTTAATGAAATAAAATTGTTTTTTACTCTGTTTTAAGATTGTAATTAATGGTTGAGGATTAGAGGTGATAACTAAAATGGCTATGTATAAATTTCTAAAAATATTTTTACACTTCTTCAAAAAATTTTATGATAAAATAAATTTATATTTTATAATTTTAAATGAATCCAAATATTATGACTCTTAATATCCGAATTTGATATTTTAAATGAGAGTGACATCTACGTCACAACAAATAACAATCGCTTCTTCTTCTTCTTCTGATCTTAAAATAAAAAAAATTACATATGCTTAAATTTCAGAGATGGGCAATTTAGTCGTTTATTATAAAATCGCTAAAGTTGAACACCTAAACAAACAGTCAATATCTGCTTTCAAGTTTCAGTAAGCACTTAAAAAAATATTACCAAAACGACATCCATTATTGAAACTCTGTTTTATTAAACTTCTTTTTCTCAACATCTGTTTCTAAAACTCTGTTTTACATAAGCAACAACCCAACCAAATGAGGCCGTAAACTCTTGTCAATTGGTTGAGTCCTAACTTATGCACAATCAAATGGATCACACCATCAGTATACTTTCAGATATCCTAAATCAAGAAGTGATCATCAAGCTCATTGCCATTATGGAATAACTTTTGACTTTCTAGATCAACAAGATCCTTGCTTTTGAAGCAGCACTGTTTGCAGCATCGACAACTGATGAAGGTGGAGTTAAAAGTGCTTGTATAACTCTCAAATAATTGAAGGGAAGAAATTAATCCATCTTTCCTAGGAGTTAGCTTATCTGTCCCCATGCCACATTCACAACTGTTCCTAGGATAAGGGTTGTGAACTTCTTCTTTCACAACCGCAACAATTGTCAGGGGAACAATGGATTAGAGTATGCATAATCGGGCGTCAAGGTGAGATATTGGCCCTTCCCAAGGATCACGGTCTCATTGTACAAGCCGCGAAGCAGACACAAAAAGAGCCATGAAAGTTGCTTGCCAACTTGCTTGATTGAATACTTTCATCCATTGCATTTTCCATAATAATATCATAAAGGGATTCAAAAAGCAATTTATCATTTCCCAAACAATAGTTAAAAGTGGGGCCACTCAATCCAGCATCAACTAGTGCACCAAGAAATTCATGCCTATTTGATTTATATTCACCATCCAATACTTCATGTACATTTGCAAATAATTTAGCCCAAATATAATTTATTGATATCAAGGACTGTAACATAGATTTTTGAACTTCAATCAACTGCAGTCTTTCCAAAGGCTATTGAACTTCTCAGGTGCGTTGAGAATAAATATGATGAAGGAAAATTTTATTCTTCTTGTCGACAATAATTTTCTACACCACTTTTAACATCATAAATATGTTAGATTTATGGAATTGTACATGGTTCCCACTTTTTCTTTTTTGAAATGATACAATTAATTTTAATATATATATATATATATATCATTTAAAATAATAAATTTTGTTTTGAAATTAATTGTGGGGGTCTTTTGTCATTCTAAATTATGGCAGCCTCCCAATGTCCCCTCCCCGCGAGGGGAGGTTGGGAGGCACTTGCCTTTGGTTTCACTCGCCCGAATCTAAGATAAAATGGCACGGGGTCTTCGAATTAGCAATCATCCCGTCAGGATCTAAGATACAACTGCGCGAGGGCTTCAAATTACACATTCCTGCCCGGATCTAAGATCGATGGCGCAGGTCCTCCAGTTTGCGCACTCCTAGCCAGATCTAAGATCTATAGCATACGATCTTCAATTTGTGCATTCTTGGCCAGATCTAAGATCGACGGCGCAGGTCTTCCACTGAATAATAATATATATATATATATATATATATATATTATATATATATATATATATATAATACCTCGATTAGAGCGAGAGAGAAGGCTCGATTTGATTGGAATTGAACAGGTCGGATCATATAACTGATCGGGTCAGATTGGGCTGATCAAATTAGATCGAACTGGATCGAGCACGGGTGGCCTAAGACCGGCGAGGATCGGGCCAGATTGTGAGGCTGATCAGGTCAATCGAACGGATGAGGTTTGGGTTGGTCTAGGTCGGTTCACAGTTGGAATCGAGTTGAGTGACTAAGAGGAAGGTCGGGCTGGGGCTCTTGTGTCTGGGTCGGAGAGCAGATGGGATCGGGGTCGGTCGAGCGTGTGGATTGGACGTTGGGCACGGGATTAGAGGCTGGCTGAGCGTGCGGTTCGGCTCTTCAGGCTCGGCACGCGTGTGCGGCTGGGATCGGACGACAGAGGGGCTTTGGCTAGTTGGGTTCGGCGCAGGCGGGAGAGGAGGGAGTGTGGCTTGGAGTCGAGTGCAGGCACGCAGGATCGGGATATCGGAGTTGGACAGCGATCGCGGGCTCCTATGTCTTCGTGCATTCGGTCAAGAGATTGAGGGAGAGATGCTTCGGCTGCAGGCTTATGCAAGCAGACGTTGGGAGACAAAGAGCAAGAGAGTTCCAAAATTCCTTCGTGCGAAGAGTCCAAATGGCATGATGTTCGGTCGGGCCGTGTGAGGGAGTTTTCGTGCTGTGAGGAGCAAACGTGGGATTGTGGGTTGGTGAGATCATGCGTGAGTGAGCCTAGCCGGCGGTTAGAGGTCAACACTTCATTATAAAAGTTACAAATTTAAGTCATACAATGGAATTTAGGTTTCTCTTTTTTGTGATAGAAAGATGAAAAATTGTAGAGAGTGTTTAGGAAAAAGTTTTATGCGGAATAAAACTTGATCTGGTGTGTCAAAAAATTAAAACATTATGTTAAATTGACCAAACAAAAACAAATTATCAATTTAGCAATTTTCATAATTTCATATTTTTACATAATCTTGAAAAAGATCATATGTCTAATTTCACATGTTATTAAAATAAAATTAAGGAAGAAATGAAAAGTTTAATTAACAAGGGTTTATATCTCAAATAAGATTAAATGTGACTTGAGTCTAAATCAAGCCCTAATGGCCAATTTATGTATATTAAGCCTATGTTTAAAATTAAACTCATGTTTCCTCGCCAAGGGCTATAGAAATTTAAGGAGAACATATGTGAGTGTCAGAAGGATAAGGATGTGAACTTCGAAAAGAAGATTAAAGGGTTTCTCTTTCATCTTGGTGGACAACCCTTGCCCACATGTAGAAAGAAAAATATAATTTTACTAGGCATGCTTTGAATATGAATGGTTGGAATTGAATAAGAATGTTTTATAATGTGGCGATATGTAAAATGAATCTTTGCATATGAATATTCATGAAACCCTGCATGGTTTGAAAAGAATTATGCTTAATGTCTACATGATATAAATTTATAACGATAAGTCGTTACATGATTGGGAATTAAGAATGCATATAATATTTCATACTTTTAAGATACATAATCCATAGTAATTAATCACCATATGATGTGTTTAATATGGCCCTACATAAAGTAATGTTAATGTGATCATGCTTGGGATTACATTATCTTTTGCACGATAAATGACTGAGCAAAGCTTGTGCTTATATCATATAGGAGTGGAACACAATGATTAATGTGGATTGCATTATGAAACGATTCCATGTAAGTGAGAGTATAAATGGATATGGAATGATTAATATTTTCTCTCAACAAAAATTAACCTTGCAGAATAATTTTGTCTATATAAATGGGGGAGAAAAGGTGGATTAGTCTTTGATTGGAGTACAGAAGAAATGAATGAATTAGTACCACACATGTGAGAACAGTTATCTAATATCCCAAAATTTAAATAGGTGAGATAAACATTTTCCTTTAAAAATAAAACCCCAGTTTTAGCACATTCTGAAAATGAATAAAACTATGTTTATAAAATTCTACATTTCATTTTGATTATTTTGATATATAGAAGTATGTATAAATAAGTAATTATAATATAATCTAATTGTTAAATGATTTTGCTAATTTTTTATTTAATGATACTGCAGCTGGATTATTGTCATATAGCAAATCTCTCCAAATGCACTTTCTTGTGCAGAATTATTACATGTTCCTGTAGCAGAATTATTGTCAGATTTATTATGATGATACTGGCTCTATGGTTAACCTATATATATTGGTGATATAAGTTGTGTGGAATGGTTTAATGATCATTATTTGGAAGGAGGATGATTAAGGTGATTAGCATGTAATTGATTTCTCTTTGTCCATCCCAGCTTGTTGTAATCTACAAGCGTAGGGGTTTTGCTGGATGAGATGTGCCGAGCCATCTTTGCATACTACGCATAGCACATTCTTGTCATGTGCATATGAGAAATGTGCCATAGCAATATCTTTGACAAGATTAAAAATAGCCCAATGCTAAGAGTTATTATATATATATAACTATAATTTAACTATATATATATATATATATATAGAAATTCAGAAGGAAAATTCAGAAAGTGGGAAATGAGAAAAACTACAGTCTTAGGTGAAAACAATACCTTTCCATCAGTAAATTGAGCCCTATATACACGTCCAAGAGAACCTTCACCAATAAGATTATCCACACTAAAGCTATTTGTAGCCACTTGCAGGTCTGCTACTGAATACATGGTTTTACTAATAAGAACAGCTTTTGCTTTCTTCACTGGCATACTTTTTGAAAATTCATCTTCGTCATATGATCTATTTTGCCTATCCGTAGGAGGGGGTTTAAGACTAGCAGAGGTTGGCTGAAATGTAGTTTCATCAGTTGCAGATTTAAACATTGCTGTGTCGACTGCAGATGCTATATGTATAGATTTCAACTCTGTAGCAGTAGATTGAAAGAACGAATTTGAATCAGAAAAAAAAAAAATTTAAACAAATTAAGCTTGGAAAAGGTTCTCTACGTTTAACAGTATGTCAGAACTAACTTTTTGTAAGAGTATTTACTAGTTCTCAGTGTGTCCGGAACAGAACAGAAGCCTGCTTGTCATCCCCTTGACTGACTTGATTTAACAAAATGATGGCCATAATTTGTGTTATACATGTGCCAGACTATACACCACAATTTGTGTGATATACATGTGCGCAACAGAGGATTGCGAAATTTTCAAGGACAGGATTGTAAATTTTCATAGCGAAAAATTCAACACACATTTTGGATGAATTTACTGTGTATCTTACAAGAGATCTATGAAGCACAAACATTTAAAAAAGACTTTAATGTTCGTGTCAGACACAACATACCCCAATGCTCATCTAACACTCATTTGACATAGCTAAAAGTGTTTCGTATGTTTTATTCCAAAATTATAGTTAAACATGAGGTGACATGCCCCAATTTGGTCGGGATATATGTCAACATGGGCATGAACAACCATAGTATTCCAGGTTGAGCAAATTTCAGATTTAGGTTGGAGAATCAATGTGTGTTGCAGTACTGAGTTTACTAAGCCCATTAGTGTGTTCAAATTTTTTGAGAATATTTTGAAAATTATATACTCTTTTTTTTCTTTTAGTACTTATAGCAGACAATATAATATTAAAAAGTTTAATTATTAATGCTAATGTGTGTTGTTGGGGATTATATACACTTGATGAAATATTGAAATGTAATTATAATTAAAGCAATATTAGTTTTTCTTTAGTTGTGATACATAGGATATTATACTTTATTGCTTGTGTAATGCTTTTTCATAGAAAATATTAGCATTAAATATTTTGATTACACATTTTATATTAATAATTTAAAGAAGAAAATATTGAGTCCATAGCGTATTATATCAAACCTTTTACAATTATATCATATTATATCATATCACTGTGTCTATGATGTGTCATGTGTCTTGTTTTGGTGTATGTGCGCCATGGTAGAAGATGCAATGTATAAATTAAAACTCTTAATAGAAATTCAGCAAATGGCAAAAGAGTCTTTGGATAGTCATGAATCACTCCTGTGAAAGACGATGTTGCTAGCAACCCTCACGTAAGCCATGTAGTTTTGATCGAGAAATGAAATGTTCAAAAAATTAAGAGAGATGAATTTACAGAGACCATTCCTTAAGCATCATTTCTCTATTAAGCTTAAACTAATGTTTCAGAAACTTTAGTTCTTCCAGTAATCTTGTCCAAGCAGATTCTTGCAGAATGCATTGATCGCCGGCAAGATAAATAATGAATTAAACTAAAAAGTATATTAACAAGAACCAATGTTTGGGTTAGACGACAAAAAAATAAAAAAACAGCTTCCCGGAAAAAAATGACAAAAATAACATGATGTCGTCAAATAACTAATGAATTCAAGCAAGTACTACTGCTAATGGCACTAGAATGAACTTATAGACATCTAATATAGATACAGTAACCTAGCCCAATCACCTCTTTAGGATAGTTTTATGGATGTCATTCTGACAATAATTTAAATAATAAAAAAACCAAAGACTTCCAAACGCTGAATTTATCTAGAAGCTGCAAAGCTCAAGGCAAACATTTTATTGCAAATATCATATGGGAAAGCAAATCCACTTTCAAGGAAGGTTGGAGCATCATTATTTTCATTCGGTTTTCACCACAAGCACTATTGAGACGCACACAATTATGCAAGTAATAATGATGTGCAATCTGTAACTTAACATAGATTTTTATATATGAATTAATTAATTTTACAGGCATGCAAATAAGATGGCCAATCGGCAGCTTATTTGATACATCGAACTTCCTAATGAAGTCATAGGAATTAGCATGCTATGTTTATCCAATATGTATAAATGATCCTATGTTTTTATTGGGATCATCTTTCATTCAGCTCAGCTGTTTTACAACTGATGATGAATAATCAATTCAAACAATAGTACTATAGTGCTTCATATATAAAACAAAAACCAAAATAATTGACCAAAAAGCTACTGTATTTAGAGAAGTTTTGAATTTCTTAAACTAAGCTGCATAATTTGCTAAATGCATAAGCATATCAAGCTTGACAAATGGCTTATCATTAATACCATTGGATGCAAGAGATGCAAAAGGTTGATCTTGTTCAAAATGATCTTCCCTTGAAAATTTCCTTGATTTCCTTCTCAACAAGAAGAATGCAATTATTGCACCAACTACAAGAATGGATATAATGATACCAGCAATCCCTCCCCCACCTATACCAGAACTTTTACCACCACCAACAGATGGGCTATTGTTTCCTCCTGATCCCTGACCAGGGTTTGAAGGTATCCCTGGTGGTGAAGTATATGGAGGTGGTGGTGGGGCAGGTCCCGAATTCCACGAGTTACCATCAGTCCTAAAAACAGTCAATTAGGTCCAATCTCAGACATACAGCCAATTGGTTGGTTATCAGCAGAACCGCATAAAATATATACTTACTTAAGATTATTAATTCCCTTCAATTGGTTAGGAATCCATCCCGTGAATCGATTATTTGCCACATTCCTAAGGAGCATCAGTATGCAAATTATCCATGGTATGCTACATGGAAATTTTCCTCATATCTAGCATTATAATGGAAACTGTAAGTACTTACAGGTCATTAAGGGGGAGATTAGCAAGTACGTCTATAGGTCCCGTAAACTGGTTGTTTTGCAAATATCTATAAGAAAATTAAACAGGATGAGCAGCATGGAACTTTTTAGGTGAACATAATCTCATTCATTATATATGTTAAAGAGTATCTTACAGAGTTTTAAGACTTGATAAGGAGCTGAAACTTTCTGGAATATCACCTGTAATGAGGTTAGAAGAGAGGTCCCTGCATCATACAAACATATTCGCAATGAAAAACAAAAGAACAGGTGAAATAAAACATAAAAAACCAAATATACGCCCTGAGAAAGATGAATACTTCAACTGAAAAGTTAATTGATAAAGGCCATTTTAACATATAACTTCCGCATGCTGAAGAATAGAAATGACATTTTTATCAACTGAAAAATTGAAAATGTCAAATTGTAGCTTTTCATGAGTAACAAGCATTATAAACAGCAGGAATAAATCTGCATGCATTCCCTTGCTTGTCATTGAGATAATGCGCACCAAAGCATGCCTAGCACAGCATGAGAAACCAGGATGACAACTTAAGAAGGTTGCATATTTCTATGGAGTATTTAAAACAAAATGAAGGTTAGAGTGAGTGGTTATGCCATTGCACCATGATGGGAAGGCACATATAGGTTAACTGTCCAAAATTAGCATGGCTCACTCAAAATGTCTATCAAGTAAATATAACCATTCATTTATATCGAGAGGAATTATGATACTCACATGACCTCAAGGTTAGGTAGTTGTCCAAACATATCAGACAAAGCGTCTCGAAGTTGATTATGTGCAAGATTCCTAAGTAAACAGGAACTTTTCAGTTAGTTCATGGAATTTTGACCATTTTCCCTTGAACAGGTAGAGAGAGAATACAATAAAAAGCCACAAGCACCCTCACAGTTTTTGAAGAGAAGCCATCTGCGATATAGAATATGGGATGCCTCCATTAAATTGGTTCAGAGCAAGATTTCTGTAGATTGGATCTGTTAATAGAAAAGAACTAAACAACAATTGAGAACATATAAATTATAACTTACAACTGCTGAAGATTTTGTGGTAGATTGTAAGGAATTGAATTTCCACCTCCAAGATTATTATTGCTGACATCCCTGCGTCACTCATTACAAAATTTACAGTCAGAACAAGCAATTGTAAAAATTAAACAATTTAAATGAATATAAGAAGTTACAGGCCATACAGTTCAACTAGGGATTTCAACTTGTCCATCTGGTAACCCAAATTCCCACTAAGCCCCAATCCTGACAGCTTGCTGATAGGGGAAAAACAGAACTTGTATCAAGTAAAGCAAAAATGCATCCAAACAGAAAATACTCAAGTCACAAGTTTACAAACAAAAAATTCAAACCCACAGTTCTGTAACAGAAGAACCAGAGCATTTGATGCCCTTCCATGATTGCCCACAGGGATCACCCCCGCTTTCATTCCATCCAGTTAACTGATTCGGTGAGTTCACACTAGTGTAGAAAACATTGAGAGCAGATACTGCACATGGAACAGACAATAAACATAAGAAGTCAACAGATATGCTAAGCTGCAACCCGGTTTACCCAGCGTTTTAACAGATGAAATTGTCCACACCGTTTCATGTTTTAAATTTTATTTTAACAGTTAACAAAATCCTTTCTTAGACCAGATTCAGTGAGATGCTATGTACCGAAATTTCTGCTGAAGATAACAACGAGAAGAACAACGAGAAGAATCCGGACAGTAACCACCAACCTAGCTCAGGATTCGCAAGATCCAGTCTTGACCCTACTCTATGTTGTCATTATCTACTTGCCAGAATCGAGAACTAACAAAAAGAGGAATGGCAACTAGAACTTCTTATGTTAAAAGTAAAGAAACCAATACAATCTTGCACCACTACAAAAGAACAGTCTTACGACTTGCAAGAATCAAACATGCAGGACAGAATATGCAATGCGCACCGCTGCCTCCAAATCCATCAAAGAACTCGAGATTCAACATTAAAAGCTGCTGAAACCTAAAAAGCTCACCGTCATCTGCATCTGTGTCGCCATTAACGGTGCCAGGAGTCCAAATCCAAATGCAGAACAAAATCGTCAAGGCACGCATCATCTCTCTCTCCTCTGCTCTGCTCTGTACCTTTTATCCCTTCTCTCTCTCTCTCTTGCCCGCAACAAGAACCGCCGGAGCACCTTTTATCTTTCTACTTCAGTAGTTATATTATAACTTTAATGACCACCGAATAATTGAAGAAAAACTTAGCTGGCGCCTGGCAGTGAGGATTTTTTTCTTACATATATTTGTTCAATCAGAGAATTTCAACGGCCCGAAAAAAGTACTGATGAAATAATTCTTTATTTTAAATGTAGCAATGGAATGGTGTAAACGCGGCGTGCTCGATCCTTTGGCTTTTCAAACATTTCATGAATAGGTTAATATCTCTATAAAAAAAATTTTGTGTTATTTTATATAAGATTCATTTAATAAAATAATTAAAAAAATTTTAATATTTTTTTTTGAAAAATCATACATAGGGGGTGTCAAAATCTAACACGATCCAAAATTTTATCCGAACCTGACTCGAAAAATTCTGGGTTCGGATCAACCCGTTTACCATACGAGTCGATTCAGGTTCGAGATTTCAATCTGTTTATAAATCGGGTTGGGTTCGGGTTGACCCGAAATCAACCTGGCAACCCAAAAATTTGACCCTCTTCGTTGCTCGAGTCAGCTCGACCCCACCGGCCAGACCCGCTTCGCAGTTGGCCCTGGCCACGCCTTGCACCCCGCCGACCTACCTTGCACCCGTGAAAAACAAGCAAACTTCCTCTACCTGAAGAAACCAAGCAAAACTCTTCAACTTTGATTTGACGAAGGAGAACCATCAAATGTAGTTCCGAAGTCCGAACCACTTGTGATGAGCAGACGTAGTTCCGAACCACTTGGGAATCGCCGGCTTAGGTAGATATTATAGGAGAATAAAGGAATCGAGCAGATCGGGAAGATAGGAGTCCAGATCTTGCGCGAAGCTCCTTGGAATCCGGCTGGCGGCCTAGATAGAGAATGAGGGAGGAAAATAGAGATAGAAAGGGACCCTATCTTGAGCCATGACGCGGGGCTGCCGGTGATCGGAATTCACGTTGAAAACAAGAGGACAATAACATAGCGGAGGCGGCGAGGAAAGGACGGACGCCCACACGTTGCTTCACCCCGAACGGAGACGAAGTCAACGGACGCCCGAACTTGGGTTCGGATTTTACAAAAGGGTTGCGGGTCGGGTCTGGTCAATCTGGTAACCTACGCGGGTCGGGTTCGGGTTGACCCATTTAGACCCGTGTCAATTTGGGTTCGACCTGAACCCGACCCGTCGACCCGTTTTGACACCCCTAAATTCATATATATATATATATATATATATATATATATATATATATATATATATATATATATATATATATATATATATATATATATATATGGCTAAATAAAATTGCAAATTATTTTGCTTATTCATCTAAGTCAATCAATATGTTTATTTATTATGTGACAAATTAAGAAACTTTTTGATTTGATAGTTTTAAAAATATATATATATTAAAAATACAAGATAGTTACACTACATGTATTTTAAAATTGTATGAGTTGTTAAATTCAAACCAAATACGTTGAACTATTTTTTTATATTTATAATTGTATACCCAAAAGTACTTGGGGCGAGTTCAAATAACTCAGTTGGAGATAAAGGAGTCATAGATGATTATGACTTCGTTTAAGACAGCTTTCTTACTACTTTTTAAAGTAACTTTCTAGTACAAAATTTTTAGTTTAAAAAATTATATACTATAAAGATATTTTAAAAAACAGTAAGGAAGTTGTCCCAAACCAAGCCATATGCACAAGTTACACTCACCTAAGATCTGAGGAAATGGCTTTTTCATATGCTCTAACGACGGAATTATAGTATCCATAGTTATAGTTTTATATAATAAAATTATCATAATACCATCAAATGTTTATTTGCTTTAAGTTTATTTTTAATATACATCTTAAAGTAAATTGTTAAATGATTCTAGTCTTCAAATAATTATACAAAAAATTTGTTTAAAAATAGTAATATGATTCTTTTGAATTATTAATAGAATGAATTTGACCTATGGTATTCAAATGGATTTCATTTTATGACTATTTTTTTCATAAATTATTGATCTCTAGATTTGAATTTATGAGATGATTTGTATAAAGTTTATATGTATATAACCAAATAATTTCCATATTTAAAAATATGCCAATGACAAATTTTATATGTTAGTACAGCTAATCTCAAGAGCCTTTACTTAAGCACTTACCTTCTCCTTTTTGAGGCTGAGACTTGACATATGAGGAAAAGGGAGAGAAAGTAAGAGAGAAGAGAGAGAGAAAGGCAACTTTAGAGGCATTAGGGTCACACAAGATAGGCTGTTGTTACCCTAATTTGGTGACTTTGATAGATTTTACAAAATTTAAGATATATGGATATATGAGCAATGTTCATTTTATAAATTTTAGTATATTTTTACCCTATTTATTTTGCACATATTTATATGATCATATTGAGTTTTCACTTAAGGGCTATTTGGTTTGAAGAAAAAGAGGTGCAAAGTATTTCAAATGTTGGGGTTTTAAGAATATTGGTGTTTGGGTTCAATTAAAACAAATGCAGTGTAAATTGCCAAATTTTTTATGCATTTGGAATTCACACTCTAGTTCATTTTAGTGTATTTGGAATTCCTCAGATTTGGGCGTGTTCTAAATACACCATAAATTCATTGCTTTTGTCGCCGCTAGCCATTGCCATTGCCGACCACCGCCAGCCACCAGCATTGCCACCGTTGCTGACCACCGCCCTCTTTAAACTTTATACTACACTCATTTTACTTCAAATCAAACAAAAAAAAAATCTCATGCATTCACTTTATACTCATCCAAACAACTCTAAAATATTCCATTTACACTATATTTCATTTACACTGCATTCCTTTTTCAACAAACCAAACAGCTCCTTAGTTTTTTTCAATTGTGTAATATTTTAGGTTTTTTTTTAGCAAGCTTATAAATGATGATAAAAATTAATATGGTATATCAAGAGTAGAATACACTATAAATGTTGTCAATAGTCATGCTTTGTAATCCATGCATATTGAAATGCTTAGAATGATGGATCTTATAAATTCTATTATCTTATCTTACATGTAAATTCATATACGCTAATATGATATTATTTAAATTTATCATATTTATCAAAATATTAATTAATCTATTAGTGTGTTATAAAATATTTTTGTAAGGAAATGATAGATTGACTTTGGATTTCATATTTATCTTTGTTTATTAGTACTATTGTAAAACTTTCTTTAGTCACAACATACTTTATTGTGTATGAAATGGTAATCGATTGACACACTTATTATTTTATACTGGAAATCATTGTAGGTTTCATGTAACCTTTTTAAATTTTATACTCACCCCTACTTTATCTACAAGTGTTGACTCCATTGAAAGAAAAAGGGAAGGAGCAAGTTGATTAGAGATAAAGGTTGTATGTTTATATCTATCGGAATGCCTTTTGCTATATGGTAGTTAATTTTTTTACAACCATGATGATATTATATTATTATGAATATAGAGATGTGTATCATAATTATTTTAAATATATTGACTCTTTTGATTGTATAGTCTCATGATATGAACTGAAAGGATATTAATGATTTCTATTTTACAATGCTGATGATATATATCAATGGTTTTTCGTTAGTATAAATAATAAAAAAATTTCTTGTAAATAGATCTTTGGTAATACCTATTGCTCATCCAACTTAATATGACCCATTATGGTGTAAGAGTTGTGTTAGTTTGGGTCTTGACATGAATTCCTTGGTTGCCAATTGCCCATTATTGCTAAAGAGTATAATAATGTAACTACCACTATAGGTTAGCTTAATTTGAGTCAGTCATGAGACTTTACATTTGTGAGTAGCTTTCAATGAATTTTAAAAAAAGTTGAAGTAATCCAAGAAATCAAATGTTAGATGAGAGACCTTGCTTCCACATCCACTATACCAACCTCACCACCAACGAGCCCAATGAAAAGATATCACATGAGAGGTCAGATCATGTGGAAAGAAACTTCATGGTGCTAAGGTGGGAGAAGTCGTCTTTATCGCTTCATCAATACCTAATAATTACCCCCCCCCCCATGGTGTCAATGGCTGAAATATTTGAATCCATTTTGGATAAGTATTATTTTTCAAAACCACTGCCTACGAAGACTAGGATTCATGCTTGTGATCCTATAAAACATCATGCCTTCCACAGTGACCATTGATTTTGCCAAGGATTCCACTTATTATGGTAGGATGCTAGTGATATGGTTAATGATATAATTGTTGGAGGAATTGTATTTGAGGAGGCAATCAAGTGGAAGGGCTCATCCAATGGCTTGGGGTAAAGCCAAGCCTAGAGCTCTCCTTGAGAATTTGAATAGAGGGTTATCATGGTGGAGCATCTAGGGATTTGATTCACTTGGGAAGGCTACAAAAATATTTTTATATGTGTTCTGGAATGTTAGGTGAGGTTCCAAGGGGTTTGAAGGCCAAAGGATCGAGGAGAGCCAAGACTAGGTATAAGGTGACCTAGTTTGGTTGATTTAACTAGTTTGAGAATAAGCTTAAGGGTATAATTAGGGAAGAGCTTAAGGGTGTATTCAGAGGTTATAATTGATAGGGTGTTAGAAAATATGTTTAGATCTTATTTGGAGTAGATGTTGGAAATTTAAGAGGTTTTGAAGAAGGAGGAGGAGTGAATCAAATTAGGTCAATGGAATATCTAGTTTGGTCAACAACTATGCAAGAGATTTATGGGTTGTTTATGGGCCATGGGGACTAGGAAAAGAATTTGAGAGATGAGGTAGCTATAGGGAAATATTTTATTATAGTTTAGGGGAAGGGAGGAGAGAGATTAATAATTATCTAAAGGGATAACTAGGTCTTCCACAAAGAAGAACCCAAGTGAAGCTTGGCCACCAAGCTCTAATCCTAGAGGGTGGTCTTACACTCAACAAAGAAGGAAAACTATGTGTCTTGGTGAAGGAAGAAAAAAAAAGAAAAAAAAAGTAAGGAGTGGGAGCATGCAAGCTTTAATAAAGTGTAGTCTGGCACCCAATAAGGAAGGACATTTACTAATGGTTTATCCGAAGAGTATGAGATTCCAAACTGTGGTCGTAGGGACTCATGGGACTATAAGACCTTATGCAATGATCTAAGGGCATCATACATGAATGGCTAGTTTCAATGCAATGTAGACAATTGCTATTGATGAAGTGTATATAAGCGTGTGGACCATGCCTATTTTAGTCGTATTAGATTGCATAACATCTTTATTATCGATGTTGACTAATGGAGCATGTATGTTTCCTTGTGTTGTGCTTTTTGATGTGCTATTTCCCTTAACCATGTGGCGAAATGGATGGCTTTGGTGGACTTCTTGCCAAGTGGAAGAGCGGCTAGGTGGGACTTCAATTAAGGTGATGGGGGATGCATACATGACTGTCGTTTTCTAGGTGACACGGTGGCAATCAATGCTACACTAGAGTAAGGAGTTTTGGACATCTTTCTTATTACTTTGTAAAGTTATTGTAAAGAAAATAATATTTTAAAGTTGTTATAGAAATAACTTTTTTGTACAAAATATTTTTTGAAAGCAACAAAAAAGTGATGACCAAACAAAAATTATGATTGCAGTTTGAAAAGAAAAGCAGTAAGAAAGCAGTCCTAAACGAAGCAAAAATCATCTTGAAGTCATCGTTGCATCATTAAGGTTGCATCTTCATTGGTCTTTATTCCCACATAAAAGTAGTTGTAGAGACATTAAGGCTAAATAACTAAATAGGTTTTAGAGTTTTTAACTTGAAAATCATTTGAAAAAATTATATTTATACTCAAACTGAACACTAATCAAGGCAATTAAATATGGAGGTAAATCCAAATTAAAATTTTAATTGATTTGATCTTCAAGATGACTTCAAATCTAACCACACACGCACGCACACACACATACGTTGACCTCATTTTTATCTCGATTTCCCCTTGAGCATGTATGATTGACTTGATTGAGTCACGTCAAGCCTAATTTGAGGCAAATCAACATTGATTTAGGTTTAATTTTATAAAATTAATATAATCGAGTCGCATTGAACCCAAATCGACTTGATTTGAGTCAAATTAAGTTCTATTTGACCTCAAATTTAACCCAATTTCAGCCCAAATGACTAAGTCTAAGTTTAATTTGGGTATAATTAACTTTCCATCCAATTCAAATATTTTCCCAAATTAGGATTTCGATCCGATGACTCCTATCATGTTGAAATTTTGATTTTGCCAATGCCTGGACGCTTCAGTCGTGTGGCCTCCCGCTTCAGTGCATGTCTAGGTTTTTGAAATAAAGTTTCATGTAGCACAGTGTTGTTTTGAGGTTTCAAGGCAAAACAAAGCTTGAGGAACATTTTATAAGGCTTTGTCGAGGCTTTGGTCCAGGGATTCGTGATCCAACCCTTCGCTGACCTCATCCTATTTGAGATACAGACCTAGCCTTCTGTCTCTTGATTGCTCAATCTCAGAGAGAGAGAGAGCCGGAGCTCTTTTCCTCCCTACCGTGGCCCTGTGTTCGCAAGCCTAGGATCCGCGACTCCTCCTCTCTCCCGTCCCTCTATTAATAACTTAAAGGGAAATTGGAGGGTTAATAAATTAAACAATAAGAACTTGATCTTGTAACTTGAACCTCTCACCTTATCTGAGTTAGTTAAGTATATTAATTTTTGTACATACTTAGGTGCTAGATATGACACTTTTTCATAGGCATCCTAGGATAAGGTGTAGCTATGATAACATTTTATACTTTGAATATATGGTGATATGATGATGCGTTTCTGAGTTGGATTATTTTTTGTTGCCTTATTTTTTTTGTTTTGTGGATTGATGAGTGAGCTCTTGCCCTTAAGTGGTTAATTTTTTATAGAAATATTTTTTACAGGTGGCCACATTCACAAAGCACAAATAAGAATACTCAAATAATTGTCATTAATGTGCTTTATAACATGTACTGCAATGAATGCTAAGCCTTTGGGAATGTGGCCTTAAGGACTAGGTTCTGGATGCTGATATGTATGATTTTTATTATAATTGTGCTAACATTTTTTATAGGAGATTTATGTAATTTTTATTTTAAAAAATATAATTTTAGTTATAAAAGCCTTGTAGGTGTGAGTATTTCAGAAGGTAAGAGGCCAAGCAAGTGGAGAGTTATCAAGATCCCACACACTATCAGTGATATATAGATCTATGCTGAGTTGTATATATATGATAGAGCTAAACTACCTCTTTTTCACTTTCTTGGGGTGTATTACAAAACCCAACTACATTCATGGCCATTAACTATTATTTATTATTTGATAATTAACGTGTTACTTTGATTGCATATTAGAACTGTATGCTTTTCATATGTATAATTCCATCTGCCCTCTCATTGGCCTGCTTGTATGGAGTGTAAAGGCTTACGACCGTTTTGTCATATGGGATAGTGTGATTGTACCCTTTACATTCTGACCCCCACAAGCAACATCCTTTCAGAGACCCACAACACACACACACATATGGACCTTCTTGCTCTCTTATCTTGAAGGCTAATTAATTTCACTTTAAGTGAACTTTCATATTGACATAGAAATAGGGGTGTCAATTTCGGGTTGTGGGTCGGGTTCGGGTTGAACTCAGAACTGACCCGGCCTTATTTGGGTTGACTCGAACTTGACCCATTTTTTACAAACGGGTCAATTTGTTTAACCCAGACCTGACCTGTCGGGCTTCCAGGTTAACCTGACCTGGCACGAGTTATGGCTGAAGATGCGCGTGAAGCCGCGAATGGGAGGAAGGCCAGGCTGGCCAGCCACTCGTTTGTGGATGGCAGACGACACATGATGCAGAAGGCAGATGGCACGTGATGCAGTTTTTTCAAACGAACAACGATGACACCTGACGACGACGCCTGACGGACGGCCTGAAGATGATGCTTGATGACTAGAGACGATGACGCCTGACGGACGAGACGATGATGGACTTAATGCGGTGACACATGATGACGATGCGACTTGATGCAATATGAGTTTTCGAGTCAGTCCGGGTCATTGTCGGGTTTCCAGGTCAACCCGGACCCGACCTATTTTTTCAAATGGGTTGATTTGTTGAACCCGAATCTGACCCGTTTGTGAAACGGGTTGACCCTAACCCAGAGTTTTTAGGTCAGTTTCGAATCAAATTTTTGGGTCGTGTCAAATATTGACACCCCTACATAGAAATGGGTGATCTCCTTGAAATTTTCACTTGTTTTAGTCCACTATAATCAGACGAGAACTCTTTTTAATAAGATCTCTTCCTAAATTATAATATATGTTTAGTTGATTTATCATCTACCTGAAGCTCCATAACTACCTCCTTAGAAATATCAGCCTATTTTATATTCTTTGATCTCATTATTTCACATTTATACAACAAAAAGTCATCGAAGTGTTTGTAAGGGGGTAATGGGTGTAATAATGATGATGATGATGATGATGATAATAATAATAATAATAATAATAATAATAATAATAATAGTAATAATAATAATAATAATAATGCTTGATCTTGTTTATTAATAGTCACATAAATATCTCTTGAATATCGAAAGATAGAATTAAACCCACTTAGATATGATTAGATCAATATACCTTCTTGTATGTAATACAAATATAATGTTTGCTTAAGGTAGAATTTATTGGAGAGACTTTTAGCCACATATGAAGGCTCTAGCTTGACACACAAACCTTCAATAATTATATCCTCATAGATTGAAGTCAAAACCTCATCTTCCAAATATTGTTCAATGATTACAAGAGCATTTTCATTAAATTGTCTTTTCTTTTCCACTCACCGTACATAAATATTTGAACATCGCATGAGTGCTTTCGCTAAACATTACTTGATCGAACTTTATTCAACTTAGTTTCCAAAAGCCAAAGCTCTTTTTGTCATTAAATATTTTGATCTTTTTCTTCATGCATGATCATCATACTCTCCACATAACATACACTTTGATATCAACTATTAGGAAAGAATGTTCACCAAACACATTGCAAAAGTACCAAACTTAATATCAAAGAAGGTAAATTATAAATTAATTACAAAAAAGATCAAGTAGATGAAAAGGATACGCATGATTTTTATGTTTTGATTACAGCAACTAGCATTCACTATAGTACGAAGATTAAATAATCCATTGAGATTAAAAGAGATATATTGAGAGATTATACTTCATTTAAATTTATGAGGGCAAATATACCATTAAGAGCACTTAAGATTTATGATTTTCCTCTTATATGATATATACTTCAATCTAGCTAAAAAAATAGCCACACCTCCATATTTCTTTAAATTTGCACTATCAAAATCTCTAATTATATCCATAGTTCTATTTTCTTTTTAAGTATAATCATAAGAAATTAGCTTATGAATATAAAATATCATTAAATTAGAACACGTCTTTAATAAGTTATCAAAAATGTATTATTGTTTTCACTAATCCATAATCCACCAATGATAAACTAGATTAATTGAAATTACACTTACATCCACCAACTTCTCCTCATATAATTTATATGTTTCTTGGTCCTTTTTCAATAAGGATAAGCAATTATTCATTATAGCCTTCTCTCTTAAAGTAAAAGTAGGCAATCCTCTTAAATATGTGGCAATACTTACATATGCCATGATTATAAGAGAACCCTTGCATTTACTCCCTCTCTCTCCCTCTCCCTCTCTCTCTCCTCTCTCTCTCTCTCTCTCTCACACACACACACACACACACACACACTTATAATAAATCTTTGGTTCAATTTATTGTCTTACCATGACCTTAATAATCACCATATGTGAGAGAAAGAATTCTTAGCATCTTATAAGCCAGCTATATCACATCCATGCAATATTTTGTCCCAAAAATGGATAAAAAAGATGATAATGAGTAATAATAATATGTAATCCTTGCCATTAATAATTACATTAATATCTTTTTAATCTCAAATGATGCAACTAAACCCATTTAGATGTGAATTGATTAGTTCATATTCCTACATGTAGAATAAATAGTCTTTGCTTCTAGTATACTTTATTAATGAAGATTTTAGTTATTTGCAAAGATTAGCAGGAGTCATAAACCTTTATTAGTTGTTTTCTCTAGGACTATTGCAATTATAGATGAATCACCATCAAAGTATTTTCATCCGCTACCATTTATCATATTCACTAAGCATCACAATATCTTTGGATGTCTTTTGAGTGCTTTCAGAATAAGAATTTCAGGCATCTTAATTCTCTAAAGGAAAATAATTCGAACCATTGAACTTATTGATCTCTTCATCACCATCATACTTATCATAACTTTTTATGTAGTAGTTGTTTGTAAAAGAGGGAGTGTTTAACTTAAATTGCAAAGCATAAATAGTAGTAGCAAATATATAGATCATGAATAATTTAAAAAAAAAAGATCAAGCACATGAAAAATTACAGAATATTTATATGGCCACGATCACATTTATCGTTGTATAATGATCAAATAATTTACTAAGCTATAAGAGAGGTACATAAAAAGATTACACATCATTCAGATATCAAATAGTACTGAATATGCAAATTGTATGCTATCTTAGCTTTTCTATAAAGTTGAAAGCTCACAATCTTTATTACTTCAAAAAAGAAAATAGCCACTATTACAATCACTAATGTTCTTCTCTATGTTGAAACTTGATTCACCTCCTCACTTGGGCTGAGTACTCCTTACAACAAAGGAAGAAACTCTACTCTATTTTTCTCAATAGCTACTAGAGATTGTTTTCTATTTACCTTTGCAATTAAAGTAGATTGATAGCTATATTTCCCTTGGTGACTATAGTTCCCAAACTCCTATAGCACCTAATCCCTTTTCCTCTCTTTCTTTCTTGTGGATCATTATTTTGTAGTAAGATACATTAAGGGGCAGCCAGAGTGGTATTTATAGCAAAGAAAAATGCAAATTTTGAAAACTCTTAGCAAATCTTAAAGTTAAAAGAAATACTCAAATAAATATAGAATCTCTCAAATTTTCTCCTACCTAAGTAAACTTAGTGAAATCTCAATATGAATATTGCAATTATCATGAGATTAAATGTACTACATAGAGGAGTACAATAAAGAAGAAAATTATGTCCCGTATCATCTAAGACTCTTCTCCTAGAATTTTTTTCTAGAAATTATTTTCTTATGACACGGCCAATTTAAAGGCGGTGTTAAAATTCTTTTGCTTATCAGCAATAGTATCAACCAAATTGTCTGGAATAAAAGATTGACAAACTTATAATGATCATTTTACGTAGTACTTCTAAAAAGTCTCATTAAAAATAGTAATCTTGTTTGTGTTATAAGATGTGAATCAAACTTTTCTCGATTAAAGTAATGGAAGTTTCATATAAAAAATAGAAAAAAAATATTTCAGGATGTCCTGATAGAAAATTTTTCAAAGATCTATCTTAAGATGAGTGCAATATAAATTATTTGTATATTACACTCATCTTAAAATATATTAAAAAATTTTAAAATTCTTTCTGACTAAAATTTTATTTTTGATTATGATATTTTACCATAATTTTTTTTATTAAAAATTCCTTGATTGACAATGGCAAGCAATATATGTTGAAGAAGCACAAATGGCCAATCAACCAAGAGAATGTTTACCATAGCTCCCCAATGCATATTCAATGATTGAACAAAATAAAGAATTGAATGTGATAATAATAAAAAAAAAGAAGGTAGGATTCATATATTAGTCAGAGGCTAAGTTATTCCTATGGAATCTAATTAAGAAAATAAATCATAAAATGAGGAGCCCACTTATTTATATATTGAATAACCCTATATAATTTAATTTCTCATCAGTCAAACAAGCATAAAGCTAAAATCAATTTAAATTTAGATAAATTATGTGATTTATGAAATTCGCTTAATTTTAAGTCTTCACTGAGAAACCCCTCTCTGCTGACTAGGGTTTGCAGCTGAGTCAAGCTGACTCGTAAGCCGGCTCAATAAATAACTAATGATCGTGCTTGATGAGCCAACGGGCTAATTTGACCTAACATCGACTCAACCAATCAGCTCGTGAGTCCGCTCAACTAAAAAATATTAATATGAAATAATCTTAAAATACGTTAGAATTCAAGAGTTTTTAGTGTAAAGCTATTAAAATTTTTTAATAACGGTATCTTATTTCTTTATATTAAACAATTATTTATTATTTCTTTCCTTATTTTTCATTCTTTTTATCATTTAATTATTTTTAATTGTTTAAATCAAAATCACTTTATCTCTTTCGTAATAAATGAGTTGACTCGTGAGTTAACTCAAACTCAAAAAACTAAGCTCGAACTCAATTTATTAAACAAGATTAAGCTTAAACTAGTGATGAATCGGGATCGACTCGACTCATTTACACCTTTTCTTCGACAATTCAAAAAATTGAATATTTAATTAAAAAATAATATCCGGAGAATCACATTAATTTAGATGGGAGATTTAGGTTAGATTTCTTCAATAAAAAAAAAAACCTAATTTACTTAATAAATAATAACTAGTCGTTAACACGTCGATGTCATAAGAAAATGTTAATAATTATAACAGTAACAACGACATTATAGCCTTTGCTGTGTTTGGATCTGATGGAGATGCGGTGGCCTCATATGACAGGCAGATTATAAAAATATTTAGTTAATATTAAATTTAGATTAAATTTGCCTTTCAAGGAAGCTGATTGCGTAATGATCATAGTAATCACTTTGAAAAGTAATTATTTTGAAAGTGATTTGTGACCGGGAGAGAAAAAAAAGCTTCCCCTTAGTGACCCCACATGTAAATAAGGAGAACAAACAATTGTATCTCCCATTATCTCTTTGCTTCTTTTCTTTGTGAAGACTCATCAAACTATTAAGATATAACTCTAAAGATCTAAAGTGTTTTTTTGGGCGGGCACGTCAAATTTTAAAAGTAGATTTTGAATTTCTACGAGATATTTTTGGAAGTTTTTGTCATGGACTTTTCTATTCTGTATTTATACAACAACAATAACAACATCAAGCCTTTGTCCCATTATATGGGGTCAGCTACATGAATCTTTTTTCTCCATTGTGTCCTGTTAAAAGTCAAATTCTCATTTAAATCTAATAAAAAAAATCTTTTCTAATATTTTTAACCAAGTCTTTTTAGGTCTACCTCTACCTATCTTAACATAAGTCAAATCTAATACATCTACTTTCCTAACCGGGTCATTAGAAGGCCGCCGTTTTATGTCCCCACTAAAAAATCATATTTCCTACACCAAGGCATGTCAAGAAAAAAAAAGTGAAAATCAATTATTAATTCAATCAAGTTAATTACCTTAACATATCCAGTATGAGGATCCCATCAATTAAACAACCCAAAAGTAGCTCTTCTTTAAAATGAGACTCTCATATAGAAGTCATGGCAATGTAACTATTCAAAGAAGGAAATTAAACTCCTTATCTCATTAACATTTCTAAAAGAATATGGGTCTCACTAAGATAGAGTCCTTTGTATACTTGACATATTAGAGATATATCTTTTTCACAAGTGATCAAGTAGATAAGTTTACCTTTTGCAAAATTTGAATAAAGTTCTTAGGTGAATAGCTAGGGAACCATCCTTTGACATTGGCTCCATTCTTGTAAGGCACCAATTATAACTCCTTCAATAAGTCACAAATGAAATCTTTTTCCAAGAAAATGATGCTTTTGGTCCTTCACCTTTGCCTCAAACATCTTTCCATAAGCCTCTTAGCTACAATCTTTGATTAATTATGTGCTAGAGTTTTTCTTGAAGTCTATTATAGCCATCAAAGGTCTCTAATCTAATCCCAGCTTTAACCTCCGATTGGATAAGATAAACCTCTTAACCTTTGATTAATTATAGCTTCACTCCTAAATAGGACTTTAAAGCTACCAAACTAAAGTTTTTGGTCCCCTCTCTTCGGTTTCTCTTTTCATATTGGATGGCTTCGAGATGAAATGCAATAAGAAAGGAGATATAATCATATGAATAGAAGAACTATAAAAAATATGTATGTTTTAGTAGCGTTTTCAAAAAAATTAGGGAAAATATCTATAAAATAGAGCACTAAATATACTATGATATTTAAAAAAAGTTCAAAATATTGACATAAAAAATCTAAAGATTCCAATTATTATGCAAATCTCAGTCGAGTTATTTCAGAATATAATAGATCATACAACCACTCTCAAGCAATCATATGGAAGATCATCTAGAGAGAATAATCATTGGAAAAAAAATATTATACTATACATACAAGAGCATCCCATCCAGTTATTTAAAATTGGCTCAAAAAGATAATTAATAATTGCTAAAAAATAAGTCGATCGGTATCATAGTTGGTCACCACATAATAAGAATCTTAGTCTCTCCACCTTAAAAATAGTCCTTGATATTCCAATACACACACATATATATATATATATATATATATTAGGATTCATTTGGGACAACTTTTTTATCGCTATCTAAAATAGCTTTTTAGTACAAAATTTTTTTGAATTAAAATTTTTTGTACTAAAAAGCTGCTTTAGAAAGCAATAAGAAAATTATCTCAAATTAAGGCTTCGTTTGGGACAACCTTTCTTGTTGCTTCTTAAAGCAGCTTTATAGTATAAAACTTTTAATTTTTGTACTAAAAAGCTGCTTTAAGAAGCAACAAAAAAGCCGTCCCAAACGAAGCCTAAGTCTTAGTCAAATAGGTGTGGGTACAAGTATCTTATATTGCTTGAGTGTATGCATATTCATTAGACGAAGAATTTGTAGTGTATGATCTAAAACTAATCAATTTCAGATCAATTTTTTGCTCAAATTGAACTCAGATCAAAGTTAAAGAGTCCTATTATGACTTGGATTTAGATTAAGGTTTCGTTTAGGATGGCTTTTTTACTGCTACTTAAAACAGCTTTTTAGTACAAAAATTAAAATTTTTTTTACTATAAAGTTGCTTTAAGAAGTAGTAAGAAAGTCATCCCAAATGTAACCTAAATTGAGCTAGTCTAGAATAAGACTTGGATCACCTAAAGATCAGACCAAATAACTTTCAAGTCAATCATGCGTCAAGTTTGGATCATAAACAACTCGAACTTATATTTTGAAAAAAAAAATAATCCAACAAAGTTAAGCTTGGATTTATTGTTGATATTAAAATTTTTTTATGACGAAAAATAATAAGAATAATTCTTATGAGTCAAAATTACAAAAAATATGCAAAATATTAAAAATGGTCATTTAAGAACATTAATGTCTTTAATCAAAATTATTTATTACATTAACTATCAAAATATAAATTTAATATATATGAAATTAATTTAAAAAAATTAATAATAGCATTTAAAGATTTTACTAACTAATTATTACTTATGATAATAATGAGGTTAAACTCTATAGCATATCTAATCTTGATAATGACCACACTCTATTTTTTTAATTTTAGGCTAAAAGTCCAAAATAAATGAGTGGCGATTTTGGCAATAGCTTTGATTCCTTTCTTCACTAAAAAACCATTATATTAATTATATATACATATTTTTATATTGTATTGCCTTAGCAACAAGCAAGCTTGTTGTAGGTGCCAAAATCCTATCTTGTCTCTTGCTAATTATTAATCACATCGATTGACCTATAAAAAAAATAATCTCCAACAGGCCAATATAACAACTTTGCACGCCTCTCAGTGGCAGCTAACATTCATACTATGTAATTTTGATTTCATAATATGATGATGATGATAAGAATTTGAGAAATAATTATTGATTTAATCTCATTGTTTCATGAAATATGTAATTCTTGTGCTTGATTTGTTCTCATCATTTTATAAATGATGTGATTTCTATTTGGACATTTTTTGAGCAATAGAGATTGGAGTAAACATTGCTCCTCTAACATTGTCTGCTTGGGACAGCTATAGTATTTTTATAATGTCGGTTGTAAAATTACTATGGGGAAAATAACTTTGTTATTTTGGTTGTAAAAATCAGCTTTTCACGAGAGGAATTTCGAAAAATTTGTGAGAAAGTAGTAGCCAAATAAAATTGTAGTTGTTGTTTGAAATACAAAACAGAGAGAAAGCTGTCTCAAACAGACCCTTAATAAACCATTCATATTATTATTGAGTTTAGAGGCCATGATTCATATATGATCGTATGTGATGCAAAATAGTTAAGATTATTTTTTTTAAGAGGCACTATGATTTGATTTTTTTTTTTTAAAGGTAGTACCAATCTCAATGAAGGCCATAATATAGAACTTTATCATCCAATTATATAGAAATTTGAGAGTTCATTTCACAATTTGGTATTTAATTAGAGAGATAATTGTTACTCTCCATGAATTCAACCAAAGTCAAAAGACACAAGAGGTGGGCCTTACTACAATCCATTTCTTGTGTCATTTTGTAAGGAAAAAATTTCAACTGGTGAAAAGAAAAAGAGATAATATGACAATGACAGTTGCTCAACCCGATCTTCATTATATTCTCTCTCCTTTTACTAGTATAACAATATTTATCTTACACACACACACACACACATAAAAACAACATCAAGCCTTTGTCCCACTACATGGGGTCAGCATATATAGTGTTCAACATCTCGTAAGGGCAAATGTTGTTAGAGTTGACTGAGAGATCATAACTAAATAGCCTACTCACCTCCTTATATAGGTAAGTCATTAATTATTTCTAAACACCCATTACAAGTTTGTAGTAAAAGCAAATATAGAAAAATAATGAGATAAACCAAGTTAACTTGAAAATATAACTATATAAAACATCTCAGTGGGTGACGAGCACTGGTTGGAAATTTTTTTTTTTCGGGGGGGGGGGGGGGGGGGGCTTTCGAGCCAATTAAGATAAACTTACACACATATCATATATACAAATTTCAAACCCAAACCTCTTGGTTGGTTGCCAAAGCTCTCAACTAACAAATCAAGACTGTGCTAGTTGGATTTCTCCGATTTGCCACTAGAACATTAATAATTTGACTTATATCATTTCTCCACCCTTCCAAACAAACATTTTCATCAAGGTCATGAAGCATCTTCTAATTATAGTCCCTCCCATTGAATTAATCGCTATAAGTGTAGCCTTCCTTTTTGTAAAATATAATGTTTATATAGAAATAATCAGTGGTTGAACACCATACAGCCTTTGAATGGATATGTAGAAAGTGAAATAGGATGACATAAGATATTTTCATGACATGGGTTTGATAAGAGACATGGAAGACCAATAAATGTAGACAATAGAGGCAATTTTAACTTGAAAGCCACATTTCTGATGCATTTAAGAATGGTAGAGGGTTTAAAAATATCTTTTTGCAAGCTTAAAATACTAATGCTTGTTATGAGAAATTTGGATGTAATGTGGTAAAAGAACAAAGTGAGAGTTCCCCGATTTGAAAGGTCATTGTATGCTCTTGTTTGCTAATTTTTTTTGCCCAAAGCCCATTGGTAACCCAATGTAAGTAATAAAAAATATAAAAGTTTGGGTGAGCTTCGATAGCTCACCTTATAGATCTCAGCATTGAGATGGGCAAATCGGTGCAGGAGTGCTTTGCCAAGAAAATGGTGAATGGTTATTTTCAAGCCAATGGATCCACAAAAGCATGGATCGTCATATAAAAGAAAGAAACGGAAAGTCTGTACATATTAAAATCTTCATTGTTTTAAAAATATTATGTCGGTTTGTAAATCCAATCTTCAGGATCTTTCCCATCAAAATGTGGTAAGGACAATTCAATGGATTTAGGTAGGGGAATGCCTAGCTAATATCGTAGGTTGTATTGAAGAAGGATGGTTGTGGCACAGAAATGTGGAAATCGGAATCAAGATATATAGGGTTTGGAGGTTTATTTGTTCAATAATTTTTAGGATTATGCATCTTTAATATGATCTTTCCATTAACAATAAGATTTCTATTGGAGCAATTCTTGTGCAATGGAGTTAGGACAAACATTATCATTCTAACTTCTAGTTGAATAAGCAGATAATAATTTGTGTTGCTTTAAGCAACACATCAAAAATCTATATTTCTTTATACATCAATTTTAATGAACCTATCATATTGACATTGGCCTTAGAGACGATCATTCACATATGATGGAAGATGATGCATAGATCATATTCAGATTCTCTACAATAATTATGACAATTAATGAAAAAATTCACAAATTCCATCGTCCGGTTCATTTTTGATGGCTAATATCATTAATTTTCAAACCCACATTATTTGATTAAAAAAAATAGAATCAATCTCAATCATATTTAGAACATAGAATTTTATTGTCAAATTAAAGTACATTTGGAATATAATAAGAGAGAGAAAATTGCTATTGGTGACAATTGCTAAAAGAGTTAAAAGGCACCAAAGCTGGGCCCCACTATAGTGTCTTTAGTTGGATTTGGCATATGTAAGAGAGATTTTTGGGACTTTTGAACTAATTAAGGCAAACTCACACACACATCTCATACACAAGCTTCAAATCCAAAACCTCTTAGTTAGTATCCAAAGCTCTCAATTAACATATCAAGATGAGCAGTGTTATAAGATAGAAATAAAACAAAGAGTGTGCTATTGATATCTATTCATAGCCTCTCTCTCTTATTTATCACAAAATATATTTATCTAATATATATTTTTTCAAGTTTCTTTATTCAACATCTCATAGGTCACGTGAGTTGAAAGAAAGAAGAGAGAGATAAGGAGACAAGTTGGGCTTACTGGGCCGTCTATTTTTCTTGATGAAGCCATGTTAAAACCAGACAGCATTTGCTAAGGCAGTCTCGAAGCCCAATGGGCCACTTGCTAAATCATCAAATCTATTAATGTAGCTTGGATTTTCTTAATTAGTAGTTAATGTTCATATTCGAAGTTCTACAGTGATATCACCGTTCAATTTGTCAAATATAATTAGTAATGAGAGCCGCTCCAAATGATTCAATAAGAATAGTTTTATCCATTATAATATATTTATTCAAATATAAAAATATTCTATAAAGATATATGATTTATAATCTTTACATGTAAACTTATATGTAATTTATCTATAAGAATATAAAATTTTTAAAATTTAATCATTAATTTAGCACATTTTGTATATCATTAATCACTAACTTTTTTGTTCGGTAGGAGTACTGTAAAGATTATCTAATTTTAATAGATCAATGATTGAGATAATAACAATACTGAAGTTCTCGACAAATCTCTCTTAAAAAGTTATTATATCATGGAAGCTTCTTAAACAAAATTTTTAGGTGATAGTCATTCTATGATTGCTCTAACTTTGGAAGGGTCAGATTCGAGTTTAATAATCGATATGATACAAATTTAAAAAAATCATCTCAATTTATGAAAGGAAATGCATTTCAAATCAATGTAGAAATTTCTTCCTAAGTGATTCAAAGACTTGTTAGAGTATTGTAGGTGTACATTTTTACTAAATTAAAAATTAAAATATCATCAAAATACACCA